>JACEIK010000332.1:13793-39818 GCA_018107945.1 Datura stramonium
TGGCTTTCAAATACTCTTAACCAACACGCGAATAGGCCATCTATGTGTCGGGAATTTATGGGGTGTAGCAAGAATTGTGTTGTAAATTCAAGAATTAAAGCTAACTAAGGTTTGTGTTCCCCGTAGGTTCATAACTGCTTCGGGTATACACAAGTGATCAATTCCAATGCTTTACTTGTAGGACTGATAATTAGGGTTAATCTAAATAACTGGTTCGTCCCTATTGAATGATGATACTCAATCACCGGGTCGGGTCCTATGAATGATTGCAAATTAACCGTTATCAATATTTCCGAAATTTAACCATCTTGCGACCATATCTCAAGTTAATACAATGATTATTAAAATCAAGGCTTTGATGTAATTCTCTTTTCCTAATCTCTACCTCTCTAGGATCAAGCAAGAAAGAACTCGGGCATGTCCTAACGTAGTACACTGTTAAGAAACGTTAAAGTATGAAGAGAATACAATGCAAGTGTTTTGCATTAGTTTTGAATCACTTTTGTGCAACCCTAGCTTGTTAATCCACCATGGTTCCCACAATCCTAGCTATGGAGGTTTTAGCCTCTCATAGTTGCACTGTTGTGATTTGCATTCATAATTAAATACATAAATCAATACTTACAAGCATAGATGACAGAAAAACTTCGTTGATTAAATCTGGAAATTATCAAGAATAATTCAAAAGATCAAGAAAAGGTTGATCACAAGTTAATCAACTCAATTCTATGTTCTCTCGTGATCGCCTAACAAAAACTATGTCTAATGAAATCTGATCTCCTATCTAATTTTCTCTCATTTGCTACTCTATTACATAGAAATAAAGGGTATTTATAATAGTAGAGTAAGACTTCCTCATTCCTTCATGGAGTGGAATTGGGATTTGTCACTTTTTTTCCTAGTTGAAGTAGGATTTGACTTTCTAAAAAAACCTTAAAAAGTATTTATACAAATAATTAGAACTTTTTCCTAAATTAATAGGGAAACTAATTTAACTGTCGCCGCCTGATCCTACAACTCGTACCATGAACCTACGAGTCGTAGCTTCCTCTCGTACAATGCTAAACAGCCTTGAATTTGGTTAAGTCCTAGAAGTTGGTACGACTCGTACAATGCTCTTACGAGTCATACAATGCTTGTTGTGGTCTGACCTTGTGAAGTTAGGCATCCTTTGAATATTTCCACGAGTGTTGTGGTTCAACTCGTACCTTGAAATCACGAATTGTGAATGCCTCATGCCCTAGGATCTGTCAATCACATTTTCTCTTAAGTTTACCACAACTCTTTGGAGCGAGTCGTATGTGGTCATCACGACTCGTATCTTCCATTCATACCATGAGCTCAGACAAGTGCAACATTTCTGTAATTTTCCACGACTGTTATGATACGGCTCATTCCAAGAGTCGTACATGGACAGTGCCTTATACGGTTCTCTAAATTTTATAATGGATTCTTCGTATGGCTCATACTTCCAAGGTACGACTCGTACCGAGGTCTGCAATTTCACCATTTTCAGCACTCTTTTCTCTTCTTTTGTACATTTCAACTCCAATATATAATTTTCCTGAAAACAAAGTAAAAGTGCATCATATCTGTATAAACACACCTAAAACCATGCATATTTTCTAAGTTTTAAGCATTGAAAGTACTGTAAATTCACAGCACATCACCTGCCACGCCCACTAGTGGATGCCCCTTGCGGAGCTGAACGTGTTGGAACTGTTGTTGACCTAGTAGTTTGAGCATGGCCTCTATCATCACTCTGTCTAGTCAATGGACACTCTCGGTGCATGTGGCCAAATCTACTGCACCCATAACATACATTTGAGTGGAGTAAGAACTCCCCGACATTGCTCTTGCCACGCTTCCCACAGGAAAGAAATATGCACTCTACCTGCATGCCCTCTGGTCCCTTGAACCTGAGGCCCTACTCCTCTGATCACCCTTGGGTTTGGATGGAACACTAGCTGATGATGGTGCTGGAGCTAATGACCTTTGCTGAATCTAAGGGCGGTGACCACCGCCGGATCTTTGCTGAGTGAACCTATAGCTGTCTGTCCAAGCCTTTTTGACCTCTCTCTCTCTCAAATGCACCGCCTCCATCTGTTGGGTGTGCAACACTATCCGGGGAAAGTAAATATCCCGATGAAGCATGGAAATCCTACAATCCTTGTCCAAATAGTCCACCACTCCATGTACGAACCTGCTCACCCCGAGCCCTCTAGTCAGCCACTAACTCTGGGGCATATCTAGACAAACGGGTGAACTCCAAAGCAAAATAGGTGAACTCCAAAGCATACTCCTGAACCGTCATCTTCGCTTACTTCAGATTCATGAATCTGCTGCTTTAATCTCCCTCAATTCCCGAGGAAAGAACCGATCTAGAAAAGCGATGTGAAACTCCTCCCAACCAATAGGACCTGCTCCCACGGCCCTACTATCCTTCCATTGCTTAAACCGGATGTGCACGACCCCCTTAAACTGATATGAGGCCAAATCAGCACACTCCTCCCTAGTCACCCCAATTATTGGGTGATCTTAAAAATCTCATCAATGAACTCATGCGGGTCCTCATCTTCTTTTGACCCAAGGAAGTCCGCTGGGTTCATCCTTAAGAAATCTATGGCCCGTGCTGTCACTACATTTCCATTTTGAGGGACATGTGCCACTACCTACTGGTTGACCTGGGCAGTCAAGGTCTGCGCTAGCATTTGAATGGATGCCTGGAATTCAGCATGGGCAACCGGCTCTAATGCATAGTGCTACTGGACTGGTGGGGCTTATTGGTGCCCATCTCCGTTGCCATCCTCGTCGTCGTTTAAATTTCAATATCTTCTACCATTAACTCTGTGGGGATCCATGATTCTGCAATCGTGAATAGCATGAGTTAGAAGGATAGGGAGACATTTCATCGCACGACATAGATTATGAAATAAGGGGACATTTCCTAAACGTCTCGTAGCCTCTTCGTCATAAGTGTGGCACGCTTCACACCTATGAAAAATACTCTACCTAGCGTGGCTTTCAGAAACCCTAGGACACTTCAAAACCTATTGCTCTGATACCAAGTTTGTCACGACCCGAACGTACACCCGGATCGCAACACGGGACAAGGAGCCCCGAGAGACTCCAAGTCGACCCATGGCATGAACATGCATCTAACTCAATCAATAGAGCAGAATACTCAACATAATAACATAGCGGAAGCATAATCATGACATAACATAGAAAATGAAACGCACTTCATACATGAAGGTTGAATACTACATATAGTCTAAAAGCCTCTAACATAACTGATGGGTTGATAGGACAATACCCCCAACTAAATCGACAAGTATGGAAAACTGAACATAAAGGATAACTAATATCAATTGGTCCTTGGGGGATGGGGACTCACCACTGAACTTTTCACGCCCCCAGCTTACACCATGGACAAGACACAGTACTTGGAGTCACATATAACCCCAAGTCAACCTCTAGTCTATCATACACTGGCATTCTGAGTAAACATGAAATATAGCGGAAGTTTTAAAGTAAACTATAAAACATTTATGAAATAGAGCTAGATCATAAAGTTTTAAAGCATCTGAGCAAAACTACAAGTCTGAAAAATCAAATTTGTGTCTGAAAGCCACTACAATTGATGAGTTGCTGGGACAAGCCCCCAGCTAACTCCCAATCTAAATAGAAGAAAGAAAAAATGAGTAAAATAATCTTTGTACTCGAAATATAAGAATTCACCAAATAGAACAACTAAAGTCTTCTGAGAGCGATTGGCCAGCGAGGCTGAGACTGAGATCCTGCAGCTGTATTATAAAATGATACAGCATGGGAGTATGTGTCAGCACTTTGAATGTACTGAGTAAGTGAGAGAAAGCATAACACAATGGAATAAGTAACTGTACTGAATAGACATGCAATGACCAACTGAAACTGCTGAAGCTGAAATAACTGTAATAAATCGAGGTGATCTAAATGACCCTATATGATGGTCAAAGGCATGCTTTGAATCTGAGATACTGGTCTAAAATAATAAATTGAACTCATAATTGTACTAAGTAGTCTGAAACTATTCTAAATTGAGTTAAGCTGAGACTCACCTAAACTGGATTAAATTGATATTGAGTTGAACTAAGCTAAACTAAGACTGAACTGACTAGTGGGAGAGTCTATAACTGACATATAACCACGTGATCTAGACATGGAGTCCGATGTATACACCCCATCGATAGAACATAATATACCTTGCCAGTGTATAGAGGCATGAACTGGGTGATCACAAGAGTCTGGGGCCATGAGGTGAATAAAACAGTAACCTACGGTGACAATGTAGTTCAAGCAACCTGGGTGCGCTGGAACCAAGGTCCGCTTGGTGCTAAGTCCTATTTCCACTGGATAGTCCTAGACTAAATACTAAGCTGATAGCTCGAAATTGGGGCCCAAGACTAGTCAGAAATACCTATCTGAAAGCACCCTGAGAGTCTTATCGGACTGAATTCTGGAATTGGGTTCTAAGACTGGTCAGAGCTGCTTATCTGGAAGCGTCGTAACCGTCTAAGAACAAGTTGTAAACTGTAACTGGGGTCCTAAGGCTAGACAGAGTTGCTTATCTGAAAGTGTCATGACCGCCTAGTGAACCACTAAAACTGATTTCTGAGTCTGATTCTGATAACTGGGAGGTACTATTGACACCTCGAGAATTTCTATAGTCAAACTGATCAGCTGACATTTTTGACCGACACTGAGTATTCTAATATCTTAACTGAACTGCATTGACATCAATCCAACTAAATTTTCAGCACCAACTAAAAATATGGGAATCCTCTACACTTAAGGAATCAAGCAAATTTCACTGTTTAATCACTATGGCATGATTCTAGATTTTTCTACGTTCAAGTACTAGGGATAAATTTCACTTCATGAGAACAAACATCATTTCAGTCACAAGATGGTGGAAATATCTATAATTAACATAAAATAATATCCAACATGAACTAAACGAAGCATGACTGACAATTTCTTAATATTCGATAGTTTCAGGGCTAGAACTGATAAAGAGAAGTAGGGAGAAATTTTGGGGACACAAGGGAAGAACTATTCCCTTGTTTAATTCCCACATACCTGGCTAAAATTTCCCCGAAGAAAGGAACTTGAATGGCTGTAATTGATGACGAACCCCATACCTTGCTTGAGAGTTTTAATAGAAGACTTATGCAATTTTTGAGAAAATCTGAATGGGAATGAGAGGGGGAACAGTATAGGCCCTCTAAATTCCCTTAAAATATACCAAAATGATGTAGTTTAGGATCTAGGAGGTTAGAAAATTACTAAAACACCCTTAGGAAAATCGTAGAAAAGACTAACTGTCAGGCCCCCATGAGGCACCTAACGGGTCATGCCCAATGACCACGACTCATGGTCACAATCGTGAGGTAAACTGCCAAAATCCTATACTGGTCACCATGGGGGACACCACGACTTGTGGTATTCCCAACGACTCGTGATGACCCACCCGTTGCCAAAACTGCCTAAAGTTTCATGGAGTCACCAGGGGCGACACCATGACTCGTGGTGTCCCAAATGAGTCATGGTGAGGACCCGTTGTATACACTGCCTGACTTCTCCAACTCCTAATCAAACCCTGACCACAAGTCACCCCACGACTCATGGTGTTGACCACAACTCGTGGTCACACCCGTGGTCACCCCCTTTTCCAAATAGTTTAACCAAGTTCAAAGACCTCACCACGAGTCACTTAACGGCTCGTGGTCACCTCCATGGGTCACAGAACGACTCATTTTGTGACTTGGTGCAAATTTTCCAATTTTCTCCATTTTAACTCTCGGGTCTAGTCTTTGAGTTTCTGGGGCATTACAGAACTGGATACTAACTCTGGGAAATGAGCTAATGATGGTGTTGGATCTGAAGGTTGGAGCCTGTATCATAAAATGATACATCACAAAGTATGTGGTCAATACGTGGAATGTACCGAGTATGCAAGGTAAGTAAAATGGACATTTAAAATACATAAGAGTTCATAAGAGTAGGGCAACATGCTCATAACATAAATATCATAATATAACATAAGACTCAAGGTTTTCAAAACATTCGTAAACCAATCATAATCATAATAATAGGAGAAAAGCTTCATTAAACGTAACTTGCGCCAAAAATAATATGAATATAACCATGCATAAATCATGAGGAACAATGGGAGGACTCTTCATAACCGACACCATCATGGTAGAGCCTTACATGATGCCCCAACTATCTCACTCAAGTGGGCAGAGTCGTTCCAAGCTTGCCAGGCAAGGGACGTGCAGTATATGATATCACAAAAGAGGGGATACATTAACATTGTAATGTATCAATATGAACCTATAGTGGCACATATTTATGAGACACTAGCGTAGTCCTTTAAACGCCAGGCTACTCGGTGCTAGACACTGCTCCAAAAAATATGCACATTAGGCTCGTATGTAAATCATAGACATCATTCATGAGATTAAAGGCCAAATAAAGATTAACATCGTTGATCCCCATTAAAATACATGTTTAGCCATGAATTAAGGGCCCATGAATCAGCCAACGTCATAAATCAATCAATCATGAAATCTATATAATAAATCATACTTGAACATGTGGGCATTGCCTAATACTTTAACATGCTTGAAAATACTCAATTCCCTTGAAAACATTATTATAAACATGGATATCTTGAAAACATGTGTTTCAACAATAATATTTCATCATACATGAACATTCATCATAAATCTCAACTTTCATAAACTTCTCATAAATGGGCATTTAAATTTATAAAGCTTGAAATATGATTTTAATAGAAAATAATGTAAAACTATCCCATGATTCATAATTCAATAATAAAAACTCATTTAGATCATACCCATGTAGAGAATTAGGAATTTCATGCATTGGGTTAAAACCCCATAGAATCAACATAGGAATTTCAATGATTTAGAGAGAGATTGGGCATGAGTGCGAATGGGTTCACCCATTTCATAACCCTACACACCTAGAGAAGAATCGATTTTACCACTCCTTGATTGCCCAATGAAGAATTGAAGAAAACTTGAAGGATAATGAGCTTGATCACCTCTATAGCTTTCTAACCTTGCATGCATGAGTAAGAATGGCCTAAAATGAACTTACCCCTATTAAAACTCATCATTCATAGCTTAAAACAACATAGTTTAGGCCTTAGGATCATAAGAATTATGAAAAAGCCCTTACTAAATTCGCAGAAAATAACTAACTGCCAGTCCCTACGAGGGACTAGACGACTCATTACCCAAGACCACGACTCGTGGAATCAGTCGTCGAGTGTACTACCAATAATTCACTTGGGGATCGTCACGGGGAACCTCAAGAGTCGTTACTAGTGACCACGACTCGTGGTCACCACCCGTCACCTTCATTTCCCAAATTTCAAATCATATCCAACTGGCTGACCATGATGCATCCCACGAATCATGGTGACTAACCACGACTCGTGGTTAGGCCCGTGGGGACTTTCAAAATCCAAAATTTCAACTCACACCCTAAAACTCACCACGAGTCTCCTCACGACTCATGGTCAACCCCACGGGTCACAGAACGACACGTTCTATGACCTGGTGCTATATTTCCAATTTTCTCCATTTCAACTCCCGGATATAATCTTTAGGCTTTTGGGGTATTACAGGATGTGCATCAACTTGCATGATTAGGGTTTTTCCTTGTGGATTCAACAAATGGTGGTTTCATTGTTCAGAATGGGTCAAAAACCTCCTTGGTGACTGAGGTCAAGGCTAGGCAAGATGAGGATCCTATTTCGGTGAAGTTGAAAGAAGTGGTTCAAAATCAGAAGGTGGAAGTCTTCTCCCAAGGAGGTAATGGTGTACTTCAATATTAGGGTCGTTTATATGTTTTGAGTGTTGATGATTTGAGATAAAGAATGTTACATGAGGCTCATGGTTCCCGATATTATATACATCCAGGTGCCACCAAGATGTACCGTGACCTACAGGAAGTCTATTGGTGGAATGGCATGAGAAAGGACATAGCGGAGTTTGTGGCTAAGTTTCCGAACTGTCAACAAGTGAAAAAGTGGAGCATCATAGACCTGGAGGAATGCTACAAGACATCTCCCTACTTGGAAGTGGGAAGAGATCAATATGGACTTTATCACAGGGTTGCCTCACACTCGCCGATAGTATGACTCTATATGGGTGGTGGTAGATAGGTTGACCAAAGCAACCCATTTCTTACTAGTCAAAACTACTTATTAAGCTTAGCACAACTTTTCACCTGCAGATAGATGGTCAAACCGAGCGTACAATTCAAACTCTTAAGGATATGTTGAGAAAATATGTGATTGTCTTCAAAGGTAGTTGGGATGATCATTTATCTCTCATTGAGTTTGCTTATAATAACAGTTATCATTCTAGCATTCAGATGGATCCATTTGAGGCTCTCTATAGGCGGAGGTGTAGGTCGCCTATTGATTGGTTCGAATTAGGTGAAGCTATGTTGATAGGACTACATTCAATTCATGAGGCCATGGAGAAAGTTCAGCTTATAAGGGAAAGGTTGAAAACAACTTAGAGTTGTCAAAAGTCTTATGCTGATGTTAGGTGGAGAGTACTTGAGTTTGAAATTGATGATTGGGTGTTCTTGAAGGTGTATCCCATGAAGAGAGTGATGAGGTTTGGAAAGAAAGGGAAGCTTGGTCCCCGATATATTGTCCCATACAGTATTTTGAGACGTATTAGCAAGGTGGCTTATGAGTTGGAGCTAACAGCGGAGTTAACATCAGTGTATCTGGTTTTTCATGTACGTTATTAAAGAAGTGCATTGGTGACCCAGTTTTGGTTTCTCCGGTATAGAGCATAGGTGAAGGATAGCCTTACCAATGTGGAGGCACCTATTGAGATCTTTAATCATCGGGTTCAAAAGTAGAGGACCATAAAGTAGCTTCACTGAAAGTTTTGTGGAGGAATCAGCTTGTTGAGGGAGCTATGTGGAAAGCCGAAGCAGATATGATGGCTAAATACACGCATTTATTTCCTTCCAGCTTCGTTAATATGAGGTATAAGTTCCCTCTCTAATACTCTACTCACTTTCATGTCAAGTTCATGTCTCTCAGTTCCTTTCATGTTCTATCATGTATGTGTGATCTATGAATACAGTTCAGTCATGTATCTCAATCCAGAGTCAGTCACTCTGTCAGATTTAGCTTAAGATGTTCCATTTTGGGGTTGTAGTTTCTTTTCCCAGACCTTCAGTATCTTTACCCCACATTCAAGGATGAGTGTTCCGAAGAGGGAGATATTATAATACCCCAAAAGTACCTAAGATCAGACTCGTGGGTTGAATCAGAGAAAGCAGGAGGATCTGCACCAGATCACAGAATGACTCATCGGGTGACCCATTAAGTCACTTGACGGATCATTAAGTGACCCATTAAGTGGTTCTATGTTTGAAGTTGCAGCAGAAACGGGTCGAAGAATGACCCGTCATGACACCCAATGAGTCGTTGAGTCCCTCATTGGAAGGTGCAGAATTGGAATCAAGGGACTCTTTTAGAGGGACTTAACGGGTGGAGGGACAAGTCATGGTGTTACTTCACGACTCGTCAGGTCGATTGGGTTTTGGGCAAGGTTGGAAGAAAATCTGGAAATTCCAATAGTGGTGACGAGGGGAGACAACAAGTCGTTAGAGGACCTAACAACTCTTCATGTCCCTCATGGTGATTTGCAGGATCATTTTTCCAGACGAATTAGTAAGGGTATTTTTGTATTTCATAAGCTCCTAATCCATAAACTGTCATTTTAAGCCCTGTAAAGAGTCTTTTAAGAGGGTTTAACCTATTCTAAATCATTCCCTTCCCATGAATGCAAGCTTAGGAATTCCCCATTGAATATCAAGCCTAGAATTCTTCAAGTTCTTCTCCAAATTTCTTGGTCTCTCAAATACAAGTGTAGATTGAGCTCAGCCAAGAATGTAGGGCTATGAATTAGAGCTTTCTTTCACTCTCATGCCCAAATTTCTTCTCAAGTTCATGATTTCAAGTCTTAATCCAAATGAATGTGCTTAGGGGGTTTTAACCCAAATTTATGAAATTCTCTATGTTTTTAATGGGTCAATTCCTATATTGTTTCAAAGCATGTTTTAAGATTCATGGGCAGATTTTATACCTATTTTGAATACAAATTTAGGATTTCAAACTTTAGAAAATTATGTTCAATTATGCAAGTTTCATGAAAAGTCAAGTTTATGAGTTATGATTTCCAGGATGAGGAGATATCTAGCATGAAGGAAAATTTATAAATTATCGATGTATGAATCCATGATTTTGACTTATGAAGTCTATTTCAAGTATGCAAGATTTAAAGATTTGGGCAAGCCCACACATGTTAAGTATGTTTGCATGATTGAGTTCAGTTTTATAAGATTAGCTTACCATATGGTTTGAAGTTAATACTTCTTATTTTCAGCTTATGGTATGTTTGGAGCCAGGACTCCCCATATTCAGATTTCAAACTATGCATGTAATTACCTTATCAGCTTCTTTGAAAATGATAGTTTCAGCTCTATTGAAAAATGATGGAGAGAACTTTGTATATTTTTGGGAGTAGTGTCTAGCACCAAGTAGGCCAGGGGTTCATGTAAACCCAGATCTCAGAACTACTTGCCAACGTAGGTTTTGGGACCCCCTTGTGAGCTTCCCCTGCCCCTAAGGGACCTTCAGCTTGATATTGATATCATGGTAGCATCCTTAGCCTTGGCAAGGTTTTGAATGGCTCGGCCCACTAGAGTGTAATTGTTGGGGCATCACGTAAGATCTATCGTGATGATTTTGGTTACATTACAAGTATCCCATTATTCCTTATGATTTTAGTTATGCATGTTTATGACTTATAATGTTATGTTTTCAGCAGGTTTGACCAAATGATTAATTTATAAGCTTTTCCTTATGATTTCAGTTATGAAAAATCATATGATTTCTATTTTTAGATTTCGGTCATTCTATTCGGATATGATATTCAGCTTGTTACTAAACATGTTTGAGATTCAGATTTCAGCGTGTAGCCTTACTCTCATGATCTAAAGATAAATGTTTGTATGCATGGTCTCAGCTAACAGTTACTCAACATGTTTTTCTTACCTTGCATACTCAATACATTCCAAGTACTAATCGCATACTCGATGTTGTATCATTTTATGACACAAGTTCAGATGCTCAGACTAAGTCCCATCGTTAGCCAGTCTCCACAGCTTAGTCTAGTTTCCTTGTTGGTGAGTCCTCATCCTTTGAGGACCTTCATATTGTTGAGTTGTGTTACTTTCAGTTTTCAGACCATTAGTAAGTAGTTGGGGATGTTGTCCCATCAGCTCTTCAGTTATGATAGAGGCTTTTTCAGACAATATGTAGAATTTTAGTTTTGTCAGTGTTGACTCCATATGGTTGATATGTATTCAGACTTTCACTTATTCATGTTTCAGTTATCATCTTTCACTTGATGTATGTGTTGTAGTTATCATGATCATGTCATGGGTCGACTTAAATTCATTTGTGGTTCTAGGTTTCGTGTCTCGCTTTGGACCTATGTTCGGGTCATGACAAGTTGAATGAGTTAGATGAGTTCTGACATCGCACCTATGAGAGTGCAACTATATACAAGGAAAGGATAAAGTTGTAACACGACTGAAAGATTAAGAAGAGGAAATCTAACACTGGTGACTAGTCCTGTTGCTTAACTCTAGACTCCATTTTAATCCAAGAAAACTGAAGTGTGGATGGATGGGGCCATATATGGTGGTTGAGGTGTTCCCATATGGTTCCATTGAACTGGAGAACAAATATGTCAAAAGGTTCAAAGTGAACGGCCAGAGGGTGAAGCAGTATTTAGGAACCACTGATAAGGTAAAAGTAATTGAGGCGGTATATTTTGACAAAGTTTGAATAGTCAAGAGACTTGTGACATGCCGCGACGTTAAACTAGGAATTGCATGGGAGGAAACCCATGAGGTAGTTGGTAAAGTTGATAACGCTCAATACGTCTCTCCCAATTAAGGGAGGTGGAAGCGGTCGTTGTCAAAAACAAAAATATCCGACGAGTGTCGGGGTCGAATCCCACAAGGAATTGAACTAGATCAACCAAGAGTTGTAAAATAAATCAATTTAGAATGCATCATTGTTTATAATGTAAAAAGGGGAAATTTGGGGAAAAGGAGTTATTATAAAATTCTAATTTCAAAACAAAACAAGTCAAGTTTGATTGTTGCAAGTAATGAGAATTAACTAGGGATATGCTTTTGATGGGACATCGATTGAATTCGGGTTAATTAACTAGTCTCAAACATCAATTACATCATGAATAGCAATGTCTAAGTCTACACCTAATATTTCTCAACCTCTTTGGTAAATTTTCCTTGGGTTTTCTCAAACCCCAGGGTCGCAACTAGTAATCAACCTCCAAAAACTTGAGGAAGAGTTGAGCTATCTCTAGCCTCAGTCCTTTAATGGATTTTGGAAATGAGTTTTGACTAGCTCTAGCTCAACCCCACATATCCACAACCCAAGTCCTCACTAATGCTTCCTCACCCAGATCTTACTTCTCTCTTTCAAGAAAAAGTAAGATAAGAAGAGTACATCAATGTTTGCAACCATTAGTTTTATCATTCAAACTTGGAGGAAACACTAGATTCATGCATTATAAATGAATTTAAGACTAAATCAATAACACCCAATCCATAATTAACCCCAATCATGCACAAATCCCTAGCAACTAAAGTAGCTACTCATAGATCGAGTTAAAAAGAAGATACCCATGGGTAATTTATTAACATTCATCATATTGAATAGCAATTCAAGCTTTCAACAATCTGCTACAATGGTGTACTTAGGTGAAAATAGGAAAGAAGAAGAACAATGTACTCTCATCTTTCTCTCTCTACTTCTCTCTATAATTCCAAAGTTAACATGTGATGATCTGACATGTGTGTGTACGATTGGGTATCTACATATTCCCTTTTCACACAGCTTTCCTCATATGCCCTTGGAAGCTTCTACGTTGAATTTGTTCCAGAGTTGGACATTTTTCCCCTATTAGCGATTTGGCCACTTGCACGGTACCTGCATCTCACAGGTACCCATCCACGAGCGGAAAGTCTTTCGCAGGTCCTAGCAGTGTGACTTGGAATCCTTCTATGGTTGCACCTGCATTTCACAGGTGCTAACCTTCTCCTCACATACTTTCTCCTGCTCATCAATACTGCTAACTGCATGGCACTTGCATTTTGTAGGTGCCCTTCTGCGGAACGCATGTTCTTTGCTTCCACAAAGTGTTTTTTATTCAATTCCTCTATTTTCTTTTTCTAAGTTCAATACCTACAAAATTAAAGAGAAAAGGCATAAAACCTTCCTAATTGATGTGAAAACAATGCAAAAGCTCATGCGCTGGTAAATTACCAACTCATCAGAAGTCTGAATAGCCAACTGAGGAGGATAGGAGCACCTAGAGTGCCAAAGGTATGTCCCTTCTCTATTTCTATTTTGATGCTTCGGGGACAAAGCATGTTTCTTTTGTTGGGGGGGTGTATCTGTTTTTATTTTTCCCGAGGATTTTTATTGTCGTGTTTCTTTTTCCTACGGCATGCTATCTAGTAGAATCGGCATGTTTAGGATGTATGTTTTTGTTTTGTTTAATTAGAAGTAATTTAGGAGTACTTAGCAGCCAATAAAATGCACATGCGTTTGATTTTTGTAGCTTTTAAAAAATGACCCATTTTAAAAAAATTGTGATTAGTTGTGTAAATTGACTAGAAAGCATGACCAATGTGGATCTTTTTATAGAACTAATCAAAATCTTAACCATATTCCTCATGGGATCAACCCCAACCTTAGTTGGATTCATTATTGACAACAATCATTATACTTCTTCAGAGGTGTAATTTGGGCGTTATCAAAGTTCTATTCATATTCGCCTCTTTTTAGATGATCCCTCATGCTAATGTCGCCTCTTATAGGACCCTATCTTATTAAGGGCTCGGGATGACTCAATGCTCTCATCATAATACGATTGAAAATTGGTATATGTGGACATAGTTGGTACTGCTGGACACCTGATGGTCCACTACAGTGGGGGGATTCTCACTGTAGCAATACGACACCTGCAGCAGCAAAATGTCTGGTAGTTTAAAGGTGGCAGAGGGGCGGTTTTTGGTTTCATTTCATACTTTCCATCTTTTGAAATCGCAAATCCTCTCTACAACTTCCCTCTTTGGATCGATTTTTCAGGTAATCTGCACTCCCTGGTGCTCTATCACATTGTTTAGAATGCTTTGATTATGTTCTTTTTGGGGTTTTTCCTAGATTGGTTGAAAAACGGGATTTGGGCGTAAGTATTTTTCTTTTACTTTTAGGGGTAGATCTCAAAGCATGCTAGTTGTTTTTACATCCCTTAAGTTCTTCACGTCATTCTCTCCGTAAGATTTACTAATTTCATGGGGCTTCTACACTAAATATTATGGTGGTTTGGTTGGGTGGTAGTTTAAAACTTTTCGAGCCCTTAAGGCTTGAATTTGGTTGCTATTTGTTTGAATAGTTAGTTATGGGGTGTATATATGTCACCCACTTGACCAATCTGTGTAAAAATTAGGTGGAATGCAATTTTGGAAAGTAGTTGCCATTATTGGGGTTAAGATTTCTCTAGGGAAAATGACTTCCACTATAAGGAAACTCCTTTTGCTGCAACAGACCCGTCGTAGCGGATCCTCATTCGATATAATGGTCTCGCTGCAGGGGTCATCCATCCGTTGCAGCAAACACCATTAGGTTTAATGCTTGCTTAACTGCTTTAATTTTTCTGACTTAGTCCCTTATTCCTCCTATTGTATATTCGGATAATGCAATGTATTTTATAAGGATATGCTATCATCATGTCTTCCAGTAGTTCTCCTTCTGAGTATATCAAGTTCACTAACGATCAATGTTAGTGAAGGTACATCGAGCAGGAGGTGAAGGCAGCGGACTTCATCGTGACAAATATGCCAGAGAAGGCCCAGAATTTTATGCTTAGCTCCAGGATATGAGGTAGGGGCCACTGGTTACACAGACATGCTCGATGAATGGGCAATAGGTGAGGGAGTTCTATACGCACCTCCCTACGCTGAACTGGTCCCTCCCGAACCCGGTCATTTATATTTGGGGGGTAAACTTCAATATCAGTGTCGCCTCTATCAATGAGGTATTGGGGTTTCCTAATCCCCCAAAGACTGAACTCAGGGATAGAGATGTGGACGGCAACGGGTAGTGGCTCATTAATACCTTGGTGTTGTAGAACAAGAAGGCATCGACTAATTGGAGCATCACCTGCACTAGCATCAAGGGTAGTCATTTCACAATGGAGGCTCAGAGGTGGTTGAACCTCGTGTCCCGATGAATTTGCCCTTTCATCAATGTCAGTGATGTGATCTACCACCGGTCCTTGGTGTTGGCTTGTATACTAGACTGAGTGCTGATCAACATAGGGTCACAAATTGTATAGGAGTGGAGGTACTTCACGGCCAAGAGTGTGTCGAGCCTTTCGTTCCCCTCCCTCATCACTATGTTATGCACGCGAGTAGGAGTGTCCAAGAAAAGGGGAAATGATGTGATTGCTTGCGATGTGCCTTTCAACCTACTGAGGGTGAAGGGTGCAACTAGGAAAGTAGGAAGAAGAGGAGGGTCAACTCTGATGATAAGGACAGCGACCACCAAGGTGGTAGTGGGGAAGGTCCTTCCGGGCCTTCTTGCCCCTTTGAGAGGATGGAGGCGAAGATGGATGCCATGAAAGAGTTATTGGGTGGGTTGTCCGGACCATCCGAGGGTGGCATGTCATCCAGTATAGCTATTTATGACCCCAAGACCTTACAGAGAGCCATTTAATACCTAGCTCAAGCTCATGCCGAGCTCCGTGAGGATCTGGAGGGGCAGAAGAAGAAATGGTTATTGCGGGACAAGATGTTTGTCCACATGTGGAAGGGGGTGAAGAAGATCCTCAAGACCTTCTTTTCTCACTCTAAGATGCCCAAGATATCTAAGAAAGATGTCTAGTAGTTCTTCTTCCTCAACAGGTTTGAGGATGAGGAGTTTTGTGAGCCAGCCGACGGCTATGACGAGGAGTCTAGTTAGACAACGTCACAATATATCTCCCTCCCCCTGTCCCTTAGCTTCAGTTATTTTCTTTCCCTAGTTAGGATATCTGTTGAATAGCTTCTTTTTCCATATATCTTAGATAATTGATTTGGTTTTTGGATTATTTAATTTTTCTATTTATGTACGAGTGCTCATTGGCAGCATTCAAAAAACAATGGCCTTGTTTTGGCTAACATAATTTATGTTATCTTGCTTTTTAGAACATTTATGGCTTTTCTTACTTCTTTTAGATGAAACCTGAACATCTCAAAATAGGGGATGGATTCTGTCTAGGTCCTATTTCTCTGCAGCAGTCGCGCTACGATGACTACCTATTCGTTATAGCCGAGTCCGCTGCAGTGGATCCCTCCTCGCTGCAGCAAGACCCGCTAGGTAGAATGGTAAAAAGGGATGCTCGTTTTCATAACGACTTAGCTCCCTAGTTCGCTAATATTACACCTACCCAAGCTCATTTAACATTTCAACATGGTTTGGGTAATCAAAAACCAATTGAAATCTCCCAAATACCAATCGAACATATTGAAATACCAATTAAAATCCTCCAGATACCAATAGGGGTCAATCCAGACTAGTAACTAGAATACCCCAAAAGTTCCAAAGATCATACCCTAGACTTGAAGTAGAAACTAGCAGAAAAATTAAAATTTCCCATAGAATGACTCAAGTGACGAATCATGGGATGAAGTGATGACACGTTAAGTGGCTCATCCTGATCAATCTAGCAAAAGTTTCGCAACTTCATATTTTTTCTCCAAGGGACCACGAGACCAGAACACAAGTTGTGGTACCATAGGATGAGCCGTCCTATTTGGTGATAGTATGAGGTTCAAAAAGTGTTGAAATCATTCCAATGATCACGAGCAAGAACCACGAGTCATGGTATCACAAGACAGACCGTCCCATTTAATCGTGGGATGAAGCTTAGAAAGTGATCAAGTTGTTTTAGTGACAACAAGTACATACCACGAGTTGTGGTATGACACAATGACTCATGGAACAACTTGTAGGGGCTGGATAACAGTTTTTAGTGCATTTCTTCAAGGGTAATTTTGTAACTTTCTAAGCCTCTAACTCCTAAACTAGGTCATTTTAGGTTCTATTTGAAGGAAATTAAAGGGGCACTTAGTAGAATAACCCCTCACTCCTCTCCTAATGTCTAAAAACTTTAGAAATTAGTATGCTCTCAAGAAACTAGGATTCTTCTTCTCTTTCCTATTGGGTCCTCAAGCAGTAGGTAGAAACTCTTCATTCCAGGTATGTGAGATTATAAATAAGGGTTTTCTTTCACCCTTATGCCTAAAAACTCAAGTCTTAAACTATGATTTTTGTATGATTATATGAATTCATGATTTCCAGGGCTAAAATCCTTTTTGCAAAGTCTATATTTTCGTGTGATATGTTTCTCTCATGATTCTTACATGTGTTTTCCAATTATGTATGGGTTGAGTTCCTTGAAAAACTCCTATGTATCTCTATACTAAAAACTTAGCATGATTTGCTAAAAACAAGTATAATTTCAATGATTTTCAATATTATGATATCATGGTTTCAAATCAACTCAATTTGCATGACTAGTTTAGCATTTTAGAAATTCAATACTCAGCATGATTTTTAAACTAATCTATGCAAAAACCTATTAGATTTTAGATAAAATTATGAGCACTTATGTATGTTTTGGGAGTAGTATTTAACATTAAGCTGATGCGGGTTAAGATAAACCAAGTTTCAGCACTATGTGCCGCCATAGGTTAAAGGGGTCCTTACCAGTTAAGAGTGTCTCCCTTGCTTGAATGGGCTCACGAGTGAATTCACGCCTTCATGATCCTTACCCTTGGCAAGTTATGGACACCCTTCCGACTAGGGTTACAGGTTGGTCTCTATGTGTGCTCACATAGAGTATGTCGGTATGAGAATCTTCCACCATAGCGAATATATTGCATGCATGTCTTCACAGTATTTTTACATGGCCCATTCATCAGTGTATGAATTTATTTTATGATTTCAAACATACTCAGCTCTATGGTTATGTTTAAAACCTTGGGTCATTGTATTTCAGTTTATGATAAATCTCAATGTTTTACTATTATAGCATGATTATGATTTCCAACATGATTTCCTTACTCTCTCATATTTTACTTATCTCATATACTCAGTATATTCAAAGTACTAACCGCATACTTTGTGTTATAGTCATCTCATGATATAGGTTTGGGAACTTAGACTCAGCCTCGTAGCTAGGTACGTTCCTGTCTTTGATTAGCCTTGATTTGGTGAGTCCTCATCATTTGAGGACGAGAGTTTTATTTCATGTTTCCTTTTCTATTTCAGTCTCAGTTTATGTAGAGTTAGTTGGGAACTTGTCCCTTCAACTCATAAGTTTAGAGGCTTTCAGACATAGTTAGATGCTTGGCTTGTTAGTTCTCAGACATGTTTTCATTTCATAAATATTTACTTAAGAACTTAGACTATTTCAGTTATATGATATATTTCAGTTTAGCTTTCACTCAATTCTCTTAGTTATTTCAGTCTATGATAGTGTTATGCTAGAGTCATGGGTTGGCTTGGGACCACTTGTGGTTCTAAGTCCCTTGTGTCGCCCACTATCTAGACTTGTTGTGACAAACTTGGTATTAGAGAATCAGGTTTAGGAGTGTCCTAGGTTGTTTGAGATCCACATTAAGTAGAGTTTCTTTCATGGGTATAAAGCACGTTACACTTATGAGGAAGAGGTGTGAAACATTTTGAGGAAAATTTCCCTTCTTCTATGCTCTGTATCGTGAAATGTACCGAGTATGCAAGGTAAGTAAACCGTTAAGTAAGNTGTGAAACATTTTGAGGAAAATTTCCCTTCTTCTATGCTCTGTATCGTGTGATAAATTCCAACTCTCTTTACTCTTCTAACTTGTGCTATATGCGTTTACAAAAAATACCTCCCAAAAGAGCCAACAGACGCAGAAATGGGAGCCAACCAGCACCACTAGCTCCTGCAGAACCTATGAATGATCAGGTCACCAATGTAGAGTTTAGCGCTACCTTCCAGATGTTGGCACGGGCCATGATTGCTCAGGTCAACCAACAAGTTATTTCACCCACAAATCCAAACAGAAATGCCGAAGTTTCAAGGGTACAAGACTTCACCAGGATGAACCTTCCAGAGTTACATGGTTCGAAGATGGATGAGGATCCATATGATTTCATTAATGAGGTCCAGAAGACCACTCAGATCATAGGTATCAGTGGAGAGGAAACTGTAGACTTGGCATCTTACCAACTGAAGGGGGTAGCATATCTATGGTATAAGTAGTGCAAGGAAAGCAGTAGGGGAGGCGCAACTCCAGTTGATTGGGATGAGTTCATGACAACCTTCCGGGACAAGTTCTTTTCTCATTAGTAGCAGGAGCCAAAAGACTAAGGAGTTCATTAACCTAAAGCAGAACTCCATATCAATTAAGGAATATTCCCTAAAGTTCACTCAACTATTATATGCTCCGAAAATGGTTGCTAAACCAAGGGACCAAATGAGCAAGTTCGTTTCTGGTGTCTCAAATTTGGTGGTCAAGGAGTGCAAGACCTCCATGCTCTTTGGGGATATGGATATCTCCCGACTTATGATCCATACTTAGCAGATTGAGAAAGAGAATTTGAAGGAAAAAGGAAAAAGAAAGAGAGAGTAAGAGGGCCAAAACCGAACATTTTAAGTTCTCACAATATAGATCGGGTGGTGGAAATCACTCACAGTCTTATCAGGTCATCAACTCTAGCACCTTCTTTAGCTAGTGTCCCGTCTCCCAGATCCAAAGAGGAACAGATGGGTAGAGCACCTAGCTCTAGGTCTCCAGGGAACAAGTCAGGAGGTTGCACCTTCCCAGCTTGTAAAAAGTATGAGAGAAACAACTCTAGAGAGTGTTTGATCGGCAAGGATGTTTGTCTTGGATGTGGTAAGCCCAGTCACAAACTCCGAGATTGTCCATCAATCAGGTAGAGAAACGTCAATGGTCGTGCCCAAGCCATTTCTTCACCAGCTTGCCCATCCCAGTAGGGAACCTCATCTAGTATAGGTAGTAAATAGCATCAGAACTGTTTCTGTGCACTCTCATCGTGCCAGGATTAGGAGAACTCGCTAGATATAGTCACGGGTATATTATGAGTCTTTCACCTTGATGTTTATATCTTGTTAAATCTAGGGGCCAAATTATCCTTTGTGACCCGATACATTGTAATAAATTTCAATGTCAGTCCCAAATGCCTCTTAGAACACTTCTCAATCTCTACTCCTATCAGTGAGTCAGTTATAGCAAGAAGAGTTTATAGAAACTGTCCAGTACTAGTTTTCCAAAAGATCACCACAGCTGACATAAAAAATTTAGAAATGACCGACTTTGATGTCATCATTAGCTTGAATTGGTTATATTCATGTTATGCCTCAGTCAATTGTAGGACCAAAGTAGTAGAGTTTTGGTTTATAGGTGAATCCGTCTTAGAATGGAAGGGTAGTTCTGCAGTGCCTATAGGTCATTTTGTTTCTTGCCTTAAGGCCAAAAAGATGATTTCCAAGGGTTGCATATGTCACCTAGTTTGGGTAAGGGATTCTAAGTCCAAAAACCCCAACTGAAGAGTTAGTCTCAGTCATTCGTGAGTTTCCTGAAGTGTTCCTAGAGAAACTGCCTGGAGTCCCTCCCAGTGAGAGATTTACTTTGGGATAGACCTCCTTCCAGACACGCAGCCAATATCCATTCCTCCTTATAGAATGGCTTCAGTTGAGGTTAAGGAGTTGAAGAAACAGTTAAAGGACCTTCTAGATAAGGGTTTCATCAGGCCCAATATTTCCCCATAGGGTGCTCTAGTCCTTTTCGTGCGTAACAAAGATGGTTCTCTCAGAATGTGTATCGACTACCGTCAGCTAAATAAAGTCATAATCAAGAACAGGTATCCCATTTTCAGGATTGATGACTTGTTTGATCAGCTTCAAGGTGCTAGTTGCTTCTCTAAGATACACCTCAGATCCAACTACCATCAGCTTAGAATCAAAGAATGTGACATTCCGAAAACAGCCTTCAGAACTCAGTATGGTCACTATGAATCTTTAGTTATGTCATTTGGACTAATAAATTCCCCTGCATCTTTTATGGAATTGATGAATAGGATATTCAAGCAATACTTGGATATGTTCGTCATCATTTTCATATATGATATCCTTATATACTCTCAGAGTAAGGAGGAACATGTTGATCATTTGAGAATTGTGTTGCAAACTCTTAAGGACCGTCAGTTAATTGCCAAGTTCAGCAAGTGTAAGTTTGTATAAATTCAGTTGCATCTCTTAGACATGTTGTGTCTAGCGAGGGTGTTCAGGTAGACTCTCGACATGTAGAAGTGGTGAAGAACTAGTATAGACCTATCACTCCCTCTGATATCAGAAGCTTTTTGGGTTTAGCTGGTTATTACAGAATTTTTGTGAAAAGGTTTTCATTTATAGCTTCTCCTTTAACCCAATTGACTCAAAAGAAGGTTAAGTTTCAATACTCCGACACTTGTAAGAAGATCTTTCAGGAGTTAAAGACTGGACTCACTTCAGCTCCAATCTTGAACTTTCCAAAAGGCACAGATAGCTTTGTAGTATATTGTGATGCCTCAAGATTTGGTCTCAGGTGTGTGTTGATGCAGCAAGGTAAGGTCATCACTTATGCCTTTAGACAACTTAAAATTCATGAAAAGAATTATCCGACCCATGACCTTAAATTGGCAGTGATAGTTTTTGCCCTAAAGATTTGGAGACAATATTTGTATGACATCCATGTTGATGTGTTCACTGACCATAAGACCCTTCAGTACGTATTTAGTCAGAAGGACCTAAATCTTCGGCAGAGAAGATAGCTTAAACTTCTCAAGGATTTTGACATGAGCATTTTGTACCATCTGGGTAAAGACAATGTTGTGGCTAATGACCTTAGTAGGTCATCTATGTGTAGTATGGTTCATGTTGAAGAGTGAAAGGAGTTGGTTATAGATGTACATAGGCTTGTTCGTTTAGGGGTTTAGTGGGCCTGGCCCTTCGGCGCTTCTCCTGATTCACTCTCTCTGCTTCATGTTGACGCTGCCTAATCCCTTTTATATTTTGAGCAAAATCCTGGATGCGCGAAATGTCCATATCCTCCCGTAAGGTAGCTGTAACATAGGTTTCCACATACTCTGGGACAATCCCCATAATGAACCAGTATACCCTAGCTGGCATGGTATCCACAAAAGCTGGCGCATATCTTGCCAAAGAGTCAAACCTCATCGCATACTCTCGAACGCTCATCCTGCCTTGCTCCAGGTGCAAAAACTGATCCACCTGGGCCTGTCAGATCTCTCAAGGCAAATAATGATCTATGAAAGCCTCCGAAAAACTAGACTAAGTAGGCGGGGGTACATCTCTGATTCTGGACCTCTCCCAACTCTCGTACCACAAAACCGCTATATCTCGTAGTTGAAATACTGCCAACTCGATTGACTCTACAGACGTAGCATGCATCACCCTGAATATTTTTTGTAACTGATTCAGGAAGTTCTGAGGATCCTCTTCATGGTCTGTCCCCGTAAACTGCAGAGGATTCATGGCAAGAAACTCACGAACCCTCAAACTTTTGGGTCATCTAGTAGATTCCACGACAACTGGTGCCACTGGCTGGCGTTGAGCAGCCATCATCTGAGCCAGCATATAAGACGACTCCTAACCTCCTGATCTAATGGTATAGGGATAATTAGGGGTGGCACTGACGTATTTGCTGCCCTAGGAGACTCCTGGTGTGGCGAAGAATGCTGGGGAGATCGAGGTGATGTCTCCCTCTCGCCCTCAGCTTGGGTCGTCTCCAACTGTGGCACTCTGCTAGTGCCCTCTCCTGCCGCGGTATCTAACTCCTGACCAGCTGTAGTCTGTCGTGCATTGGATATTTTCTCTGTAGGTAAGTAGAATAACATAAGCTTAGGGACTCAACCCTACACAACTTAGCTCTATAGCACGATCTGGGAAAAGAAAGGAGGGTAACCACACTATCATGTCTCGTAACCTCCTGCCTATCGAATGTGGTGCACAACACATCCATAGATAAGACTCTACTAGACACGACTTGCATATTTTCTAGGATACAATGTTGCTCTGATACCAAGTTTGTCACGCCCCACCTTGGGAGGCGTAATTGGCACCTAGTGCCACACTGGAACCTGGGCTGACCTAGCAGGGCATATGCACCTCTGGTGCTGCCAGCAACACAGAATCAAAACAACAAATAGCTATATCTTGACTGTAAAGACAGCCCTGGGCCGACTAGGCCACATAACAACCCTGCATAAAAAAACAGCTAACCCGGCAGTCACAATAATAAAAGAATCCTATATGGGCCGACAAGACCACCATGCTATCTAAGTCATAACAAAAGAAAGGCAGGCAGTTATATACAAACTATAGCCGACAAGGCTGTTAACTGATAGCTAAGCTAGGCCCCACATGGCCAATATACAAAACATAACATACATAGACCCCACACGGCCAACAATAACCAACAACTAGGAATTGTAGTCCACAAGCCTCTAACAGTAGAATAATGGTCGGGACCTACCCAAAAGTTGTACAACAAAATAAGTAAATCTTTCTAACTGACAACTCCTAAGAAAAGGAGTTGACTGATCCGCTAACAATAAATGACTACTAAGGAGGACCTGAAACTCGTCTGTCCACACCTGCATGCAACTATGCAGTGCCCCATAGGTGGAGGTTAGTACAATATGTACCGAATATGTAAGGCAGTAATAAAAGCTAAATAGAAGCTGATAAAAGAACTGAAAGTAATCAATAAGAAGGATAAGAATTTAACCTAAATAGCCTCACAATATGAAGTATAGCTAGCAAGTAAGTATACAAACAAGAACCTCCTGGCCCCCATAAGCCTTGAAGTTACAATCAGCACAAAATAACCTATCTGGGCCTCCATAAGCCCCGACAAACACAGTTCAATAGGTAACTATAGCCAACCTACCTAGCCTATTGGTATGCAACTGAACCCTCTGGGCTCCTGTAATTGTATCTGAGCCCTTTGGACTCTGGTAACTGCACCCTGGGCCCACAAGGCTCGATTGAGGGTCAATGATGCCGTTATAGAATAAGGAAAATTCATGCGCAAATACGGTCTTATAGGCCTGAATATAGTCTTTTCAGACATCACATAGCTCCTATAAGTAATCTATAGCCCTGTAGGCAACGATACAGTTCGAAACCCTGAGGTTGGTTAACGGAAGGTCATCCTAGGTGGGGTCAATCCCGATAGGAGTACTATACTGTAGTCTCGAATCTTCATGTAGCAGCTAATCACAATATACATGCTCGCAATTTACTTATAAAGGCATAAGTCGCATCAACTATGCGACGAGGATAACTTGCCGAAAAGGTTATCCTTAACAACCTCAATTATCGATTTTTGTTAACCCAAACAGTTCTAACCTAAAGCCGGTGATTCCTCCAATTTGCAACCCTTACGTTGAGAGAATAAAACTATTTTCAATTCTAGGAAATGGATAATAACAATATCCTTTAAGCATATTAATTACAAATCAAACTCTATCCAATTCAACTGAAAGCTTACAAATTCTCGAGAGTTTAGAAGGTAGAAATACTTATCACTTGTAGCCGCTTTGGACTCAATTTGAAATGATTTCTACAACTTCTGCTCGGTGGGACTCCGACTATCCGAGCTATATTTCAAGAAATAACTCCGGAGATACGTTATTCATAGGCCCAGAACTTGTTATCCAAGACGAATTAGCATTTGAACGGAGTTTAACGACGTAATTTTGCTTAAATCAGATGAAAAGCTAGAGGGGAATATTGTACTGCCAAGGGTCTGTTTTGGGGAAATGTTTTGAATGATTCACTAAAACTTGAAGGAGGTTATATATAATTTGAGGCGGTGGCAGGGGGGCGTGGTGCGCCGGCCATAGCGCCAGCACACAGGCGCGACGCGTCGGCCAGTGCGCAGGCATGGCTGCACGGCGCGGTGCCCTGTGCGCCCTGCCTCCAGCCCTGGCCTCCTACTCGCTCGACTACGTGCTCGCACGCTCATTCCCTGAGCCCTTTCTCACATGCATCGTACTCTAAAATTCTCAACATACGTATGCACGCGTCGGTTAAATGATAGAAACTTACGGGGTGTGACATGATTCCTCCTGTTGTTGGTTGAAAGATTTTCGGGTCTTCAACATTAATTCCGCATTAATTATTAATAAATTAATTTAATTTACACTTAGATTATTTATTTTCTCTAAAAAATAAGTTTGTTTTGACCACTTAGCTATTTTTAGGCTTAATAATTTATCGACCTTTATTGCTCGCTAATTTCCCCGCATAATAATGAATCTGAAAAGGACTCACAGTTGTGGACCTCAAAAGGTGTCTAACACCTTCCTTTCAAGGTAACTTGAACCCTTACCCGACTCTGGTGATGCAAGCTAGTTAAATAGATTTTTTTTTGTATAATTAGTTTAGTTTGGTGCCCTAACGCACCTTAATTCACTAGGTGATGACTCTTCATTTTAAATAATCCTAAAAAAGTTTTCACATGTCGAGTCTTGCTTTTCGCGAGAAAAATGAGACGCTACAATAATTTATTTAACAAAATATATTTTGTGGATATAAGCACGAAGGTCCTTAGAAATGTTGATTGAACTTTTTGCCCTTCATTAAAAGATTCTACAATACACAAAATTTTTATTTATTATTTTTCTCAATTAGTTGTTATTTAATTATCATAGATTTTTACTAATTTGTAAAGTGTAAAGCTCCTAATATTTAG
>JACEIK010000332.1:51090-64014 GCA_018107945.1 Datura stramonium
AGTCCTTGTAATCTTTTTTAGAACACATTTTCTAATTTAGATTTTTTCTTAATTGTTGAAAATATATCAAGGACTCCTTTTTGGGATTATATTAAATTTTAATCCTTCTCGATCTTTTAGTTTTAAATAATCCCCAGACCATTCATATCATACGCTTAGATAAATTTCACAAAAGATCATCTACTTTCGATTTTGGTTTGAATTCATATTTCTTATTTGACATACTTAAATTTTAATAAGTAACTAAAAAGATAATATACAACTATAAAGCAAAAATATAAACAAAAACAACAAATTTAATATTCAAAAAATAGAACCTAATTCAATAAATTGATAACTTGGCATCACTTTTTGTTGCCTCAATATGCTTGAAAATTTGATAAAGCAATAAAAAGAGTTGACAATTTACTCTGGGTCTCTTATTTTTATAAAATCGTTTATGAGATTCGAAGAAAGTCCAAAAAGAAAATAAGGTTATTCAAATAAAAAAGTAAAAGGAAACAAAAATATTGACCTATTGATAATATTAGTTGTGTAAGTAAATTAGGCAAGAAAATAATTTTTACACATATGATTTAGGACAAAAGACTATTTTATTTTATAATTTATGCTCAATAATTTCAATCTTTCCTTTTTTATTATGAAAATTTATACTTTTTTCTTTGAAACACTAAATATTTTTAAAAAAAGATTATTAATGTTATACTGTTTGATCATATTTATATATTTTTTTTGAAAAAAACTAAAGAGTGACACCCGAAGGTCTTCTTTATTAAACCAAACAATTGTCCAAACAATAGACCGGCCCAAAACAAAAATGAAAACAAAAATCAAAACAAAGCTAAAACAGAAAACAAAAATAGATAGGGAAAGCTTCTAGACTCCTCCTCCTCTTTTATGTCGGCTTATCCACGGATGAGACCTCCGATCACTAGTGTGAAATTCCCAGTATCAATCTGTAACTCCATTTCCTCGACAGCAAGAGGATGGAAAGGCCAATTTTCAACTGATAGCAGAATTGTTATTATCACTTCACCGAAGCTTTGATAGTAAGATTTCGATCATGCAATACCGAAAAATGAGATATATGTACTAATCTTCCCCTTTTTGAGAATTTCTAAACATCTAGAATCTGAAGGTTGGGACAACTCCAGTTCAGGACACCTCAAGAGCTCTCACTAGGTGCTATGTAGCTGGAATTCATAAAAGACTTCTTCTTCCTTTAGGTTGAACACGATTTCAGATGATAGTTCTATTAGGTAAGATTACCTGATAATCTCCTACTTGAATGCTGAATATTCGGCTAAAAGTTTTCTTTCGATTGTGTGGTATAGACATCTTTTGGGAAGCTCAACCTAATCAAAAAAGTTTATTAGAAGATTATTCCAGCTATTTTTGTGTTAGATGGAATAATTTTCTAATAAATATTTTTGATTAGGATGAGCTTCCCAAAAGATGCTAATACCACACAAGCGAAAGAAAACTTTTAGTCGACTGTTCAGCATTCAAGTACCTGGATGATTTCTGTGCATCTAGATATCCCGAAAGAACCTCTATTCTCATTATTGATCAGTAGAATAATTTCTTTTTCTACGCTTTATTTGGTATCTATGTTACCTACCATCCATGCTTGTTTGTATTGCATTTTTATGTTGTAGCTGTTTGTATGTTAAAATTAGTATTATGGTATTTTTGATTCTCAGATTTAGGATTTCGCTTTTCTCCATGTTAATAATTTTCTTGCCTTGTGTTGGAACCTCCTGAAATGAAGTACATATTATTCTACCGCAAAATAAAAAAAACTAGGTTAGTAAAATAATATGTCAGTTGGTTTGCTTCTAAGTATACATGTTCCACTATCACACTGTTACTCTCTTTTAGTCTGTTAAGTCCCTTTACTTCCAAAGCTATACTCAAAAAGACCTTCCATACTCCATCTAACACTTTCTGCAATGTCAAGGAATCAATTTTGATCATCAACGGATTAACTGTCTGGGAATGTAGTTCTCCAATCCAGCCATCATAGCTCTAACTTCTGCCACCAAACTATTTTCATCAAGTATTTTTTTTTAGCTTTTGTATACTTTAAGTTACCATTACAGTCTTTTACATAGAAATTTATAGAGCTTGGATCATGATTTCCTTAAGAAGCCCCATCAAAATTGCACTTGAAGTGCACTGCTTTATATTTTTTCCAAAGGATCACCTTCCCTTCTATCTGTGCGACATACCATTTCAGAAATTCAAAAAATAAAGGTCCACTATTTTAGTATATTTTTCATCTCAGGATATCTAGTTCTTGTTTGTAAGTAGATATTCGTACCAACTTTATAAACTATCCTATGAAAAGACATCATCTCCATGAATAATAGTGTTTCTCTTCTTCCAAATCTTCCACAGAATAAAGGCTAGAGTGACTTTATATATTGGTTTCAGTTTGCTAGGCACGGAAGCATTCCACCACCTAAGACTATAAATCCTAGCTGAACGAAAGGACCCTGAACTCTTTTGCAAAGATCTGTGATACCTTAGCTACAAAAGAGCAGGTTATAAATAAATGTTTAAAGAATTTCTAATATGGTCCATTGTAACATCTGCACTATGACATCATATAAATCTCATCCTCATTAAGCCTTCATCAATAGGAAATTTCACTTTTCATAGTCTCAAAAAAAAAGAAAGAGATCTTAAAAGGAATTTCATTAATCCAAATGAGTTGGAAAACAATTATTGTTTCTCTTTAGATTTCCTTAAAATCTCCCAGGCACTGATAACAGTGAATTTTTCAAAACTTGTCAATATCCACCGAAGTTTATCCCACTCCCCTGTCTCTCCAGGACTATAAGTTCCTTTTAAATATATTCCACTCTCTCTTGAGGCAAAACATAGTGTGGTTTAGCAGTGTTTTGTCCTCCTTCTATCATCAAATCCATACTATCTTCCACAGAGTTCTCCAAAGGATATGTAATAGGCAGTACATAGTGAAGAGCTCCTAATTTTTTTCAGTTGTCAAATCAAATATTTGGATGACCACACCTAGATTCCCACCAGACTTTCTGATTAATGTTGTCCCTAGCTTTCAACATCTTCTTTCACATCTATGAACCTCATTTCCATACTACTACTTGGGGAATATCTCTTTTGCAATATTTATTCCACATGTAGTTGGACCATAGTGCTTCTTCTATACAGAAAATCGATCAAAGAATTGTAGAAAGAGCTTTAGAGACATAAAACAATGATCTGAAACCCAACCCACCTTTTAATTTTGGTAAACACATCTTGGACCAAGAGATCCAATGTTTACCTTTTTCATCTTTGTTGTTATTCCAGAAAAATCTTGCAAATGACTTATGTAGATCATTAATCACATACTTCGGGGGATTAATTGATGATAGCCATTAGATAGGAATACCTTATAGAATATTTGTTATTAAGATAGCTTTTCCCTTTAAGTATAAGATCTTCTCCTTCCAGGCTTGTAATTTGTTTCTAACTTTTTTGATGATGTCATTATAGTAATTCTTCCTTTCCTAGCATGAAAAATAGGACATTCCAATTAAACAAAAAGGAACTGTCCTTTGGGGAATCTATAATATTTGTCACATGTTGTATTATATTGCTAGGTAGTGATCTTGACCGTATTTATATGTCCGCTTGTCATATTTTACCCATGTTCAACCTTGTTTTGAGGACAAGGACCGTGTATATCATTATGATTTTATGCATAATATTGATGGTGAGCTTATATACATAATTAGATGCTTGTAGAATGAAATATGCAAAGGTATTACCTGAAGTGTTGAATGAAGAAAATATGGAGTAGCTCGGGTTTGAAAAAGACTTGTTACAATGAAAAAACGAGGCCTGCAACACGGAGGAGTGGAAGAGCTTTGAGCTCCGTGTCGCCTACTTTATGAAACTTCAGAACATAGATTTACTAGCCTACCTGCACTATGGGCTCCGCATCACAGAGCTAGGACCCCACAATGAGGTCCACAACGCGTAGAGACCTGAACTTTGGAAGAATCATAAAATGGGAAAAACTCCGCTAAGGGTCCCACATTGTGGAGAATAGACTACGTGATGTGAGGCACGACGCAGAGCAGTGTGATATGACTAACTTGTCTTGAAATTAAATTCAAGTGCAGCTAGGAAAGTAGATTTAATTTCACAACTATAAATATCACCTTTGGGCATCCAGCAAGGGGTTGATCACTTTTTAGAAAGACACACAAGAAGAGAAGGACACAACATTAGGGTTCTTACTTTTCTACCTTTCTATTCTTTAATTTTGCATGAACAATATCAAATTTTTTGCAATTCTTATTAGAACATGAGTAGCGAAAAAACCCTTAGCTTGTTCTAAGGTTACAACTAGAAACATGATTTTTTAGTAGATGATTGATTTGACAAAACTTATTTATCATATAGTTGTTCATATATTCTTGTGCTTATTATTTTAATGCTTCACAACCATTAGAATATATCTATATTCTCATTTTCAAAAGATGGATCATGAGTTAGAATGAAGATTATATAAAGTAAAATCATTTCTTTATTAGAAATAAAGGGTTCATTGATAGTTAGGATAGGAATATACTTAGATCATCTTGCGTGATTAAGAAATGGAAAGACATACAAATGCGTTTGGATTGGTTACCACATTCTTGCTCAATGATATAGTTGTGGAACCAATTTGAATAGATGATTAGAGGTTCAAAAGACCCTAATCATGCTATTAACGCCATAAATAAACAAATAGTTCAATGAAATCAGATACTTTACATGATTGTGAAATAGAATCGACCCTGAAATATTTCTCTAAACTGTGATCACAACCGTTACTTGCTTTCTCGCTTTAATATATTAGATATAAAATATATAAAAATTTATAAATCTTTTAGTTACTTAAACACTTATTTTAATTCTACGGTATTAGAATTGATTTGGTAAATTGATAAATCATGTTTCCTTTGATATGATATCCGGACTAACCAATTCGTATTACTTGAGCGACCACATATACTTGTGTATGAGTGGGATCCCAATATATTTTTGGCACTACTACTGGGGACTTAGAAATCAACAATTTTTGTAGTCAATTTATTTACTGCTTTATTGTTTAGATATTGACAATTTGACATTAGCTGTTAATTTTTACAGGTACAGTCTCAAATTACAAACATGTTGGCATGTGAAGGTGAGACAGTTGAATACCAGGATAAAACTGAAAGAGTATTTCACAATCCTACTCTCTAGCAATGTTACTATCAGTATTCAGAAACTTGCTCGGAGAGGTAAATTTGAGCTTAAACAAAATATGGTGTAACTCTTGCACACTAGTAGGCTATTCACAGGTCTTCCACATAAGGACCCACAACAACATCTCCATACTTTTATGGAGGTCAGTGATACATATATACCAATTGGTGTCTCAGAATATTACGTGAGACTAACACTCTTTCATTCTCTCTTCTGGGGGAAGTGAAGAGGTGGTTGAAGGCTGAGTCATCGAATTCCATTACCACTTGGAATGATCTTGCTAGAAAAGTTTTGATTTGCTTCTTTCCATTTGGGAAGACTGCAAAGTTGAGGAGCAAGATTCTGGGTTTCAAGCAGAGAAATTGTAAGAATTTGGACCAAGCACGAGAAAGATTCAAATCTCTTCTTAGAGATTGCTCACATCACCATCAAAGGAATGAAGTATTAATGCATACTTTTATTGAGAGTATTGAGACATATAAAAAGATATTATTAGACTCTGAAGTAGGTGGTCAGGCCCTCAAAAGACATACAATGAGCTATATGCCCTCCTAAATCAGATGACATAGGATAATCCAAAGTGGAATAGTGATGAACACCAATTTGTTGTGAAGAAAGCGACAAGAGTAGTAGAGGTTGATAATTTCACAGTATTGGCCGTGCAGTTAGCATCCACGAAGAATAAGATGAATACATAGTTCAGTAAATTGAGTTTAGACCAGTCACAGGCACAAGTGAATGCAGTGTATCTGTTTTGAACATGATGCGAACCCATGTGGCGGGAGATCATTCCTCAGAGTTGTGTGGTGCTAACCCTGATTTGGTTAACTTTGTAGAAAATGTGCAACATGGAGGAAATTAGAACTATAGGAACACATACAACCCATGTTGGCGCAATATCCTGAATTTTTCATGAGGTGGAAATCAGAATCAGAATCAGTATAGATAACAAGTTCAAAATCAGTATAGACAACAAGTATAGAACTAGAAATCTCAGCACGATTAGTCAAATGTTCATCCAAGAACTATAGAGGATATATTGGCAAAGATCATGGCCAAACAAGACAAATTGGTTGCTGACCAAGCACTGATGAAAAATTGGGATTTTGCGGTAAGGATTCTTGAGAAGTAGTTGGGGCAGATACTTGGAGCCTCGAATACAAGATCCCAAAAGGGTTTTTTCTAGGTGATACTTATCCAAATTTTAGGCAAGTGAATGCAGTCACTATATGCAGTGGTAAGGAGCTTGAAGAGCATGTTCCCAAAAAAGTAGTTCGCAAGACCAGTGACAGCGATGAAGAGAAATCTGAACCAGAAAAGAAGGAAAGGGGTTAAGAAGCATCACCCAGTACAAGGCCTCCACCACCTTTCCCACATAAATTGAAGAAGAAGAAGAAGAAGAAGGAGGAGGAAGATGGGTTCAAAAAGTTTCTTGATTTGTTGAGACAAGTGTATATTAATTTTCCTTCAATTGATGTTTTGCAATAGATCCCCAAATATGCGAAGTATGTTGTCACGAACCGAACGTAGACCCGAATCGTAACACGAAACAAGAAAACCCGAGAGGCCCCAAGTTGACCCATGACATAAGAATATATCTAACTTTATTCACTTTAAGCGGAAGACTGAACATAAGGCATAATGGGACGTAAAGAATTGCTCCAAATTAGTGTCAATATANCAAGTTGACCCATGACATAAGAATATATCTAACTTTATTCACTTTAAGCGGAAGACTGAACATAAGGCATAATGGGACGTAAACATAACATAGCATATCATAACATTCGGAAGTACTAGACATACATAAACTGAGTGCTACATACTGTCTGAAAGTCTCCAACATGTAATATGGGTTGATGGGACAACATCCCCGATTAACCCGGCCAAGCTGAAACAAAAGATCAACATAAACGTCTAGTCATACAGCCCTCAGACCATGAGGACTCAACAATAAGGCTGAGAGTAACTCCGAGATGGTCTAAGGATGAGGATGAAGCATAGAAAGTATGCGGTCAGTATATGGAATGTACCGAGTATGCAGGATAATTAAAATGGACATTTAAAATATATAAAACTCATAAATGATCATAAAAGTAGGACATCATGCTCATATCATAAATATCATAACATAACATAAGGCTCAAGGTTTTTAAAATATTCGTAATACAATCATACTCATGATCATAAGAGAAAAGCTTTTATTTAGCATGACTTGAGACAAAATACATAATCATAAACATGCATAAATTATGAGGAACAATGGGAGATTCTCTTAACTGACATACCTCATATGAGCACACATGAAGCCCGACTTGTAACCCTAGTCGGGAAGGTGTCCGTACCTTGCTGAAGGTAGAACAATGAAAGTGTAATATCACTATGAAAAGGGCCATTTGGGCTGGGGACAGTCACAAGGGAGGTCCAAACATACCTACAGTGGTACGTAGTTTATGAGATCGGGGGCAGAACCTAGGCTCCGAACCTACTTGGTGTTCGATACTACTCCTAAAACATATGTAGTGCTCATAGTATAACATGCATGAATTCATGGGCTAGTTAAATTATGATAATCATAAGCATACTTGTACATACTTAAACTAGCCATGACATAAGGCCCGTGAGTCAGCCGAAACATAATTCATGAATCATAGGTTTCGTGCATACTTGTAGATCATATATATAACTTGTAAATTATCAAATCATGATAGGTAATTAAATAAATTCATATTTCAAATCATAAATCATGCTGAATTTGTAAATATCAATAATTAAAAAGTAGATCATAAATCGATTTATCATAGATCATACATAATTAGGCTTAATTGAGTAGAAATCAAAATTAATACTTCTATAATAAAAATAGTTGTAAAATATGATCATAATCCATAAGATATGATGTAAATCACAAATCATAATAACCCGTTGGTAAATCATTAAATTTTCACAAAAATTGAATTCAAAACCCCATGAGATTTTTGATAGTTTTCATAAATTAATAGAGAATGGGCATGGGTGTGAATATAAACACCCATTTGTAACCCTAAATACTTGGGTAAGATCAAATTCTAGAGTTCCTTGAATGCCCAATGGAGAATTAATGGAGAAAACCTTGAATCACCCTTGATCACCTCTCTATCACTCTTCTATTTTTTTTGCATGCATGAATGAAGTCTTTAGGATAGTTTACCTCTCTTAAACTCACCTTTCATAGCTTAAAATGACGTAGTTTAGGACCCTAGAGTATAGAAATTACAAAAAGACCCTTACTAAACTCGCAGGATTTTGCTGATTGCCAGTCCCCATGAGGGACTGGACGACTCGTCCCCAAGTGCCACAACTCATGGCCACAAACCATCAAGTCCACTGCCTATTTCCATCAGGGACCCCACGAATCGTGGTTCCTGACCACGACTCATGGACTCCACCCGTGATCCCCACTGTCCATGATTTCCTTGCCACACCTCAGTCCAGACCACGGGTGACTCCACGAGTCGTGTGGCCTGACCATGACTCATGGTCATGCCCGTGGTGACCCCTCTAGACCAGAATCCTCTTTCCTTGACCACGAGTCACCCACGACTCGTGGTCCCAGTCCTCTGTCACCTAGTGGCCCGTCTTGAGATCTGGTGCAGAATTTTAATTTTTCTCCGTTTCAACTCTTGGGTCTGATCTTTGGGCTTCCAGGATATTACATATGTCAAAGATTTTAGGAAAATAAGAGTCAATTAACCGAATATATGATAGTTGCACTTACTGAGGAGTGCATATTTAGAATTCAAAATAAATTACCATTCAAGCTAAAGGACCTGGGCAGTTTTGTCAATAAGATTTTAATTGGTCAAAAAGTGATAGCTCAAGAATTATGTGATCTTGGGGTGAGTATTAATCTAATTCCATCATCCACATTCAAGAAGTTGGGGTTGGACAGCCCATGTCCCACTACTATTGTTCTCCAGTTAGCTGAAAAATCATTGGCAAGACCAAACAGGATAACTGAGGATGTTTTAGTCCAAGTTGGGAAACTCATATTTTCATTGAATTTTGTCATATTAGATTTTGAGCCAGTTTCAAAAGTCCCATTTATTTTGGGATGATCATTATTAGCCACATGCAGAGTACTGATTTATGTCGCAACTAGGCAACGTACCATGCAAGCATATGATAAGATAAAGGTTTTCGAGGTTTATAAAGCATTGAAACTACTAGATGTTTATGAGGAGTTATCCACCATCAAAGTGATTGATACTGAGTTAGAGTTATAATTGATTTCTTCTGGAAATCCATTATAGAGAGCACTTATAGGATAGGATATTTTTAGGGATGCTGCAGCCCATAAGATGGTACAATATTTGAACCTTGCTAGTGTGTACCAGGTGAGAATTGGGTTTGGACCTCTTAATAGACCCTTGGGGCTTCCTCCCAATCCATCAATTGAGGAAACTCCTGAAGTAAAATTTAAGACATTTCCATCTCACCTCAAGTATGCATTTTTGGGTGAGGATGAGACCCTACCACTACCAGGATTATTACTTTTAAGACATCTCCTCATACTATTTCCCAATAAGACTAATACAAATAGTCTATAAACTCCTCTGGGCCACTGGAACTATCCCCATTAAGTTTAAAAATCATTTTTTTACTTCTTCTATTGTAGGAGTGCCATTAATTGTTTGAAATCTTTATGTGATAATGGGATAAGTANACTATCCCCATTAAGTTTAAAAATCATTTTTTTACTTCTTCTATTGTAGGAGTGCCATTAATCATATTAATTTTAGGATATGATTGAGTATAGTTAGATCCTCCTCTTCCGTCTCCCTTATGAATTACTTTGAAAAAAAGAAATAGCTTTGTTGCTACCTGATCTATACCATCTGGTCGAACTCCTTAGTCTAATGATATTCTGCTAATAAATAACTTCTTCTGTATTCCATTAACAAGATTATGGAAGCATATACTATTCCTATCACCTTTTGAAAACCAAGTAATTCTACTTTTTGTCTCCAATATTCCTCCTCGTAGTATAGGTATTGCTTCAACTCATCTTGAGCTTTTTGCAATACAACTCTATTCATTATTGTTGGTATGATCCTCAAACAAATTCATTTAATTCTTACAATCTCTTCCCTGGTGATCAACTGTTTAAATATATCTCTAAAGAATTCTCCACTCCAAGAGAATAGGGCAGTTTTATTCTTTTTCATCTTCTGTTTCAACTTTAGAAAAATATTTTGATAGTCTCTTATCTAGTTCTCTCTGACCACCTCGTAGAATTATTTCTTTTTTTAACCATAATATCAAAAATTTAAATGGCCTAAACCCCTGACTAATCTGTTCTCCACAAGATAGGAGAAAGGGACATGATCAGATCCTTTTCTAGAAAGATGCTCCACTTCCATGTAACCAAAATAATTCTAGAAGTGTATGTTAGATAATATCTTGNGTGTATGTTAGATAATATCTTGTCTAGTCTTTTGAATATGCATTCTTCATCTGCGCTTCATCCCACTAAGTGAAAGGGCTTCCTTGTACTTGATTTCAAATAATTCACAAGAGTTCACATAGAAAGAAAAGTTTCATATTCTCTAGGGTAAAATGGCAAACCTCTAATATTTTCCACCTCATTTAGAATAACATTAAAATACCTCCAACAAGCTAAGGTAAATTCATGGTGGTAGCCAAATGGTAAATGCTATCCCACAACTCCAACCTCTCTAGTGCATCACATTTAGCATATACAAGAGTAGTGATAATTGTTTTACCATACTCTAGTATTACCAATTTTGTAGTGATAAGTTGATCAGAATCCTATAAAACATCTATAGTGACATCCTTATCTACCTAGAACCAGATCTTTCCATTTTGATTATAATTAGCATAGTTAATCCCTAATTACCTTTTGTACTTTTGAATGTGTCCTGCATTTTGAAAAAGTTTCATTAATGCAATTAGAATGAATATATGGTGTCTATGAAACACTTGAACCCTGTGAAAGGCCTACTGTGTATTGATAGACCTATTGTTTTGAATAGGGTCTTAATCATCATTTAGCATATTTAACTCCCGCCTTTGGTATTATTCTAATAGATTAAGGCATTTCATTACCATTCTTGACTATGTTCTTTTTAGGTCCTTTAGTACAAGACTTTGGAGATAATCCAGCTTCTCTGGCTACATGATTCTTATTTTATAAGCTATCATCTTCTTTCTTGTATTTCATGTTTTCTCCTTCATTATCATCTATAATCTTATTTGGTTTCACCCTTGGTGATACACAATTTCATGCAAAACCTTGATAAGATATTTTTTTTGCTTGTTATAATTTCTTGCTCTATACTACTAGGAATAATAGTCCAATTTCCTGGCTTCTCCTGTTGCTGCATTTGTTGTGTTGCTGGATAAGTGATAATTTCAAGATCGCTGCTATCCTCATTACTGTCTTCACCTATCTCCATACTCTTTTCATCCAATAATTGTTCTCAATACGTGCTAATAGGAAGTTTAGCAAGTGTTTTGGTTCTTGTTTTTTCTTCCTATTGATGACCCTTCTCTAACCTTTCCGCTGATATAGGAATTTCTTCGTTTATTGTTACATTTCTCTTTTTCACAACATGTTCAGGGTCCACTATCTTTTCAAATAAGGATGTTGATCTCCTTTAAATGTATTCCCTAATAATAGTTCCATATCCCGTTCCTCATTAGTGCCTTCAACTTTATCACTTCTTTGTTTTCATTCTCTTGCTGTTCTAGTTTTTCCTTGCTCCATTGACATCTCAATATTATTTGTGGAAAGGTTTCCAAACCCTTTACCACTCTCCTCCCCATAGAGTAGGTTAGGATTTTCTTCTAGCATATTTTCATTTTTCCTAGTTCTCCTTCTTGTCTGTTTTTCTTCAATATCTTGCTCCTTATCACCTATGTGATAGTTTTTTCTATTTATTTTTGTCATAACCTGAACATAGGACTGGACCGAGACACGAGATCTAAAATCATGAATGGCTCCAAGTTGACTCATGGTATGAACATAGTAGTTAAAGAGCATACATTAAGAGAAAAACAACATAAGCATGAATAATCGGAAGACTAGCTATCATAAAATGTATATCGAGCGATAATATCCCAACACTGAATACAAAGCTGAATATACTAACTCTATGTCTGAAAGCTGATCGCGCCCGCACGCGTACGGGTCGTGCAAGTAATATAGTGGCTCTTTTTAAGAACCGGAATGGCGAACCCACAGGGACTGGACCAATTCAGCTAACTATCAAGTTCAAGTGTGATATTAAATACCAAAAATATTGATTATAGAAGTTTTCAAGAAATTTTAGTTAAGTCTAATTGTGGTCAACGAAATATTCTGAATTCACTCAAGGAGCAACATAGAGTTAAAGCCGGATAATCATGCGATACTACGATTTGCACTGGTTTAAGTATGAAACTATCAATTGTTGTCTCACATAATTAGAATTGCTTGCTCATGGCCTTTCGAGCCTCTAAACACGACAAACTAGCCTCACCACTACATTGTGAGCGAGGATGCTAATTCTAGTTCATGGGCAATTCCCTACGTGGATGTGGTTTACGTGGATATGATTAGGGACTCTCGTACTCCTAATCATTCGACTCAACTTAGCTTCACAACTACTTCTTCGA
>JACEIK010000332.1:64881-79499 GCA_018107945.1 Datura stramonium
TTTATATAAAATTACATGAAAATGTATATAATTAATTAACTAAACAAGACTAAATTAAGTTATAAAGCATCACTCGGGCATGCTATTTTGCCCGAGATCAAAAGCCTCTACTAACTGATGAGTTGCTGGGACAAGCCCCCAGCTAACTCCAAAGTTTGAAACTAAAACGAGGTAAAAGAACTGAAATGAAGTAGATAGCTCTAATCCTCAAAAGATGAGGACTCACTCCTACTAGCTGATCAAGTCTAGAATGTTTCTAACTGCGGGCTGAGTCTGAGTACCTGAATCCATCATGAAATAATATATCATAGAGTATGCGGTCAGTACTTTAAATGTACTGAGTATGTAAGGTAAGTAAAACATGCTTAGTAAAACGTTAGTTGAAAACATGCATATAAATCAAAAGATCATGAGAGTAAGGACTGCATGCTGAAAACTATATTTGAGACATACATAATCATAAGATGATTATCATAATTGAACATAGTGACCCAAGATTTAGAAAATAGAAATCATATGAATTGTCACATCTGAAATCGTAAGTAAAAGCTCATAAACTGATCATTGGGTCAAATATGATGTAAAACATAATATCATAGTCATGAACATAAGTAACTGAAATCATGAGGAACAATGGGAGGACTTGTTATAACGAACACCATTATTATAGAGCTTACGTGATGCCTCAACTATCTCGCTCAAGTGGGAAGAGCCATCCCAAGCTTGCCACCGTAAAGGACGTATTGTGGAATGATCACTAACTGGGACCCCGTAGGGTTAGTATGAGCATATACATATGTTGGCACGTAGTTCTGAGACTTGGAATTTGCCTGAATCCTGAGTGTGCTCGGTGCTAGACACTACTCCCAAAAACATGCACATGGCTCATAATCAATATTATAGTATCATACATGAAGTTCATAGGCTAGTTTAAATCATAAAAATTGTGAATCTGCTCATAATACTTTAACTAGCCATAAAAATAGGGCCCTTGAGTTGTTCATAGTCATAAAGTTGATAATCGTGAAGAATATACATGCTTGAGAAAATTACCATACTTGAAATTCATTAATTTATGAAGAGTGTATACTTGAGAAGGTCATCATGCTTGAAAATCATAAAATCATAAGGTGAGAGTTCATAATCATAGTGCATACTAGATAACTCATCATGTTTGAAATCATGGATCATAAGCTTGAATTTTCATAAAACATGCATAATTGGACATAATTTCTCTAAAACTTATAATCATGAATTGTAATCAAAACATACTTAAAATCTTCCCATAAATCTTAAAATATACTTTGGGACATAAGAGAATTGGACCCATAAACTTCTCGTAGAGAATTTCATGAAATTGGGTTAAAACCCTAGAAGTTCTTAAAATCATACTAAAAACTGGGAAATCACATATTCATGAGCGATTTGATAAGGGAAATGCAATCATAATTATAGGGACATGAATTGAATTATGGGGAAACTGATTTCATGGAAGAACATGAGAGAATTCCTTCACAAGAAGCTTAACCCTAGAATTTCGAAAATTAGGGCATGGGAGGTGAGAATCATGAATAAAACTTGAAAAGGGAATGAGGGTGGAAGAAACCCCTAACTCAGAGCCCTACATACTTGGTTTTAGGATCTCTTGACTTGTATTGAAGAGTCCAAGAAGTTGTGAAGAGGTTTGAAGAAGAACCGTAGCTCCTTTTTTGAGAGAAAATCAACCTATCGATCATTTAGAAAGGGTGAAGATTTATGCTAGGTTAATTCCTTTAATCTGACCTTAAGGAAGCCCCAAAAGACGTCATTTATGAGTCAGAAGCATAGGAGTTTATTAAAATATCCCCAAGCTGCTAGAAAAAGACCTGAAATTGGCAATTCCAACAACCAACAGGACGGGCCATTGGTTGCTAGGACTGCCCGTTCTGAGGTTTGTCCAAGCCTCCTGCTGTTCCACTAAACTGTTCATAATGTTTTACTTTGAACTCTAATTGATGCAAGGTCAGATGCTTTGGAAAAAAATACTCCAAGGAATTCAATTTGATGTGATAAATAACCTAAAAGCATTTTGTAAAATGGGAGCTATGATCGTTTGAAATTGACCCTTGTAAGAACTTATATGAATACTCAATCGATAAGAAGGCTTCTAACTCAACTTTGTGCTAGAGGTTCCTTATGAACTTAATTTGCATCCAACGCACTTCTTATACTTGGAAATTGATCTTAACACCTTATTTCCATAACTTCTCTTGGCTCGTTTCTATTCATATACCTAGAAGGGTTCCAAACTTTGCTTAAAATTTTCAACAAACGGGCAGAACCAATGACCAATACAATGGGCCGTGGTACCAAACAACGGACCATTGGACCATCCGTTGGTTTTTCCATTCTTCCTTCAAAATTCTCTGAATATGCTTCAATGACAAAAAATAATAACCTATTTAACCAAGTCACAGTCCGTATAATCCCCTCGTGGGTTTTGGGAAAATTTCTTATAGCTCTCCGGACATGAAACAACAATCACCTCCAACGACCCGTTGGACCCTACAACGAATCATACTGAGGTTTGTTGTTTGGTTTTGGTATGGTTTTCCTGCAGTTTTATGTTGTAAGCCTCGGGTCTGACCTAAGAAAATTTTGGGGTGTTACATTATCTCCCCCTTGGGAACATTCGTTCTCGAATGTAGATCAAGCATACTGAAAGACTAGGGAAGGAACTGCAATCCCAAAACTGAACAATTGGAGCTGAAAACTAACAGAGTAACTAACTCCGAATTGAAATACATGACTGAAATGAATTCATGAAACATACGTGCATGCTAAGACATAAAGGAACTAAGAGACATGAACTTCACATGAAACTGAATGGAGCGCTAAGGAGGAAACTGGTACCTCATGCTGGAACTGAGCTGAAAGGACAAAAAGATGCGGGTATTTAGCCATCATAACTTCTTTGGCTTCCCACGTAGCTCTCTCAACAAGCTAATTTCTCCACAAAACTTTCAATGAAGATACTTCCTTGTTCCTCCACTTCTGAACCTGACGATCAAGGATCTTAACCAAAATTTTCTCATAGGTAAGGCTATCTTCCATCCCAATGCTTTCTACTAAAACCGCTAAAGCTGGGTCACCAATGCACTTTTTCAACACAAATACATGGAAAACTGAATGCACAGAGGTTAACTCCACTGGTAGCTCCAAATCATAAGTCACTTTTCCAACTCGCCTCAAAATCCTATAAGGACCAACATATCGGGGACTAAACTTCCCTTTCCTATCGAACATCATTACTTTCTTCACGGGAGATACCTTCAGAAATACTTAATCATTAATATCCCACTCAAGCTCTCTCCTCCTAACATTCGCATAAGATTTCTATTGGCTCTGAGCTATTTTCAGCGTTCCTCTAATAAGAGGAACCTTCTCCATAGCATGAAATGAATATGGCCCTATCAACATAGCCTCACTTTCCTCGAACCATCCAATAGGTGATCTATACTTTCGCTCATAAAGAATCTCAAATGGAACCATCTGAATGTTGGAATAGTAGTTGTTGTTGTACACAAACTCAATGGGGGATAAGTGATCATCCCAATTACCCTTGAAATCAATAACAAACACTCTCAACGTATCCTCAAGAGTTTGAATAGCCCGCTTGGCCTGGCCATCCATCTGTGGGTGAAACGCTGTGCTAAGCTTCACTTGGGTACCAAGTCCCTTCTATAATGATCTCCAAAAATGAGAGGTGAATTAAGTATCCATTTTCGTGATGATTGACAACAGAAAGCCGAGCAATCAAACTAACTCCCGAATATAAGATCTAGCATAGACCTTGTGCTGACTTAGTTATCCCTCCCACTATTACCCATATAGAATCATGTTATCGTCGTGTCTGAGGTGAACCTATGATACAACCCATATATTTATATCTTTCCACTTCCAAACAGGACTACTGATACCCTGTTGCATACCTCTCAATCTCTGATGCTCAATCTTTCCATCCTACACTCCTCGCCCGGTCTCCTATTTATACTAAATTCTAAGTCCAACGGTATAACTCAACCAAGTTCAAGCCTAACTCGACCATACCTCCAACAACCTAGAGGTATCCACTGAGAATATTACTCCCCCCTTAACAAGAAAATCACACAAGTTTGAGCTATAATCCAGAAGTCACTAATCACACCATACTATGGTCTACCCGTACATCACCACCTCATTCAAGCCTATACCTTATGATTATTCCATGGCTCCTTGTATCTAACGCTACTCAAGAGTTCCCCTATCTTCTAGGCTTGGCTAATAATTGTGCTTCAAGAACTTATGCATACCTGACACCTATGACATGAATAGAGAGTTATCCTGAACATACACGTTGTAACCATCATTTCCATCATGGGGGAACATTCGTATGGCTTAGAGTAAGGAAATCGTGAGCACGAATCATTCAAGAAATCTAAGCTGGGAATATACCTGATGTAGCATGATCTTATGAGCCACTAAGGAAAATCTTAAGGACTGAGTTCATAGAGCTAAGCATGCTGAGAGACATGAGTTTACATACAATACGAGGACCATGACATGAAGCTGAGATTTACAAAATCATGGAAGAAGACTGGAATCACCATTTGAAGTGGTTACTTCTCATTTTACGAATTTGAGAATGAATACACATAAGGAGTGCTTGGAACTTAGACATGGGCATAACATATTCACTTAGACATGAGTACAATATCATATAGACGGAAGTATAGAAAGACNACCTAAATAAGCGTGGATCGATCTCCTATAGTTACTAATCCTTGATCTTCACACTTGGAACTCAAAACATGATCTGATCCTTCACCTTATGATCTTCCCTTAGCTTAAAGGTCATCATTATAAGGATAGGGTCACCTTTTTAAGGCTAGACAAAAATCACTATCTCTTGACTTTCCATTCGCCTCTAAGGCTATCACTACAGGCTTCTTACTTCTCCTATCGTACTCCTCCATTCTTTTAGTTCCCAACTTCAAGTTCACGAATTCTTCTGCCTTAGCTTCTCTTAAATCCTACAAGGAGAAAAAATTTGAGAGCGCCTCTTATTCCTTTGAATGGCGTCATGCTTTGGAGCACGTAAATGCATGAGTTAGGAGGAAGTCTTCATAGAGTTAAACTCTATAGCACGAACTAGAGTATGAAATAAGGGAAGTTTCCTAAAACGTCTTGTAGCCTCTTCCTAATAAGTGTGGCGCATTTCACACCCATGAAAAAGACTCTACTTAATGTGGCTTTTAGACACCCAAGGACACTCTCAACCTTTGCTCTAATACCAAGTTTGTCACGACTCGAACATAGGCCCGGACTGAGACACAAGACCTAAAAGCAGGAATGTCTCAAAGTCGACCCATGATATGAACATAGCGGCTAAAGATCATACATTAAGAGGAAAAAACATAAGCATGAATAAGCAGAAGACTAGCTATCATAAAATGTATATCAAGTGATAATATTCCAACATTGAACATAAAGATGAATATACTAACTCTATGTATGAAAGCCTTTACTAATTGATGAGTTGCTGGATAAGCCCCCAGCTAACTCCAAAGTTTGAAACTAAAACGAGGTAAAAGAACTGAAATGAAGTAGATAGTTCTAATCCTCGAAAGATGAAGACTCACTCCTGCTAACTGATCAAGTCTGGAATGTTTCTAACTGCGAGCTGAGTCTGAGTACCTGAATCAATATTATGAAATAGTATAACATAGAGTATGTGGTTAGTACTTTGAATGTACTGAGTATGTAATATAAGTAAAACATGCTTAGTAAAACGTTAGTTGAAAACATGCATATAAATCAAACGATCATGAGAGTAAGGACTGGATGCTGAAAACTTTATCTGAGACATACATAATCATAAGCTGGTTATCATAATTGAACATAGTTACCAAAGATTTAGAAATAGAAATCATATGACTTGTCACAACTGAAATTATAAGTGAAATCTCATAAACTGATCATTGAGTCAAATTTTCTGTAAAACATAATATCATAGTCATGAACATAAGTAATTGAAATCATGAGGAACAATGGAAGGACTCTTCATAACCGACGCCATTATGATAGAGCTTACATGATGCCCCAACTATCTCGATCAAGTGGGAAGAGCCGTTCCAAGGTTGCCACGACAAGGGATGTATCGTGGCATGATCATTAACTGGGACCCCGTAGGGTTATATGAGTATATATGTATGTAGGCCCACATTTTAAGACTCATAGTTTTCTTAAACCTCGAGTTTACCTGGTGCTAGACACTACTCCCAAAAATATGCACATGACTCATAACAACATACATGAAGTTCATGGGATAGTTTAAATCATAAAAATCGTGAATATGCTCATAATACATGAACTATCCATGAAAATAGGGCCCTTGAGTCGGTCATAGTCATAAACTTGATAACCATGAAGAACATACATGATTTTAGAAAATCACCATACTTGAAATTCATAAATTCATGAAGAGTGCATACTTGAGAAGGTCATCATGCTTGAAAATCATAAAATCATAAGTTGAGAGTTCATAATCATTCATGCATACTAGATAACTCATCATGTTTGAAATCATGGACCATAAGCTTGAATTTTCATAAAACATGCATAATTGGGCATAATTTCTCTAAAAGTTGTAATCACAAATTTTTAATCAAAACACACTTAAATCTTTCCATAAATCTTAAAATATACTTTGGGACATGAGGGAATTGGACCTATAGACTTATCATAGAGAATTTTATGAAATTGGGTTAAAACTCTAGAAGTTCTTAAAATCATACTTGAATCTAGAAATCATAGATTCATAATGGATTTGATAAGGTACATGCAATGTAATGCCACAGAAACTCAAGGACTAGATCTGAGACTTAAATAAAAAAATCTGGAAAATCTGTAGAAAATGTCATAAAATGACTCACCTAACAAGTCGTTGAGAGACCTAACGACTCGTTAGGTCAGTCGTGGAAGGGAGGATTGAGATATGATAAGGGAGAGGCAGTGTACCCAATGGAATACCTCACAAGTCGTGGTTAGGCACCACGACCCGTTAGGTCACTCGTGAGCAGGCGGAGGTCAGGAATTTAAAAAATTGGGCAGTGTATTTGACGACTTACCTAACGACTTGTTTGTGGAGTAACGAGTTATCAGGTCCCTCGTGGTGGCCTTCTGGGTTTTTACAGGCAATGTACTTAATGGGTGTGTCCACGAGTCGTGATCAGTGACCACGACCCGTTAGGTCACCCGTTAGGACACCTGACAGTTTTTCCCTGCGATTTTCCAAGGGTTGTTTAGTAATTTTTTACTCTCCTAAACTTCAAAATACATCGTTTTAGTCATAATTTTAGACCTATTAGTGGGGAAAAATGGTTCATTCTTCATTCCCACTCTAAGTTTTTAGAAAAGTCATCATAACCTCTCCTCTCAAGAACCCTTCAAGCAAGCCTAGGGTTTTCCTCCATTGCAGCAGTCCAAGCTTTGGTAAAAAATTCTGTCATTCGGTTATTTCTCAAGAAGAAAAGAGCTCCTTCAATAAACTTCAACTCAGATATGTGGGAATTCAACAAGGGAAATTGTTCTTCCCTTGTGTCCCCCAAAACCCTCCCATAGTTTCTCTATCAGTTTTAGCCCCGAGTTTTTGAATACAAAGAAATCACATGTTGATTTTCTTTAATTTCAATAGAATTATATCCATGCTTATTATTTATATGATCTCCATCAGTTCTTACCTAAATTGTTGATGTTCTTACAAAAGTGGATTTAAGCCCTAGATTTTCGAATAGAGATTATTTGCGTATTAAATTCAATCTAGTCTGTGAAGTGTGATTTGGGCTGATTTTCTAGTATTTCTTACTGTCTAGATGTTGGGTAAATACTCCATTGAAAAGAATGACTTTAGCCCTGGCACGAATAAGAAAGATATAGAATTGCTTGTTGGATGTGACTTCTTTAATTCTTGAAATATTTGCCATATTATGGAATTCCCGTGTTGTTGGAATGAGTTGAGTACTCTATTAGCTGCTTAGTAGTTCAGTCCAGTTAGAACATAGAATCTCTTCAGAACTATACAGAAATTGTCAACTGATCAGTTTGACTTCAGTCTTTTCCTGAGGTGTTAGCGGTGCCTCTCAGTTATCAGAATCAGACTCAGTACTCAGTTTCTTTGGTCTACTAGGAGGTCATGACACTTTAGATAAACAGATCTGACTAGCCTCAGTACCCCAGACAGATTACAGTTTGTTCTTAGACTTGACGCTTCTTAATAAGCAACTCTAACCAGTCTAGAATCCAGTTGCAGAATCTGGTCCGACAAGACTCTCAGGGTACTTTTAGTTATATTTCCCTGACTAGTCTTGGACCCCAGTTCAAGCTATCAGCCTAGTAATTCAGTTTAGGTTTTCCAGTGGGGGTAGGACTTAGCACCGAGCAGGTCAGGGTTCCAGCGCAGCCAGGTTCCCAGAACTACGTTGCTAGAGTAGGTTACAATATTACTTGGCCTGATTAGCCCCAGTCTTTTGTGATCACTCAGTTCATGCCTTTATACCCTGGTAAGGTATATTGGGTCCTACAGATGGGGTGTATACATCTGACTCCGCGTCTAGCTCACGTGGTTATATGTCGGTTATAGACTCTCCCACTAGTCAGTCCAGTCCAGTTTCAGAATAAGCAGCTTAGTTTAGTACAGTATCTCAGAATCATAACTTTCAGACTTAGGGCATGCCCATGACCATTAGACAGGGTCATCTTGACCATTCTAGTTTACTTTAGTAGTTCAGTTTAGTATATTAGTTGGTCATTGCATGTCATTTCAGTTTAGTTATTTATATTCAGCTATGTCTTCTCTCACTTACTCAGTACATTCAAAGTACTGATGCATACTTTTATGTTGTATCGTTTCATGATGCAGTTGCAGGTTCTCAGACTCTGCACCATTAGTTGCCGCCGTTCAAATCCTCCTCCTCAGCAGTTGATGTGTGAGTCCTCATCATTCGAGGGAATTATTTCATTTTCTTTCAGTTAGATCATTATTTTTAGCTAGACTCAGAGTTAGCCGGGGGCTTGTCCCAGTAACTCATCAGTTAAAGGGCTTTCAAACACATAATTAATTTTAGACTTTAGATGTTCTTAAACTTTATGATTTTAGTTTTATTTTCATAAATGCTTTTAGACTTTAGATGTTCTTTCCGCTATAATTGTTTTACTTAGAATACTAGTGTATGATAGACCAGGGGTTGACTTGGGGTATGATAGACCAAGGGTTGACTTGGGGTCACTTGTGACTTTAAGTACCGTGTCCCATCCAGGATGTAGACTCGGGGTGTGACAAACTTGGTATCATAGCACTAGGTTTAGAGTATCCTCGGAATGTATGAAAGCCGCATCGAGTAGAGTCCTTTCATGGGTGTGACGCGCACCATACTTATGACGAGGAGACTACGAGATGTTATTAGGAAAACTCTCTTTTGTTCATACTCATTATCATGCGTTAACGTTCAATTCCAAAAATGTCCTTCTAACTCGTGCTTTGTTTCATTTCAGTGAATCATGCCTCCCAGACGCGGTAATGGAAGAAGGGCCGGTAATGCCAATAGACCTACCCCACCAACCCCGACAGCCCCTCAATATGATTCGGTATCTACCACCGAATTCAGGGCGGCCATTCAACTGTTGGACCAAACAGTCACCAACCAAGTGAACCAACAGGTGGTGCTGATGAACACCAATGGGTCTACAGCAGTTGCGAGGGTGTGGGACTTCACCCGTGTAAACCCTCCATCTTTTTAGGGGTCCAAAGTAGGGGAGGATCCCCAGGAGTTCGTGGATGAGATCAAGAAGATTACCTGCATTATGGTGTTAGCTCTTTTGAGAGTGCTGACCTGGATGCCTACCAAATAAAAGGGGTAGCTCAGGTCTGGCATGACCAGTGGAAAGAGGGGCGGCCAGTGGTAGCAGGACCACTGGAGTGGCAAGAGTTCCACATAGCCTTCTTGGACAGATTTTTCCCTCTAGGCTGAGGGAGGAAAAGATGGCAGAGTTTATGAATTTGAGACAGGGCAACAAAACTGTGGAGGAGTATGCTCTGGAGTTTACCAGTCTGTCTAAGTACTTCCCAGAGATGGTAACCGAGCTAAGGGATCGCATGTTAAAATTTGTGAAAGGGGTGTCAAATCTGGTCCTCAAGGAGTGCAGGACAACGATGTTGATTAAAGATATGGACCTCTCCAGCTTGATTGTCTATGGCCAACATATTGAGGCCGAAAAGTTGAAGGATATGGAGTGAAAGAACAAATGAGGACTGGACAGTCAGATTATGGCCATTAGAGGTTTAGTGGTAGTAATCGCCCACAACAGCAGCAGTAGCAACAACAGCAGCAGAGAGCCCCAACACCCAGTTTAGCCAGCGCCCTAACCTTTCGGTCCCGCCAGGACCGGAGGGGTGGGTCATCTGGCACTAAGTCTTAGACCCACAATACCGGGAACAGGTATCTAACTTGTCCAGAGTGTGGAAAGAATCACTCGGGAGAGTGCCTTCAGGGTCGAGTGGACTGTTTTGGTTCTGGACAGCTCGGACATCGGCTCAGGGAGTGCCCATCAGCTGGGAGAGGGAGATCATAATCCACCACCTCATCAGCTCTAGTAGGCCGACAAGCCCAACAGGCCAACACATCAGGTACGGATGGCGGTCAACGCCAAAACCGTTTCTATGCTTTGTCTTCCTGTCAGGATCAAGAGAGCTCACCTGACGTAGTCACGGGTATGTTACGTCTCTTTCATCTAGACGTGTATTCCCTCCTAGATCCAGGAGCCACTCTTTCATTTGTGACTCCCTACATAGCAGTCCAGTTCAATATCAGTCCAGAGGTCCTCTCAGAACCATTCTTAGTCTCCACCCCAGTTGGCGAATCAGTTAGAGCCAGCCAGGTGTATAGAAACTACCCAGTCTTAGTCCTGAATAAATTCATTCCAGCTGACCTCGTAGAGTTAGACATGGTTGATTTTGACCTTATCCTCGGCATGGATTGGTTACACTCCACTTATGCCTCAGTTGACTGCAGAACTAGAGTGGTCAAGTTGCAGTTTCCAAATGAACCAGTGTTAGAATGGACGGGCAGTAGCTCAGCGCCTAAGGGCAGGTTTATTTCCTACCTTAAGGCCCAAAAACTTATCTCAAAGGGATGTATTTATCATCTAGTGCAGGTTAAGGATTTCAACTCCGAGACCCCAACTATCTAGTCAGTTCCAGTGGTCAGCAAGTTCTTAGATGTATTTCCTGAGGATCTTCCCGGGGTTCCCCCTGAACGGGAAATAGACTTCGGAATAGGCCTCCTACCAGCTACTCAACCCATCTCCATCCCTCCTTACATAATGGCTCTAGCTGAGCTTAAAAGGTTGAAGGAGCAGCTAAAAGATCTTCTTGACAAGGGTTTTATCAGACCCATCATCTCTCCCTGGGGTGCTCCAGTGCTATTCATGTGTTAGAAAGACGATATCCTTAGAATGTGCATAGATTATCGTCAGCTGAACAAAGTCACAGTCAGGAACAGGTATCCCCTACCAAAATTGATGACTTGTTTGACTAACTTCAGGAAGCTAGTTGTTTCTCAAAAATTGTTCTCTAATCAGGGTACCATTAACTAAGGGTCAAAGAGTGTGACATACCAAAAAAACATTTAGAACTCGGTATGGTCACTACGAGTTTGTGGTGATGTCCTTCAGGCTAACAAACGCCCCAACAGCCTTCATGGATTTGATGAACAGGGTCTTCAAGCAGTATCTAGATATGTTCGTCATTGTATTTATCGATGACATTCTAGTATACTCCAGGAATGAGGAAGAGCATGCTAATCACTTGAAGTTAGCATTATAGACACTCAGAGACCGCCAGTGTTTTGCCAAGTTCAGCAAGTGTGAATTCTGGTTAAAGTCCATGACTTTCTTAGGTCATGTGGTCTCGGGTGAAGGAATTCAAGTTGATCCTCACATGATAGCAGCAGTGAAAGATTGGCCCATACCTACCTCTCCTATGGAAATCAGGAGTGTCCTAGGTTTGGTGGGTTATTACCAACGGTTTGTGGAAGGTTTATCCTCTATAGAATCCCCTTTGACTAAGTTAACCAGAAGAAAGTAAAATTTCAGTGGTCGGATGAGTGTGAGAAGAGTTTCCTAGAGTTGAAGACTCAACTCACTATTGCTTCAGTTTTGACCTTGCCATAAGGAACAGATGGGTTGGTGGTTTATTATGACGCTTCCAGAGTTGGACTCGGTTGCATTCTAATGCAGCGGAGCAAAGTGATAGCCTACGCCTCCAGACAGATCAAGGTTCATGAGAAGAACTATCCCATGACTTAGAGTTGGCAGCAGTGGTGTTTGCGCTAAAAATATGGAGACATTACCTATATGGGGCTCACGTGGATGTATTTATGGATCACAAAAGCCTTCAACATGTGTTAAGTCAAAAGGACCTAAATCTTCGACAGAGAAGGTGGTTAGAGCTATTAAAATACTACGACATGAGTGTGCTGTATCACCCGGGTAAAGCCAATGTGGTAGCCGATGCCCTAAGTAGATTGTCTATAGGGAGTGTAGCTCATGTTGAAAAGGGAAAGAAACAAATGGGGAGATATATCCACCGGCTAGCCCGGTTGGGGGTACAATTAGTGGAGTCAACTGAGGGTGGAGTAGTAATGAAAAGTGGGTTAGATTCTTCATTGGTTGTGGAAGTCAAGTCTAGACAGGATGAGGATCCCATCTTACTTAAGCTTAAGGGAGCAGTTCTCAGAAAAGAAATAGAAGCTTTCTCCCAAGGGGGAGATGGGGTGCTCCGTTACCAGGGCAGGTTGTGTGTACTGAAAGTCGGTGAGTTAAGACAACAAATATTGCTGAAGCACACAGTTCTAGATATTCCATTCACCCTGGTACTACTAAGATGTACTGTGATTTATGGGATGTTTACTGGTGGAACAACATGAAAAGAGATATCACTGAATTTGTAGCTAAGTGCCCGAACTGCCAGTAAGTTAAAGTGGAACACCAGAGACCAGGGGTATGACCCAGGATATCAGCATACCCACATGGAAGTGGGAAGAAGTAAAAATGGACTTCATTATGGGTCTACCTTGGACTCATCGGCAGCATGACTCAATCTGGGTAGTAGTAGACTGGATGACTAAGTCAGCACATTTCCTCCAAGTCAAAACCACAGATTCAGCTGAGGACTATGCTAAACTTTATATCAGGGAGCTGGTTAGACTTCATGGGGTGCCATTGGCCATTATTTCAGATAGGGGTACCCAGTTTACCTCCCATTTCTAGAAGTCTTTTCAGAAGGGACTTGGCACTCAGGTCAAGCTCAACATAGCTTTTCACCCGCAGACAGATGGGTAATCTGAGGGAACTATTCAGACCCTAGAAGACATGTTGAGAGCGTGCGTGATTGATTTTAAGGGTAATTGGGATGACCATTTGCCTCTTATCGAGTTTGCGTACAACAACAGCTACCACTCTAGCATTTAGATGGCCTCATTTGAAGCATTATATGGTAGGAGGTGTAGATCTCCTATAGGGTGGTTCGAGGTTGGTGAAGCTACTTTGATAGGGCCAGACTCAGTTCACGAGGCAATGCAGAAGGTTCAACTCATCCGAGAAAGATTGAAAACAGCTCAGAGCCGCCAGAAGTCTTATGCCGATGTGCAGAGAAGAGAGTTGGAGTTTGCAGTTGATTATTGGGTTTACCTAAAAATTTCGCCCATGAAAGGGGTGATGAGGTTCAGAAAGAAGGGGAAGCTCAGTCCGAGTTATGTGGGACCCTATAGAATTTTGAGGCGTATCGACAATGTAGCCTATGAGCTAGAATTACCTTCAGAATTAGCAGTTGTGCACCTAGTATTCCATGTGTCACTTTTGAAGAAGTACATCGGGGATCCCACCTCAATTGTGCCATTGGACAATGTAGGAATAAAAGATAGTCTCTCATATGAGGAGGTACCAGTCCAGATCCTTGACCGTCAGGTTTGTAAATTAAGGAACAAGGAAATAGCTTCAGTCAAGGTATTATGGAGAAATCAGTAGGTGGAGGGAGCTACGTGGGAGGCCGAAGCAGATATGATGGCCACATACCCACACGTGTTCTCTACCGACTCTATTACAACCTAAAATGTTAGTATGCCTTAGAGACTGATTTAGTTTTTGGATTCAATTCTTGTATACAAGTTTCTCTTATGAATTTGGATGCATGTAGAAAAGTGGATTCGGTTCAGTTATGTATTTTGAAGCAAAGGCAGTCATTCTAACAGTTTTGGAATTAAATGAACAGTATTAGAAAATTATTGATTGTTATTCTCTGCTTTTCTATGTGTTTTCGAACATTCGAGGACGAATGTTCTCAAGGGGGAGATATTGTAATGCCCCAAAAACTCAAGGACTAGATCCGAGACTTATATAAAAAAACTGAAAAATCTGCAGAAAATGTCACATAATTTAAATATTAAATTGATCCATTTTCACAAAAATATTTTATTTTATTTAATTTTGAAAGCTTAATTAAATTAATGGATTAATAATGCATCTTGCTTTTTATTTATATTTCA
>JACEIK010000332.1:79792-107765 GCA_018107945.1 Datura stramonium
ATATAGCCCAGGCGTTGCCAAAGCCCAAAATAAACAAAGTTATAATTATTTATCATAAATTATACTTTATGTGTTTTTCATAAGTGAAGTGAATATACTTGTTTGTCCTTTGATTTTTAAACTTTAATTTCCAACAACAGATAAATTTGGTGGGAAATTTTAATTGGGTTTGAGTGTGTCTCGATTGATCTGCACAAATAAGAAGATAGAGATTTAAAGAAGAGATTTAAAGAACATCAATGAAAATATTCATAATATTAATTTCAATATTGAGTTGATAAAGTTCTACACTCCTTCAAAGCAACGAAAAAGGAGGAGTCGTGAGATAAGATATATGTTGGGGTTATTGACATACAATTTATCCAATGTGGTAGCAAATAAGCATTTCTAAGTGAGAAGTAGAAAAAGTGAAGTAGAATGATGAATGGAACTACAAAAACAAGATGCAAGTGTTTATGAACCTATTCTCTAACATTGTTGTTTTAGCACTCTCAAAGAATGAGGAATTGTGAACCATTATAACAATCTTGTCAATAGAAACTTAAACCTATTAGATACACACATAAGTATCAAGTCAATAAAACACTCTATAATTGCGAAAACTATTAATACCTGTCACTGTCTTCCATATTTTCGTCATGTACCTTAGATTTTGACTTTTTAGATTCTTCTTCTTCTTCCTCGATGTCTAAGATTTTCAGTAAATTTCATTGGTGAAGTATACTAAGGAAACCTACTTTCTAGTTTTATAATGATAATTAATATTGTGCAAAGATCATATGAATCTTGGGGACATACTTTGGTCTTCCATTATGCAGCTTTGGCTTCATATAGGCCTTTTTTATTTCAACAGGTAGAACCAATCTTATAAGTGAACTCATTACAGTGAATATGTAAATATTTTCTCATAAAAAGAGAATGTAATGAACTCATTTTATTATGCAAACTAAATGCTTATATTTCCATTGCTAAGTAACTCTTCTTCAATGAGAGTACTGAAAGAAGTCTGCAACCGGCTAACTGGTATAACAATTTAAGTAAGTTGTTGAACTATCTATTAAACTATAAAAGAGTTCAATAATACCTGAGGGCATTTCCGAATTAAAGTGAGTGTGGCACTATATTAGTAACGGTTGAGTTATCTAAGAACAAAAGAGGAGTCAAAACCAAAAATCAGCAAATACATCCGGGGCATAAATGAATGGAAAACAAAATAGTCTTTTATTTATAAAACATGAAAGTACCAGTTTCTACCATTTTGATTCTATTTAACTTGAAACCAAATCACCAAATTAAATTTCTAACTTCGCCCAAAGTGAAAGCTATTGAATAATTCGCAAAATCATCTTTTTACGAAAAGTGAATTTTCAGCACAACAAATGCATAAATAGAAAACACAGAAACCTTTCTACAAATGTATCAAAATGTTTGAACTCTTTGGGCCTAGTGCAAATATCGCTTGAATAACTATAATATTCATCCTCATTGAAGCTAACATCAACTGAGAATTACATGGCAGTTGGAGATTAGTTACGATGATAAAAATATTGTAAACTAATACCCTTAGCTTCGGTGTGTGTTCAATCCTGTGTTGGATTAGTCATCTTCTACATATCCTATGATATCCTATAGCTTTGGTGAAACATGCTTTTTAATCGATACTCATGGTTCAAAATTTTGAAAGAGATAAATTGCAAAAGATTAAATAAATATTACCATATCTCCAACTCTGGTCAGCCTGTAAGTTGTATCTAAGAAGTGCATATTCCGTAGATACTAATATGGAATTTAGTGTAGACAAATATTGCAACTCTGGTTGTCTACTCTCTTCTTATTCCTAACTCTACTACGAGAAAAATGTAGAAAGTGAAAAGCATGAGTTTTCTTTGATAGAGCAACATTCATAGAGGAATTACTACAAGATAACATTAATTTCAAATGGAAGGATTATAGTACACCTTCAATCACTATCTCAATAGGACCTAATTTTTTTTCTTCTTGAGAAGAAACTAAAAGAGGAGTAATTATAGTATCCAAGTTACATAGATATCTAAAGATATTAGGATTACATATTCATTATTTTATAAAAAACATAAAATAAATAATAAATTGTAGGATGTATCATAACAAAGAGCAAAAATTTAACCATTGTGGCACCACAAATAGAATGACACCAAGAAAGTCTCACAACAATCAACATAATAAAATCCTTTGAAAATATGGGCCTTTGATATGTACAAACCTTCTTTCAATGTAAAGAAGATCTATTTATCCAAATACATTAAGAAAAATAAAATTCCACAGACAACAAATATGCACTTCTTAGGTTAAACTCAGATACAACATGCATATTCTATGTTCTATTTACGCAAATCGCAAAAACTTCAAAGCTAATTGTGTTCCAATAAAAATGCAATTCCAATAATAAAGCACAAAAAGAAAGTAGAAGATAGTCATACTACAACTAAAGATGGTAATAATTCTGATATATATATATATATACATAAAAAGAAAATGAGAGAAAGAAAAAATAAAAGCGTATGAACTTGATTTTTAGAATTGTAATGACCCAAACGTCATTACAGGATGGTTAAGGGTCTAGAACACTGAAAATAGGCTAGGAAAGGAATAGAATATGCTGTGAATTTTTCTAAGTGTAAAATTGGTGGATTTCGGGTAGCTACCGGTCCAGGGACCACTACAGCAGTGCATTTCTCACTGCAGTGAGACCGTGGTGACGGTCGGAGTTCTTCTGTGTCGAAATATGGAGACAACCAACAGAGCCACCGCAACAACACTCATACTACTGTAGCGGGTTCGCTACAACGAAAATGTTATCGCTGCAGTGAACGACGAGAATCAGAAATTGGGTTTTAAGGGAGAATTATAGGGTTTTCCCCCATTATTCTCAAAAACACGATCATAAGGTCTATAGAATGGAAAAACTCTCTAGGGCAGTGAATTCTTCACCCAAGGTAAAATTTTTGATCTTTTATCTCTACAATGAGTATTGTTAATCCTAGATCCTTGTAGACCTTTAATGGTGGAATTTTAGAATGGAGAAGTGTTACATCCTGAAAATTCTTTTGGTGATTATTTGGTGTTTTTATGCTATGTTAAGATAAGTACGGGTTGTATATTGATCATAGATAACAAGAGAAATATGTACAAATGAAAAAGCAAAGAGTATGTGAAGTTCATAAGTAAGGGCTAAGTTTAAATGATCATATATTCCAATATATAATGAATTAGAAGCCTTACGACCTATCATGTTAAAGGTATTTGAGTCTAGTTTTTGGAATATTAAACCGCTCGTCAATTGAAGTTCGGGAAAAAATGTTATAGGCGTTTTACGGTGGCACTATCGGGCAGTGATGTGGCCACCGCCCTAAAGGCCACCGCCCAAATACTTTTTATATTTTAAGTCTTGTGCTATGAGATCATTTTTAACTTTTTCAGATTTGAGGTGCTTGCTTATCCTATGAAATCCTCTCAAAATTTCCAACAAACAACTAAGGAAAACGCCAAACCAAACTCCATTAGAACTAAAGCTAAGTGAAGGAGATCAATCACAGGGTGAAGGTGGTGTGTTAGTGGTTGTTTTGGCTGCATTTGGGCAGTGTTATTGTGGTGAATTTGCTTTGTTTTTGAAGCTGTTCTAAGATACATATATACTGCCTTTTTTAGGGATTAGATACAAGTATAAATGTGATAATTCTACTACTAAACTTGCTAGAATTCATGAGTAAAAAGCTAGAAATTAGAGGTGTATTTGGTGTGTTTGTGAACTGCTTCTATTGCATTTTGGATAGCAAAGATTCTGCATTTTTGGACAAGAAGTTGAAGTCAAATACTCCTATTTTAACTAAGAATAACCCCCAGCAAAAGGTAAGAATCCTAGCTTGAAAACTAGAGGTTGGGCACCAAGTTTGGTGGCATTTTTGGTGCAATTTGCTGAAGGTTACTACTCATTTTTTAAGGTTGTTGTAGCTGTGTGTTACTGGAAATAATCTCCATGTTGATGGGAGTTGGTTACATAGGAAGTTAGGTAATTTTATACTTCCATTCCTTCCTTAAAAGTGTGTAGAACATGTTGCAGCATTATGCTGAAATATTGCCTTGTGTGTTGTTGTTGTGGCTGCTGTTGGTGTGATGTTTTGGATGGGCATATTGGCTTGAAATGGCCTTCTCACTTGGTTATAAACCTCAAGTAATTTAAGGGAATAATTGATGATTGGTGAAAGAAAGAAATGACATAGGAAAGCTCGCCGAAAAAAGGTATGTAAAGCACCCCGTCTTTTAAGCACGATTCGTGTGTTGTGAATTGAATGAGCTAGCAACCTATTATTACGGGTCTTGAGGCAGTATGTTAAGCTTCATTTAAGCATTTAAAGTTTCATGTTTGATTTAGGTTAAATGTTGAGATTATGTCTAGCCCAAGTGAGGCATTTAAAGTGGGATATCATGTTGATTGTTGTCGTAGTTGTACATCGAGTTGGAGACCCCTCAATGTGGGAACTGTTAGCTAATCCTGACTTTATGATACATATATATGTGTGTGCGTGTGTGTGTGTGTGTTCGTGTGTTTGTGTGTGTTCGTGTGTTTGTGTGTGTTCGTGTGTTTTTGTGTGTGTATGTGATTTTAAATGTGTTTAAAGATTTGGTTGCTAACTGAAATTGATGAAAGAGCCAAGATGATGACGTGTGAATAATTTTAATCCAAGTAAAGACGTCGCAAGTTATTAAGGGTAAATGAGCTTATTGAATTTGGATTGCCTTATTATGATTGTCCTTTATCTTATGTGTTATACCCCGGAAGCCCAAAGATTAGACTCGAGAGTTGAAATGGAGAAAAATTAAAATTTGGCACCAGGTATTAAGATGGGTCATGAGATGACCCATGAGATCAGCCTACGAGTCCTGATGTGACTCATGGGGAGGCCCAGGTGATGTGTTTGCAATTTGGGAAATAGGATCCCCACGGGCATGATCATGACTTGTGGTCAAGCCCCACGAGTCGTTAGGTCAGTCGTGGGAAGGGGTGATTGAGAAATGGGAGGAAGGAGGCAGTGAACCTAATGGGAAGCACCCACGCGTTGTGGTCAGTCACCACGATTCGTGGGGAGGGTCGTGATCGGCTAGTTGAAGAATTATTTGGTATGGAGGTAGTGTACATGATGGGTGGTGACCACGAGTCGTGATCATTTATAACAGATCATGAAGTTTTCCGTTACGAGCCCAGGAGACCTGATGTTATACCTCAGAAGCCTAAAGATTAGACACGCTAGTTGAAATGGAGAAAAGCTTAAAAAAACTAGCACCAGACTCAGAACGAGTCATGGGGGGGCTCATGAGATCAATCCACGAGTCGTGATGTGACTCGTGGGGAAGGCCATGGAATGAATTTGAAAAGTGGAGAAGTGAGACCCCCCAGGCATGACCACGACTCATGGTCAGTCCCCACGAGCCGTTGGGTCAGTCGTGGGAGGGGGAATAAGAAAAGAAAAGAAAAGGGGCAGTGGACTTGACGGAAGGTCCCCATGAGTCGTGGTCAGCCCCCACGATTCATGGGGTAAGTCGTGATCAGGCATGGAGTAAATTTTGTTGAGGCAAGGCAGTGTACATCACGGATGGTGACCACAAGTCGTGGTCACAAGTAACGAGTTGTTTGGATACCCGTGACGAGCCTAGAAGATTAGATAAAACTGTGTACTTAACGGATGACTTCACGAGTCGTGACCCTAAGCAAAGAGTCATTAGGTTCTCCGTTAGAACCACCTGGCAGTTATTTTTTGTGAATTTAGTAAGGGCTTTCTCATAATTTTTAAGTTCCTAAGCCCTAAACTATAACGTTTTGAGTTATGAATAGTGACTTTTAAAGGGGTTAAGTCCATTTTAGGCCTCATTCATTCATGAATGCAAGGTAGAAGACTTGAGAAGGTGATCAAGCTTAGCATTCATCAATTTCTTTTCAATTTCCTATTGGGCATCTAGAATCAACTGTCACTAGGTATATAGGATTATGAATGGGTGACTCCCTTCACACCCATGTCCAATCCCTCTCTAAAATATGTATAATCCATGGGGTTTAGGAGTGATATACTGGTCGAGACAGGGCCCCGACCTACCCATACTGTACAATAAAAGAGAGTCAACCTGCTAATCTATTAGCTCCGGAGGATTGGAGCTGACTGCTCTGCTAGTCTTGATAGAAAGCTAAGAAGGTCTTGATCCACGTCTATCGACACCTGCAGGCAAGTAATGCAGCGCCCCCATGAAGAGCGTCAGTACAATATGTACCTAATATGTAAGGCATTAACTATAGATAACTTAATAGAGGAAATAGAACTGAAAATAACTGAAAAAGAAGGATAGAGATTCTACGTGCGTACCTGAACTTTCTACTATCTAATTCATCAATAACTAAGGCAATCAAAAACCTTACCTAGCCCTAGCAGGAAGGTACAACCAGCACAGAATAACCCACTTGGGGCCCCGTATAAGCCCTGGTGAGTACACCTTAATCTATATACCCCTAGAAAGGTCACACTTGGTCAACTAATAGTTATAGCCGTTCTACCAGTCCCCTGGGTCTGCAACTAAGCCCGCTCGGCCTCTGACTGTAGCTGTGTCTGAGTCCAATGACTCCTGATATCTGCACCCCGGGCACCAGGCTCGACGGGGGTGTGGTGCTGAAACGGCATATAATAATAGTCCAGCCATAGAATGGAATTTATGAGGACCTAGGACCCCATCTTCGTCCCTCGTGGTCGGCACCGCTCTGTAGAGTGACATCATCTCACCCCTGGCGGGCGATGACACAGCTAATAACCCTGGGTTGGTCATGGAACGCTATACAGGCAAAGTCAATCCCAAGCTAGGCATAGAATACTGGTCTCAGCTAATAACAATTCATATGTTTCTTGTTCTCTTACTGGGATTTAAACTGAGCTACAATACTAAAGAAGCTAACTTGCCGAAGAAATACGCCTTAACATACCTCAGTTGTCGATTTTTGATTAATTGGTGAGTTTCAGTTCGTGTTGAATAGCTCCTTCCGATTGTATTATACTACTAGGAGAATGAGGTTGTTTTAGTACTAAATTTAGCAAAAATGATAACTTTCAATATAAATATCAACTATACTTCAGCTTGCTAGAACACGATCGAAAACATATAATTTCTTGAAAGTTTAGAAGGGAGAAATACTCACCTGAAGCCTGTGATCGCATAGAAATTAGTTTGGAGCAATTTCAGCTACTTTGGCTCAGCGGGGTTACAATTTGCCGGGAGAATTTCATGAAAATAACTCTGTAGCAATGCTCCCTGCAGCCTTAAACTTCAATATCCAAAGTTATTTTGAATTCGGGCAGCGTTCTGTAGCGTAAACAGAGGAAATTAGTATGAAAATGGCGTTCCCTTCTTTACTGGTCGCGGGTCTGATTTGTTGGAAATGAACAAGTGATAAACATTGAACTTTATATATAATTGGGCGGTGGACACGGGGTCCGTGGCATGGACCCTGTCACGCCAATTCTGGGCTGTGCCACGGAGCCCAACACGCCAGCGAGGGTTCGTGCCACGTTGCCCCTTTGGGCAGCTGGTCCGGCCTTCTCCCGCGCGGTCCCGACTCTGTGCTCGTTCGACCTTTCCCCGCACCCTTTCTCGTACATATTGTATTCTAAAACTCTTAACCAATGTATAAATAAGCCGTCTAAACATTAGAAACTTGCGGGGTGTAACATCCTTCCCCCCTTAGAGACATTCGTCCTCGAATGTTAACTTCAACTTACAAGAGTCTTAACTTTTTAACTACTTATCCTGGAAAAATTTCGGCAGAGTCTCCCCTATAATATGGACTATCTGAAAATCCTGAAATGCAGAAAAGTCCAACTCAGGCATTTCACATAACACTATAGCAACTGTTTCTCAACAACATTGTATCCCGCTGAGCAATATACGTAACACACGTCACAAAATATACTGAATCGTAAATGTACCTTAATTGCATGGCTTGGATAAGTTTGGAACAAACGAGGATACTTGGATATCATATCTTCCTCAGTTTCCCAAGTCATCTCTTCTTTATTTCTATTCCTCCACAATACCTTAACAGAAACGACATCCTTAGTTCTCAACCTGCGGACCTATCGATCTAATATGGCTACTAGAACCTCTTCATAGGTCAACTCCTCGGTAATATGAACATCCTCAACTGGAACAATTGGGGACGGGTCCCCTATGCACTTCCGCAACATCGACACATGAAAGATCGGGTGGACAGATTCGAATTCTGAAGGAAGATCTAACTCATATGCTACCTGGCCTATTCTCTGTAGGATTCGATACGACCCTATGAATCTTGGGCTAAGCTTTCCCTTTTTACCAAATATCATCACGCCCTTCATTGGTGAAACTTTTAGAAACACCCAGTCACCTACATTGAACTCCAGGTTTCTACGTCGTACATCAGTGTAAGATTTCTAGCGGCTCTAAGCTATCAGCAGACGTTCTCTGATAAGCTTTACTTTTTCTTCCGAATGGTCGATTATGTCTGGTCCAATTAACTCAAATTCTCTAACCTCGAACCAACCAACGGGGGACCTACATTTCCGCCCATATAAGGCCTCATTAGGTGCCATCTGGATCGCTGAGTGATAGCTCTTATTGTAAGAAAATTCAATAAGGGGTAAATGTTCATCCCAGCCGCCCCCAAAGTCGAACACACACACCCGTAACATATCCTCGAGCGTCTGAATTGTACGTTCTGCCTGCCCATCTGTTTGAGGATGAAAGACCGTATTCAAATTAACCTGTGTCCCCAGACCCTTCTAGAAGGATTGCTAAAATTTAGCTGTGAACTGCGCCCCTCTGTCAGAAATAATTGGTAAAGGGACACCATGCAGTCAGACTATCTCTTTGATATACAGTTCAACATAGTCTTCAGCTGAGAAAGTAGCCCTCACTGGCAGAAAATGAGCTGATTTCATCGACCTGTCAACAATCACTCTAATAGAATCAAATCTGCGTCTGGTACGGGGTAGCCCAGTTACAAAGTCCATATTGATAGCTTCCTACTTCCACATAGGCACTGCTATTTCCTGCGTCAGTCCATTGGGTTTTTGATTTTTTGCCTTCACCTGATGGCAATTAGGACACTGCGCTACAAGTTTTGCTACTTCCTTCTTTATTCCCGGCTACCAGTAAATTTCCTTGATGTCATGATACATCTTTGTTGAACCTGGGTGAAGAGAATAACGAGAGTAATGCACCTCTTCCATGATCTGTTGGCACAGTCCTGCTATATCTAGAACATAGAGGCGACCTTTACATCTCAACACCCCGTCTGCGGTTACTTCGAAAGTTGCTATTTCCCCTCAGTGAGCTTTATCTCTGAGCTGAACCAGGTTAGGGTCTTCGTACTGCCATTCTTTCACTTCTACAACCAATGATGACACTATAGTATTCTGGATCACTGTTCCACTATCTCCCAAATCCACTATTTGGATGACTAAACTGGCTAACTGATGCAATTCTCGAGCTAGTTCCCTCTATTCGGGCTTTAAATATGCCATACTTCCCACGAATTTACGACTGAAGGCATCTGCTACAACATTGGTTTTTCCTGGGTGATATAAAATATTCACATCGTAGTCCTTCAATAGCTCTAACCAGTGATGTTGTCGTAGATTCAACTCCTTCTATGTGAAAATGTACTGGAGGCTCTTATGATTAGTAAAGATATCTACGTGGACACCATACAGATAGTGCCTCCATATTTTCAAGGCATGAATTACTGCGGCCAACTCCAGATCATAGGTGGAGTAGTTATTTTCATGCTTCTTCAGCAGCCTGGAAGCGTAAGCAATTACCTTACCATGTTGCATTAGAACACACCCTAACCCGACGCCTGAAGCATCACAGTACACTGCATAACCCTCTGATCCTTCTAACAAGGCTAATACTGGTGTTGAGGTCAATCTATTTTTCAACTCCTGTAGGCTCTGCTCACATGCTTCAGTCCAGTGAAATTTGGCTGCTTTCTGAGTTAGCTTGGTCAAAGGTGCTGCTAAGGTAGAAAATCCTTCCACAAACCTTCTGTAGTATCCGGCTAAACCCAGGAAACTGCATACCTCAGTCGGAGTGGTAGGTCTAGACCATGTTTTTACTACTTCAATCTTCTACAAATCTACCTGTATACCAGCATCTGACACAAAGTGGCCCAAAAAGGCCACTGAATTTAGCCAAAATTCACATTTAGAAAACTTCGCATACAGTTGGCAATCCCTAAGAATTTGGAGCACTATTCATAGATGATCTCGGTGATCTGTCTCTGAACGGGAATACACCAGGATATCATCAATAAATACTATCACAAACAAGTCCAGATACGGTCTAAAGATGTTGTTCATCAGATCCATGAACAGTGTTGGAGCATTCGTTAACCCGAAGGACATGACTAAAAATTTGAAGTGGCCATACCTGGTCCTAGAAGCGGTTTTTGGAATATCCCTCTCGCGAAACCGAACCTGATGGTACCCAGACCTTAAGTCAATCTTTGAGAAATACTTCGCCCCCTGTAACTGATCAAACAAGTTATCTATTCTGGGAAGTAGATACTTATTCTTGATAGTGACCTTATTCAGTTGTCGGTAATCTATACACATGCGGAGGGAGCCATCCTTCTTTCTCACAAATAGGACCGGCGCACCCCACGGTGAAGTACTCAGCCTGATGAAGCCCTTATCTAACAGATCTTTTAACTGCTCCTTCAGTTCCCTGAGCTCGACAGGAGCCATTTGGTACGGAGGGATAGATATAGGCTGAGTACCTAGTAGTAAAGCAATTGAGAAATCGATCTCCCGTTCTGGGGGAATACCAGAAAGTTCATTGGGGAGCACGTCTAGGAATTCATTATCTACGGGGATGGACTAGAGAGTTGGAGATTCTTCTTGAAAATCCTGGACCCTGACAATGTGATAGATGCAACCCTTTGCTATTAACTTCCTCGCCTGAAGATAGGAAATAAACCTACCTTTCGGCATGGCCGTATTACCTTTCCACTCCCGTACTACCTCCCCTGGAAAGTGGAATCAGATAGTTTTGGTCCAACATTCAACATTGGCATAGCATGGCGCCAGCTAATCCATACCCATAATTGCATCGAAATCAATCATTTCTAGTTCTATCAAATCTGCTAAAGTCTGACAACCAACAACCTCTATTGTGTATCCCCGGTAGACCCTGTTGGCTATGATAGAGTCATCGACGGGAGTAGACACTGAAAAAGGTTGCTGAAGAAATTCTGGCGTAATACCAAACTTCTAGGCCACTAATGGGGTAACATAATCAAGGTGGATCCTAGATCTATCAATACATAAATAGAACAAGAGAAAATGTACAGCATACCTGTCACCACATCCGGCGACGACTCTAACTCCTATCGTCCCGGTAAGGCATAAGTGCGATCTGGACCGGTGTCTGAACTAGATACCCCTGGTCTGCCTCGACCTCTGTTGGTTGGAGCTGTGGGTTTACGCCCTGCTGGAGATGCTAGGGCAAATGATCCTACTAAGGATCTATCCTGTTGGTCCCGATCACTCTGACCCCTGGCTGGACAATCCCTCATCCGATGACCCTCTTTCCCACACGTATAACATGTTATGGAACCATACCTGCATGCCCCGTAGTGACGTCGACTGCAGATAGGGAAAAGTGGTACAGTAAATCTACTCTGCTCTGACCCCCTATGTTGCTGCGAACTTGCTGGCTGTGAACTCTCGCTGGGCCCTGACGGCCCCCGGCGACCAGACCTACTCCCCTGCTGCTGCTGTGGAGGTGGGGGTCTAGGTGGTCTATCTGATAATCATGGCCTGGGTCCGCCCTAAAACTTTGCCTGCACATCGCTCAGCCTATCCCTACGGCGCTGCTCCTAGCTTACCCTTTCTACTTCCTGCTGTCGCTGCCTGATTCCCTTGATATTCTGGGAAAATGCCTGGACATAGGCAATATCCATGTCCTCTCGCAGAGTCGCCATGATACAAGTCTCCACATATTTTGGATTTAGCCCCATAATAAATCGGTGCACCCTGGCTGACATAGTATCTACAAAAGCCGGTGCATATCTGACCATGGAATCAAACCTTATGGCATACCCTCGGACACTCATCGAGCCCTGCTCCAGATGCAAAAACTGATCAACCTAGGCTTGCCGAATTTCCCGTGGTAAATAATGATCCAGGAAGGCCTCTAAAAAACTGGGCCAGGTCGGAGGAGGCACATCTCTACCCCAGGACCTTTCCCAACTCTCGTACCATAATTCTGCAATATCCTATAGCCGAAATACTGCCAATTCAACTGACTCTACAAGTGTAGCATGCATCACCCTAAAAATCCATTGCAATTGATCTAGAAAGTCTTGAGGGTCCTCATCTCGATCTGTCCCTGTAAATTGGGGGGACTCAATGCGAGAAACTCTCGGACCCTCGAACTACTCGATCCTCCTGAAGATTCCACAACTACAGGTGCCGCTGGCTGACACTATGCAGCCATCATCTAAGCTAGCATAGAAACAACACTCCTAACCTCCTAATCAAACAGTGTTGATATAGGCACTTCTGGAGGGGGTGCTGACATTTCCACTGCTCCGGATGGCTCCTGACGGAGCAAAGATTGCGGGGGAGATCGAGGTGGAGTCTCCCTATCGCCCTCAGATCAGGCTGACTCTGGCTGAGGCATCCTGCTAGTGCCCTCTCCTGCTGCTACATCTAATTCCCTGCCAGTCGTAGTATGTCGTGGATCTGACATTTCTCTATAGACAGAAGAATATGGTAAGCTTAGGGACTCGACCCTATACTGTACAGCTCTACAACACGACTGAAAGAGAAAGAAGAGCGACCATCCTATCATGCCTCGCAGCCTCCTGCCTATAGAATGTGGTGCACAACACATCCAAAGACAAGACTCTGCTTAGCACGGCTTGCAGACTCCCTGGGATACGACCTGCTCTGATACCAAGTTTGTCACGCCCCACCTTGGGAGGCATGACTGGCACCTGGTTCCCTACTAAGGTCTGAACTAGCCTGACTGAGCTTACGCACCTCTGGTGCATGACTAACACTAACGCTCAAGTCGAGAAAACAACGAGCTATATCTCGGCTGTAAATGCAGCCTCCGACCGACAAGGTCTTATAGCCACCTATAAAATAAAACAGCTAACCAGAAACTATAAATGAAAGGAAATCCTATGCGGGCCGACAAGACCACCATGATGTCTAGTTATGACTGAGAAATAAAATCAATGCTAAACTAAGCTATGGCCGACAAGGTCGCTAACTATCAACTAAGCAAGGCGCCACACGGCCAACACATAAGATCAAACGCATACGGCCCCACACGGCAAATAATAGCTAACCACAGGAAATCTAAAACAATCTGCAAGCCTCTAGGACTGATATACTCTGAAGGAATGGAGCTAACTGCTCTGCTAGTCCTGATAGAAAGCTAAGAAGGTCCTAATCCACGTCTATCAGCACTTGTAGGCAAGTAATGTAGCGCCCCCATGAAGGGCGTCAGTACAATATGTACCGAATATGTAAGGCATTAACTGTAGATAACTGAATAGAGGAAATAGAACTGAAAATAACTGAAAAACAAGGATAGAGATTCTACCTGCATAGCTGAACTTTCTACTATCTAATTCATCAATAACTAAGGCAATCAAAAACCTTACCTGGCCCCCATAATCTAGAAGGTACAACCAACACAGAATAACCCACTCGGGCCCCCTATAAGCTCTGGTGAGTACATCTCAATCTATATACTCCTAGAAAGGTCACACTGGGTCAACTAATAGCTATAGGCATCCTACCAGTCCCCTGGGTCTGCAACTGAGCCCGCTCAGCCTCTGACTGTAGTTGTGTCTGAGTCTAGTGGACTCCTGATATCTACACTCCGGGCACTAGGCTCGATGGGGGTATGGTGACGATAGGCAAATAATAATAGTCTAGCCATGGAATGGACTGTATGAGAACCTGGGACCCCATCTTCATCCCTCGTGGATGGCATACCACTCTGTAGAGCGACGTCATCTCGCCCCTGACAGGCGACGACACAGCTAATAACCCTGGGTTGGTCATGGAAGGCTATACAGGGCAAAGTCATTCCCAAGCTAGGCATAGAATACTGGTCTCAGTTAATAACAACAGCTAATCACAATTCATATGTTTTTGGTTCTCTTAATGGGTTTTAAACTGAGCTACAATAAGAAGCTAACTAGCCGAAGGGATACGCCTGAACATACCTCAGTTGCCGATTTCTGATTAATTGGCGAGTTTAAGTTCGTGTTCAATAGCTCCTTCTGATTGTATTATACTACTGGGAGAATAAGGCTTATTTCAGTAATAAATTTAGCCAAAACGATAACTTTCAATATAAATATCAACTATACTTCATCTTGCCAGAATGCGATCGAAAACATATAATTTCTCGAAAGTTAAGAAGGGAGAAATACTCACCTGAAGCCTGTGATCGCATAGAAATTAGTTTGGAGCAATTCCAGCTACTTTGGCTCGACGGGGTTACGATTTGCCGAACGAATTTCATGAAAATAACTCTGTAGTAATGCTCCCTGCAGCCTTAAACTTCAATACCAAAAGTTAATTTGAATTAGGGTAGCATTCTATAGCGTAAACAGAGGAAATTAGTATGAAAATGGTGTTCCCTTCTTTACTGGTCGCGGGTTTGATTTGTTGGAAATGAACAAGTGATAAACATTAAACTTTATACATAATTGGGCTGTGGACACGGGGTCCGTGGCACGGACCCTGTCACGCCAATTCTGGGCCGTGCCACGGAGCCCAACGGGCCAGGCAGGGTCCGTGCCACCTTTCCCCTTTAGGTAGTTGGTCCGACCTTCTCCCGCGTGGTCCTGACTCCATGCTCGTTCGACCTTTCCCTGGGCCCTTTCTCGTACGTATTGTATTCTAAAACTCTTGACTAATGTACGAATAGGCCGTCTAAACATTAGAAACTTACGGGGTGTAACATGCTAAACTTAGCGAACAACTGGCGGTCTCTAAGCGTCTGTAGCACTATCCTCATATGGTTAGCATATTCCTCCTCGTTTCTGGAGTATATCAGAATGTCATCAATGAACAAAATGACGAACATGTCTAGATACGGTTTAAAAACCCTATTCATCTCGTCCATGAAAGTTGCAGGGGCATTAGTTAGTCCCAAGGACATGACCATGAATTCATAGTGACCAAGCGAGTTCTGAAGGCTGTTTTTGGCATGTCACATTCTCTGAATGTTAGCTGATGATACCCCGACCTGAGATCTACCTTGGAGAAACAACTGGATCCTTGAAGCTGATCGAACAAGTCGTCAATCCTGGGTAGGGGATACCTGTTCTTAACTGTGACCTTATTCAACTGACGGTAATTGATACACATTCTGAGGGTACCGTCTTTCTTTCGCACGAATAATACTGGAGCACCCCATGGAGAGATGATGGGCCTGATGAAACCTCTATCAAGAAGGTCTTTTAGCTACTCCTTCAACTCCTTAAGTTCAGCTGGAGCCATTCTGTAAATAGGGATGGAGATGGGCTGAGTGTCTAGAAAAAGGTCTATGCCGAAATCTATTTCCCCCTCAGGAGGGACTCCGAGAAGATCTTTGGGAAACACGTCAGGGAATTCGCTGACAACTGGAACTGACTGGATAATTGGAGTCTTAAAGCTGGAATCTTTGACCCGAACTAGATAATAAATACACCCTTTATAAATAATCTTTCTTGCCTTAAGGTAGGAAATAAACTGACCCCTAGGCGTTGAACTACTGTCCATCCACTCTAAAATTGGCTCATTAGGGAACTGAAATCTGACGACTCTAATTCTGCAGTCGACTGAGGCATAACCAAAGTGTAACCAATTCATGCCTAGAATGAGATCGAAATTGACCATGTCTAACTCTATGAGATCAGCTGGAATGATCTTATTCAAGATTGAGAATGGGCAGTTTCTATACACCCGGTAGGCTCTAACTAACTCACCAACTGGGGTAGAGACTGAGAATGGTTTAGAGAGGACTTCTGGACAGCTACATAGGGAGTCACAAATGATAGTGTATCTCCTGGATCTAGTAGGGAATACACATCTAGATGTAAAAGACGTAACATATCCGTGACCACATCAGGTGAGCTCTCCTGATCCTGACGAGAGGATAAAGCATAAAAACGGTGGTGCTAACCGCCATCCATACCTAAAGTATTGGATTGCTGAGTTGGTCGGCCTATTGAAGTTGCTGAAGTGGTAGAATTTAATTTCCCATGTCCTGTTGACGGGCATTCTCTGAGCCAGTGATAGCTGTCCACACCCAAAGCAACCCTCTCGGTCCTGAAGGCATTCCCCTAGATGGTTTTTGCCACACTTAGGGCAAGCTAGGTAGCGATTGCTGGCACTGTGACTCTGGGACTTTGAGCAAGATGCTCCATCCTTCCGATCCTTGTGGGATCGAAAAGTAGTAGGGCTAGCTAAAGTGGGTGTTGGAGCTCTATGCTACTGTTGTGGGTGGCTACTACCACCAGACCTATGGTGCCCATAATCTGATTGGCCAGTCCTAGTCCGCTTATTCTCCTGCTCCATGTCTTTCAACTTTTCTTCCTCAATCTGCTAGGAATGAACAATGAGGCTGGACAAATCAATGTCTTTGATCAGCATTGCAGTCCTACACTCCTTAAGGACCAAGTTTGATACTCCATTAATGAACATAAGCATGCAAGCCCTTGGCTCGGCTACCATCTCCGGAGCATATCTTGACAACCATGTGAACTCCAGAGCATATTTTTTCACCGTCCTATTGCCCTGTTTCAAATTCATGAATTATGCCACCTTAGCCTCCCTTAACTCCTAGGGGAACAATCTGTCTAGGAAGGTTGTTGTGAACTCCTCCCACTCCACCGATTTCGCTCCCGCTGGTCTCCCTTCTTTCCACTGATCGTACCAGATCTGGGAGACCCCTTTCAACTAGTAGGAAATCAGGTTAGCATTCTCAGTGGAGCTAACACCCATAATTCGAGTGATCTTTCGTATCTCATCCACAAACTCCTATGGGTCCTCTCCTACCTTTGATCCATGAAAGGCTGGAGGGTTCATTCGGGTGAAGTCCCGAATTTGGGCAGCTGTTGTGGACCCATTTGTGTTAACCCAAACCACCTGTTGGTTCACCTAGTTCATGACTATCTATGCCAGCAGCTGGATTGTCTCTCTAATCTCTGTTGAGGACACTTGGTTATCTTGAGGAGTTGCTGGAGCTAGTGGGGCAGGTCGGTTAGCATTGTCGGTCCTTCTTCCATTTCCGTGTCTTAGAGGCAAGATTTCACTGAAACAAAATAGAGCATGAGTTAGGAGAACGTTTTTGGAATTAAACTTCAACGCATGATAAAGAGTATGAACAAAAGAGAGTTTTCCTAATAACGTCTTGTAGCCTCCTCGTCATAAGTGTGGCGCGCTTCACACCCATGAAAAGGACTCTACTTGATGTGGCTTTCGGACATCCTAGGATACTCTAAACCTACTACTCTGATATCAAGTTTTTCACGACCAATTTTATACCCTGGACGAGACACGGTACTTGGAGTCACAAGTAACCCCAATCCAACTCATGGTCTATCATAGCACTGGTAATCTGAGTATTCATAGTAAAAGCTTAAATAATAAAACCATTTAAGAAAACCAAATAATAAAATTTTATACATCTAAAAGAAAAACTGAAAGTCTGAGTCTATGTCTGAAAGCCATCTACATCTGATGAGTTGCTAGGACAAGTCCCCAGCCAACTCTAAAGTCTAACTGAATGAAAATAACTGAAAAAGTAAATCTCGTCCTCGAAAGATGAGGACTCACCACTGGTACCACTGATATCACTTGAAGAATATCTACTAACGGTGCTGAGGCTGAGAACTTGCGCCTGTATTGTAATACGATACAACATAGAAGGTATGAGTCAGTACTTTGAATGTACTGAGTAAGTGGGAGAAAATATAACATAAAGAATAAATAACTGAACTGTAATGACATGTAATGACTAACTGAAATATCAAAACTGAATAAACTGAAATATAACTGAAATGGTCAAAATGTCCCTATATGATGCTCATAGATATGCCCTAAATCTGAGGTACTGATCTAAGCTAACTATACTGAACTGAACTGGGTAACTAAAACTGTTATGAGCTGAGCTACAATGAAACTGTACTGACTAGTGGGAGAGTCTATAACTGACATAAAACCACTTGATCTAGACGTGGACTCCGATGTATACACCCCATCGGTAGGACCCAATATACCTTGCCAGGGTATAAAGGCATGAACTGGGTGATCATAAGTTTGGAGCCATAGGGAAAATAAAATAACCTATGGTGGCAACGTAGTTTTGGGAACCTGGGTGCGCTGGAACCCCGGTCTGCTTAGTGCTAAGTCCTACTCCTACTAGATAGTCCTAGACTGACTACTAAGCTGATAGCTCAAAACTAGGGCCCAAGACTAAGTCAGAGATACCTATCTGAAAGTACCCTTAGAGTCTTATTGAATCGGATTCTGTTACTAGTGTTCTAAGACTAGCCAGAGTTGCTTATCTGGAAGCATCATAACCGTCTAAAGAAAAAACTGAAATTGAAGCTGGGGATTCTAAGACTGGTTAGAGCTACTTATATGGAAGTGTCATAATCGTCTAAAGAACCACCAAAATTTTATATCCGATATCTGAGTATAATAACTGATAACTGGGAGGCACCACTGACACATCAAGAAAAGACTGTAGTCAAATTGATCAGGTGACATTTCTGAATAATACTAAGTACACTGATATTCTGACTAAGCTAGGCTAGCATGAAATTGACTAAGATTTCAACTAGTAACAATATGGGAATCCCAACACTGCTAGAGTCAAGCAACATGATTAACTACTCAATTATGTTAGACCCTAATGTACTATATTCAAAAGCTAGGGCTAAATCCTTCACTAAAAGCTAGTTTCCACATGATTTCTAAGAATTTAGTAAAAACATAGCAACAAGTAACATGGATAATGTTCCACATGAAATTTATAGAATTATGTCGGCAAACTTTCTATATTTCAAAACCACAGGGCTATAACTGATAGAAAAATTAAGGAAGGGTTTTGGGGACACAAGGGAAGAATAATTTTCTTGCTGAATTCCCACATACCTAGTGAATTTCCGGAGAGAATCCCTTGAGAATCTGAGAAGAAACTGACTGCCCTAGTTTTTGCTTTGAGTATTTCTAAGAGAAATCTTACGAACTGATTTTCTGAGGGAATGAGAGGGGTGAAGTAATCGTCAATTACCCCTATAAATTCCTTTAGAATAACTCAAAATGACGTAGTTTAGGAATTTAAAAGGTGGAAAATTATAAAAATATCCCTGGGGAAAAATCTAGAAAAACTGCCGACAGGACCAACGGGTCACTAAACGAGTCGTTGGTTGAGACCACGACTCATTAGGACCAGTCGCTGGTCTTGAGGCCTAGGTTCTAGACTCAGTTGAACAGAAAACAAGAGGTACCACAATCGTTGATGAACCAATGGGTCGTTGTTTCCTCCCATGGTCACTGGATGAAAATTCTGGGAGGCTTGGCAACGGGCAACACAATGACTCATTGGTAGACCCAACGGGTCGTTGTGTCGAGTCGTTACCTCCACTGGAGAAGTTATTAAAATCCCTTAACTTGACACCATGTGTGGTCACAATGACTTTATGGGATACAATAGGTCGTCGTTTTCCACTCGTTATCACTGAAGGAGGCTTTCTAGGATCCCAACCAATGACTCACACCACGAGTCGTTGTATCACACAACGACTCGTTGGTTGATTCGTGGGGTCCTGGAAAAGGAGATCTGAGCTAGGGGACCAACGAGTGACAGGACAACTCATTGTTTCTCACAACGGGTCGTTCCATGTCCCGTTGGTTCTCGAAAGACCTAGGCAGGCTTGACCATGATTGAGATAATGGGTCGTTGGAGATGAAAACGACTCGTTGTCCCAGTCATTCTAAGGCATTTTTCTTTGAATTTTTCTTGCAAGGTCTGAGCTTGGTCTAGGAAAGTTTCGGGTTGTTACAGGAACCTGCCCTATTATAGTCAGTGGAGGTGAAGAAGACATGCTAGGCCAGCTTCTGTGTGGCTAGAATCAGCGGCCAGCGTATCACTCTGCTCCACGGAGGTGGGGCGTCTACCTGCTCTCCCTCGGCTAATTGTGGTGGTGGGACTACTGATGTTAGTCTAACCCAGCTAACTGGGTTCATATTATCGCTGATTAGCCCGATGTCCATAGTTCGATTGCCTCCTACTTTGACATCCACCTCGTCTATCACCCTCATTACGAACTCCATGCACAATATGTAGATTAGACACGGGAATGGAATAGTGGTGCTCAATGCTAGAGCTCTATTTTGGATCTCCTCGACTATCACCCTTGGTATGTTAATGGCATATATGCTCATGACACATGCCACTAACGTTGCTCTGTCGGCGCTCAGGGTATTATCATTTGCCTTCGGTGCCAACTTGTGGTGAACCAGTGTCCAACAAGCCTTTTCTATAAAGTTGAGCAAACATTTGGTAACCTACTGTCCACTTGTCACCCATTCAGCCCTCTCCTTATCCTCTGCCAGCACCTAAACCAACCACCTAACCTACCTATATCGCTCCTCCTAACTCAGCTGCTCAACCCTTTTTAGGGCATCAAATCGGTGGTTGAACTCAAGTATATCATCTGGAGCCCTATAAGCTGGCCTATATAGCATTCGGGTAATGACCCGCTCAAAGCAATCCACCTTATAGCCTCGGACTTTTACTTGTCTAGTCTGGGCAACTCTTTCACTTTCTACCTAGCTGGAGTATGTTGCTCCAGAGTGTCCAGGTAATTGGCGTAGAATTCCCTGACCATATTTTCACTGTAGCTATCAAGGGTGCTTTCCATCCAATCAAACCCATAGAAGTTGAATATCCGCTTCATCTCAATGACCTCATTCAGTGCCTTGGTTAGGATACGCAATTCCTCTTGAATGCTCCACCTGGGGTGCTATTCGTGTATGAGAGTAAGGCCCTACTTCATGAGCATCGGGCACACTCCACTGAATAGTGCCCGCTCTCTAGAGGAGGGATTTGGTCATCATCATCATCCTGCTCCCCCTCCTCAGAGTCAGCCTCATCTGACCCCTCTTCATTATTGGAGCCACTGTCGGACTCCTGTTGCTCCTTTTCAGCTCCCTCCTCAGACTGGAGATCATCGATTAGTGTGGTTATAGCAACTACGGCTTGAGCCTTGGCATGTGCCCTAGTGGTTCATGGCTCATCGGTGTCATCGGTGTCCACTTGATACTTCTCCACTGAACTACTAGGGATGTCATTCTTTTGCTCCGATGCGGAGGTCTCCTCCTTCAAGGCCCTACGAGCCACAATCTCATCTTTGGCCTCCTTGTCCTGGGTCTTCTTGGTTTCTTTCTTCTTAATTGTCATGGTAGTTGTGGAAGAAAAGGTTAGTACATGTGATCTCAGAAAAAGGAAGCAAGAAAATTTAGTTTTGTCTCAACCTACAACTCATTGTATGACTCGTACCTTAATGGTATGGTTCATACTAATGGTTGTACCATGATCATTTAAAACTTAACTACAAAAAACTGGCCAAAAAATGAGGGCCAATTCCGACTGACAACGTCGTTTTTTTGGCCAAAAACAATGACAAACCGACGGACAAAGGATCGATGGAATTTGTCTCATCGGAAACAAAAAACCAATGGACAGCATCAGTTATTACCGACGGATGTCCATTGGGTCAATAAATATTAATTTGGTGGGTTCTTTAAATGATACCCGACGAGGAAAAAAATTATCGACGGACACCATCTGTATTTTTTAATTTTTTTTAATTAAAAATTTTAAACATACCAACGGATAGTATCATTTTTCCATCAGTTTTGTAGGTTTCTACTGCTGGTATATTTGCAGAAAACCGACGAACTTACCTACACTGTTTTTCGATTTTCTACAAATGCACTACAGCAGAAAGATGCAATTTTTGCATTCCTACCTGCCAAATTAAAATTCAATTCAATTTCAACTACTATCCATCACTCATTGCTATCAAAATAATTCCAAATCAACAACATCAATAACATAGTAATTATCGAATTAAAACATCAAAGACAACACTAAATATCCACCAAAATTATCAACAAAGTTTAAAAATATCAAAATGTATATACAAAGTTTATTTTCAATGTTCAATAATCCTAACAACTAAGGTGTCTCTTCAACATTTTCATCATCTGTTGAAAACTCATCGTCATCTAAGAAAGGAGGAGAACGGGCACATCGTCTTTGCACTCCACTAGCAAGGAGGTTGTTCACCTGTGCCTTGAGAGCCACAACGATATGACCATTGTCCTACTCTTTGCAATGCGTCTTGCCTCAACATCTGCCAAGGCACGTGTAAGTTGTTCGATCTTATGCGACATAGCAGCGATCTAAAAACCATCAACCACCTCGGCCTAGCTAGAAGAGCTAATACCTTCCAGTTTGGACTGAATTCATAGAACTGGATTCCTAGATCCTAGGCCTTAGACTCTCCCCTTTTGCCTCCCCCCAGCAACTTTTTCAGTCCAAATATGGGTAGTGACATCCGGCGGAGGCTGGGTCAGCCCACCTTGGGCTTCCTGAGTCTGGTCGTACTCAGACAAGAGTCACTAATAATCCATCTACATAATTAAAAAAAGTTAGTATACTATGGTTGTTCAAATTAAACTTAACATATTACTATTTGTATATAAGATATATGAACTTACATAGGCTTGTTCAGCTCTTTGTTCGACCCATGTGTCCGAATCAGGCTCATTCTTCTTCTTTTTTATGTGGGTAGCCTGAAATAGCTCTTCCTGAGTTGAGTCGCGACCTAATTTTTTGTCCTGCAAACAAAATGTAATCAAAGTTAGACAATATATAAGATTTAATCAAATTTATATAAGTATTGAATATAATAATTGCTTACCAATTTTATAGCTATCGTCCCTTGGCTCTTTGCACCCCCAGTGTGCAAACAGCCACCTTTCCCTTCACTCCTAGCCTTCTTCGCCTCTTCACACTTTGCCTTAAATTCAAGCATGATCAAATATCTCTAAATCTCCTAAAAAATATGAGGTAGCATCCACTCAAGTCTCTTGTTATTTAATCTGGCATCCCTAAAATAATTTGACATCCTAGAACTGCCCTTTCTTTCGAAGTTTGTGGCTATTGTCTTATCGTGATGAGGAAGCCAAGTACACAATGTCTGTAATCAATGATCAATAGTGTTAGATGATATATAATAATCACGGGTCAAAGAAGAATTTTATCAAATAATAATTCATTTGTATACCTTAAATTGATTACACATGCCCTATCATACCCGACATGGTATTTCAGTCCAACTCGAATAAGGTCGATCATATAGCCTCTGGATGCTCTCCCTTAGAGAATTTCTGCTCTCTTTTCCCCGATGAAACCTGTAAAAATAACAATAAACATGTCAAGTCATAAATATAACATTAAGATTAAATATTATAAATCTAAATCAAAAATAAAAACCAAACTTACCCAGATCCATCAAGCACAATCACCAATCTACTGAGACTTTCTGTATCTCCTGGCTGTGGCTCTCCATCTGCTGGTTCTGGTGCCAGTGTCTATATGACTGGGTCAAGGGTAGAGTACTAAAAGCACCCTGTGAGTCTGACACAGAGATTCTATCTCTAAGTCGCAAGCTGGACATGTCAGGAGATGATCCACTCAGGAAAGGAGTACCGGACGATGAATACGTTGAGTTTCCCTGTGGTGAACGAATGCCAGGAGTAAGCATGAAAGTGTGAGAAGTAGTAGGAAATGGAGGCACAGATGAATGTGTCGGATGCCCAGTGCCATAGGGGACATAGGACGGAGGTGGAGAAGAATATGTATGTGGAGTAGCTGAAAGGCCACCCAAACCAGCACTAGAATCTAGTGGTCTCCTATGTATTTTCCTACTACTCTTACTCGATTTACTACCCCTACTAGTATGACCTCTATCAGCATCACCTGACGACATGTGTATATAAGTTTATATNATACAAGTATTAGATATAATAATTACTTAAAAGAATTAAGTTACTTGCTAATCATCATTCTCCCATTCTTCCTCCTCGTTTGTTTCATTTCCATCATTCTCCCATTCTTCCTCCTCACTTGTTTTGTAATCATCATTTGATTCTTCTCCCTCACTTGGTTCATTTTCATTATCTTATTCGTCCTCAACATTTGCAATTTCAATTATTACCTCATCATCAGAAACTTCTTCTAATATGTGTTCAGGATGTTCTAAACTTTATTCTTACTCAGCATCCACAGTTTGATGAGCAACTGCCAGATCATTTTGGAATGCCACATCCAACAGATTATCAATATCTATCCGACCCACGGGCTTAGTCTTTATAACCACCACCAATCATCCTTGTCTCTACATAGAGGATATGGAGCATAATACACCTGCTTAGCATTTTGTGCAATGATGAAAGGATCATAACGATCATACTTCCTGATGTGCTTAACTTTAATTATATTATGTTGTTGATTCACCCTAGTACCTCTGTGCGATGGATCAAACCACATATATAATAGTCCAGCCATGGAATGGAATCTANCATTATCTCTTGTATCAAACTATAATAATCAACAGTTTGGCCATTACCATCTACATCGCCTTTGATGCACACTCCTCTATTATTGGTTTTCTTATTCTTAGAAGTTTCCTTTGTTTGAAACTTGAAACCATTGATACAATATTTATTTATCGATTGTATTTAACTATTAGGCCTGTGTGCAATATCACTCATAATCTGCAAATGTTCGGTAGTGCTATTTTCATCATGAACCTACATAGTGTTTAAAAAAATATTCTTTACGTGAATGATTTTGTCGTACTTATATCATTAACATGATATTGAACACTTACATAGTCTTTCATCCAATCAGAGAACCTCGTATATATGGCATCATTACCCCACTGTCCTGCAAAGTAACTGTTCAATAAATTGAGATTTTTCATTAGTTTAATCCTTAGTATTTAAAAGATATTATTCAATAACATCATTTAGAACTTACTCAAGAAATGGTTGTATCTCAGGGCAATTAAGCAAAATGTGTCTCACCATAGATTGTATTTCCATACTACTCAAACCTCGCCTGGTTAATTTTTCAAAACCTCGACCTGGTTGATTAAAAATTGAAATCGGCGAGTGGCTAGGATCAATATCGTTGTTGTCATTGCGGGTAGGCCTATGTCTCAAACTTGGCACTTGCTGCTCGAAATAATAAGAACAAAAATGAGCAATTTCCCTTTCAAGATAAGATTTACAGATAGATCCTTCAATCTTAGACCTCTGTTTAACAGTTCTTTTGCACTTGTCAATAGTTCTGTATAAAATTTTGATGTTAGTAATTATAAAAACCAACTTAGAAAAAAAGGAATTCATTGTATACAAAGTCACATTTTTAGTACCTTTCAAATGGATACATCCATCTGTATTTAACTGGGCCTCCAAGGCATGCCTTATGTACGAGGTGAATCGATAAATGTTTCATCACTTCAAAAAATCTGCAGGGAAGATCTTTTCCAACTTAGTAGTAATCAAAGGAATATTCTCATCCATCCTTTCTAAGTTATCCTCCCACAAAGTGTTACGACAAAAATATTTGAAGAAAAAACTTTTCTCTATGATCGTCTTCCATATCCTATCAAGTAGCTGGTTAAATACAATAGGAATTAAAGTTTTTCATGAAAACATGACAATCATAGCTTTTCATACCACACAACTTCCCTTCATTCATATTTGCACGCTTCCCCAAATTTTAAGCATAGCCCTCAGGCATCCTTAAATTCTTAACCCACTCAGAAATCTTACGTTTTTCATCGAATGTGAATGAAAAGCTTGCCTTGGGCTTTAACATTTTATTATTGTGTGTTTCTTACAATTCTAGTTCCTTTCTTCTGCAGTATTCTTTTAAGTACATTCTAGCCTTTGGAATATCTTTTGTCTTACCCTTAACATCCATCAAATTATTGAAAAAATTATCAAAATAATTTTTTTCAATGTGAATCACATCAAGATTGTGTCGTAGAAGGTTGTTCTTCCAATACGGCAACTCCTAAAATATGCTCTATTTTGTCCAATTATGTCCAACACCATATCCAAGAAGTCTAGAAGGTATAGCTTCTGTAACCTTTGGCAAGTGACAAACTCTTTCCCAAATTTTATTTCCTGATAATAATGGAGGTGGCGGATCATTTTCAATCTTATTCTTTCAGAAAGTACGTTTCATTCTTCTAAACTCTTGATCCACTAGCAAAAACCAACTGTGACAATCAAACCATGAATTTTTATGACCATATTTAATGTCAATGTTTTACTATTTTTCATGCAATATGGGCAAGCTAATTTTCCAGCAGTCATCTAACTGGACAGTATCCATACGCCGGAAAATCATTTATAGTCCACATTAAACAAGCACGCAAAAGAAAATTCTGCTTAGTTGATATGTCATAAGTCACTACACCTTCAGATCACAATTATTTTAACCCATCTATCAAAGGTTGTAGATAAACATCAATCAAACTTTTTGCATTACAGGGACATGGGATAATACAACTTAGAAATATGTAGGGACCTGTCATACACATTTCAAGTGAAAGATTATACGGATTAAGGAATACAGGTCAACAAGAGTAAGGTGCAGCAGAAATAGAGAATGATGTGAAACCATCTGCACACAAGCCTAATCAAACATTTTTTGATTCACTAGCAAAATCAAGAGAAGTTCTATCAAAATGTTTCCAAACTTCTCCATCTGATGGATGAGACATAACACCGGGAGCCCTTCTATTCTCATGGTGCCATCTCATATGAGGAGCAGAACCCACCAACTCGTACAACCTCTATAACCGAGGTATAAAAGGTAAATAATGCATCGCCTTAACTGGAACCATCATACCATCAGGAGTTTGCTTAAAACGAGCATGTCCACAGAACTTACAATTTTCTAGATCCCCATCATTCTTATAGAACACATGCAACTATTTTCGCAACAATCAATTCTATCATACAAAAATCCTAACTTGGAAATCAGTTTCTTTGCCTGATAGAAATTCTTAGGTATGTTCAACTCAGGGTTAACTAGTTCCCCAAAAGACCAACCATAGAGTCCATAGCATTTTATTCCTTAACTAGTTTCCCCAAAAGACCAATCATAGAGTCCATAGCAGCTTGAGGAACACTCCAATCTGATTTGATATTGATTAGTCTAACTGTAATGGACAACTCAGAATGCGGACTCCCTACACATAGTGGATGACTAGCCTCTTTTAGTTGTTGGTAGAAACACATCGTTTCTTCATTGGAAGTTTCTTCGGAATACTATTCGGGTTCCATCCCATATTGTATCGCAAATGCATCACTGACCATTTCATGTACTCTCTGATGTTTAACACTACTTTGATCATGTTCAGACCTACTAGTTTCACCGATCAAATTATAAAATATATCATTCTCTTCACCATTCTCACCATGATTAGTCTACACAAAATATCTAGTCTTAAACCCATAACGGTAAATATGAACTACAACTTTATCAGTATTAAAAAACTTCAAGCAATTGCATCTCTTACAAGGACACCTAGTCAACCCATCAGTTTGAAAAGGGTATAGTGACATGTCATGGTTGATAAATCCTGTAGCACCTTCAACAAATTCATCTCTCATGCCTCCGCGATTTGCATTAGTTTTATCATACATCCACGGACAATGATTCATCTACAAAATATAGATATTTTAGATTACACATATAAATTTAAATTAATTAATTTGTATTGATAATTAAATTTTATTAT
>JACEIK010000332.1:108041-122985 GCA_018107945.1 Datura stramonium
AAGTCAAATATATAAGTTTAAATTTCTAATTTTGTTTCTAAATTCCTAAATTCACAAGCAATTTCAAACGAATTAGAGAATAAACAAGAACATATGCTTTAAATCTAATAATGAAATCTAACTAAATCTAACAATGAAATAATTCAACTAAATCTAATAATGAAAGAATTCAACTAAATCTAACAATTTAACAATAACATTATCTAAATCTAACAATTCTAACAATATATAACTTACAATAACATTATCTAAGTCAAATAATTCTAACAATAACTTACCATAACATTATCTAAATCAAAAAATTCTAACAACAACTTACTATAACATTATCTAAATCTAACATTATCTAAATCAAATAATTCTAACAATAATTTACAATAAGATTATCTAATTTCAACAATTCTAACTAATAATTCTAACAAGAACATTACAAATCTAATAATAACATTAACGATTTAACAAATATATTATTTTTTAATCTAATAATAACATGAAGAAAAAAAAGACCTTAACTTTAAAAATGGGGCTTAAACAGTGAGGATGGAATGAGCAGCGATGGAGACGGTGGCGGTGGTCAGGCGAAGGAGCGTTGGTGGAATGGGATGGTGGGGAGGGATTTTTCGCCAAAGGGAAAGAAAAAGAGGGAGAAAGTGAGAAATGGGAATTTTTAGGATCTTTGGTCCGATTTAATTAGACAAATTGATGAAAAGGATCGGCTAGTCCGTCGGTTTATTTATTAAATGAATTGATTAGATCTTGACCAAAAAAATGAGGGCACAATGACACTCCATCAGTTTTTCAAAATTATTTAAAATAAAATCTTATTTCTATACTTTTATTTTTATTTTTATTTTAAAAACTTATAATTAATTAATGGATCGGCTCTGTCCATCGGATAAGTAAATTAATTATTATTTTTTTATTTAATCCGACGTTGTCCATCGGAATATAAAATTTTATATTTCGATTAAAATATTCGCGCAATAATGCATGAATAATATAGATGGAAAAACCGAGTGACAGTGAAGGTTTACTAAAAGTTTAATTATAATTTAAACAAAAAATAGAATAACTAATGGACAGGTCCAGTTTTTTATCGATTTTTTCCGACCGACCTTGTCCGTCGGTTTTCGTCCCTCATTTTTAGCTAGTTTTTAGTAGTTCTTTGGCTTTTTATTCCCTGGTACGATTTGTTATCACAATTCGTAAGATGGTCCTACAAGTCGTACCAAGGGTGGTGATTTTTCTCTTTAAGTTTTAGCCCCTAATTTTCCTTGGTATGACTCGTAGTGAGATACCATAGGTCGTACTAGGTCCCATACCTTGACTTTCCAGTTTAACATACTTGGGACAGTCCCAACGAATCCTCCTACGAGTCGTAGGAAGGCTCGTGAAGCCTGTCCTCACCTTATGAAGGTTCAGTTGTGCATTTAGATCCATTTTAGATGAGTACAGAGAATTCCCCATCCCATTTGTGCACCTATATAGTTTTCACCTACCCATACAATCCCCAGCATGCTTCATACACTGTAACTCACTACCCATAATCAATTTATATGTTTGAGAATTTTAATTCCTAACCCCGTCTATACATATGCATATTTAGCATCTGATCACATTCTTCTTCCTTATTTTCATGAGTAGAGGAATCACAGTTCATGTATAGCTAATGCTTAGCAAGAAATTTCGATTAAAAAGTGATCACTCACGTGCAATTTCAAGTTGTTGCACAATTTATTTCTTGCTTTAGTTTTGGGTTAGGAATTGGAGTAGCTCGTGCAAGTTTATTCGCACAGATTTGAGCTCAAAAATTTGTGCTTGAGTTACGGGTGATTGAAGATTTAGGGGAAGTGATTGTGGGTTTTGATTGTGTTTGCATGGGAGTTGAAGTCCAAAATTTTTTATTTTAAATAGGCTAGGGGTGGATAAAACATTTTGGGTCGAGTCGAGTTATGTGGTCTATTTCATTTATTTAGCCCGTCACAACTCATACCATGAGTCGGGGGTCATACCTACGACTCATACCATGGACTCTTACCTGGACACTGAGGAACTTACCTGGGGACCTATGAGAGTGTGATACAAGTCATACCAAGGTACCACGGCCCTTACCATGACTCGTGGGTTCGAGTTTTTGCACTTCCATACTTAGAATAGTTCATCATTACAGTGGACACTATGACTCATGCCATGGAAGTATGGTTCATACTGACCCATTGTAATGTGAACTCATGCATTTGGGCCAGTCTCTATTTATCACCACGGAAAGTAATACGAGCCGTACAATCATCCTATGATTCATACTGAGGCTCGTAGCACAGTCCTATTCTGTAACTTTTCACCCACCAGTTTTTATTTCACCTACACACTGAACACACATAAGTCAAGATACTTGTCTTGCCTCCCAAGAAGCGCCTGATTTAACATCACGGCACGTCGCAGGTGGTTCAATTACTCAGACTTCACCAAACCACCTCATGAGTTACCTCCCAAGAAGCGCTTGATTTAACATTGCGGCACAATGCAAGTCTCTTGACTACATAGAATTCGTCAAGAAACTCAGACTCATCTTCAATTGCTGGCACAACCTTAAACTCATTAGGCTTCTTCATTGACCTACAGATATTGAAGGTGACCTCCTCCTTGTTCATCCTAAACTTCAATTGGCCAGCCTCAACATCCACTAAAGCTCTTCAAGTGGAAAGGAATGGTCTCCCCGAGATATTGTCATGACCCAAACTTAGGTCGAGATAGAGACACGGGACAAGGAACCCCAAGAGGCTCCAAGTCAACCCATGGCATGAACTTAGTAGCTAAGAACATACAACAAGTGGAAACTAAAATAATAAAACATTCTTAAGCGGAAGTCTGCATACATATCGATCTAAAACAGAATCAACACTAACAAGCTGATTTTCTACATATTGTCTGAAAAGCCTCTAACATAACTAATGAGCTGATGGGACAGAATCCCCAACTAGCTCAACAAAATCTATAACAGAAATAACATAACAATGGATATTTGCATGTCCTCGAAGGATGATGACTCACCAACATTGGCTAAATAGCTTTCCAAACCGCATGACTCCCTTCATGGGGGATACCTTTAGAAANGAAGGATGATGACTCACCAACATTGGCTAAATAGGTCTGAGAGGAAAGCAGGACTAATGATGCGGCTGAGACTGATCCCTCGGACCTATATAATGAAATGATACAGCATAGAGTATGTGGTTAGTACTTGGAATGTACTGAGTATGTAAGGTAAGTAAAAACGAATATTTAAAATACATAAGGGTTCATAAGAGTAGGACAGCATGAACATGAAATAAATATCATAATGTCAGCATGAAGGCTCAAGGTTTTCAAACCATTTATAATCTAAGTCATAATCATAGTCATAAACGATACCTTATAGAAACATAGCTTGAGTCAAAGTAACATAAACATGACAATGCATAAATCATGAAAAACAATGGAAGAACTCGTCTTAACCAACACCATCATGATAGAGCTTACATAATGTCCCAACTTTTCACTCAAGTGGGCAGAGCCATCCTAGGCTTGCTAGGAAAGGGACGTGCATGATGTGATATCACAGGGGATCCAATAATATATGTATATCTATGGTGGCACATAGTTTGAGACCACGGGGTTTGCCTAAATGTTGGGTCTACTCGGTGCTAGACACTGCTCCCAAAAACATGCACATGAGGCTCATATAATAATTGTGAAATTATTCATGAAGTTCATGGCCAAATAAATCATAACATACTTGATCATACTTAAAATACATGATTAACCATGAATAAGAAATCGTGAGTCAATCATAAGTCATAAATCATGAAGAACATGCATATTTCTGAAAATTCATATACCTGACATTCATAAATCCATGAAGAATACTTGAATAAAAATCATATCATAAATCATAAATCATAATTTACGCTTAGGAAGATCAAAATCATAATAGAATCATAACTCGACTTTTCATGAAACTTTGCATAATTTGGCATAGATTGATTGAATTTGAAACCATAAAATTTATAATCAATTTATAAATTATGCCCCTAGTTCTTAAAACAACATTAGAAACATGAATAGAATTTACCCATGATAGATACTTAGAGAATTTCTCAAGTTGGGTTAAATCCCCGTAGATTTATCAACTTAGAATTCCATGAATTAGAAGAGAATTTGGGCATGGAAGTGAAGGAATACTCTCATTCATAACCCTACATACCTGGTCTGATGATCCCTTAACTTGTCTTGAAGAATCCAAGAAGATTTGAAGAGGTTGAGGAAGAACCCTAGCTCCTTTCTTGAAATAAAATCCAACTATCGATATTTTGGAGAGGGTGGGGATTTAGGCTAGCTTAATCCCTTTAATCTGACCTTAAGGAAGCTCAAAACGGCGTTATTTAGGAGTTAGAATCATAGGAGTTTACCAAAATGCCCCAAAACTATAGAAATAAAACCTGCAACAGGCAGTTACTACGACCAATAGTACGGGTCGTAGGTTGATTGTACGACTCGTACTGAGAGTCATACAATGCCTATTGCAGCTTTACTAAACCACTCATAACTTTTCACTCTGAACTCTGATTAGCACAAGGTCGGATGCATTGGAAAGAAGACTCAAAGGGCTTCAATTAGATGTGTTGATAACCCAAAAACATTTTGTATAATGGGAGATATGGTCGTTTGAAATTGACCCTTGTAAGAACTTATACGAACACTCAATCGGTATGGAGGCTCTCAACTCAACATTGATCTAGAGGTTCCTTATGACGTTAATTTGCATCTAATGCACTTATTATACTTAGAAATTGATCTTAACACCTTTTTTTCATAAATTCATTAGGTTCGGGTCTATCCATATACCTAGAACAATTCCAAACTTAGCCTGAAAGTCCGAGGCATTATAATATATCAACTCACTACTGAACCGATGATTCGCACCATCATATTATGACTCATACCATGAGTCGTACCACCAACCTATGACTTGTGGTTTCCTCCAGTGACTAATGAGTCAATTTTCCCCAACTCACTGAATATTTCCATGATTTGTACCATGACCCGTAACTCCATCCTATGAGTCATACTATTATTTATACAATCATTCACCTAATAACTCCAAAGACTTGATGTGACTTCTGGACACGGGTCGTACCCACATACTATGGCTCATATTGGGGACTCATGGTTGGGAAACAATTTATCTGATCTGGACCATGGGTCTTTCTACGACCCGTACTACCAACCTACGACTCATGGGTTGAGTCGTAATGAAGTAATTTTTTTCACTTTTCCTGGTAATAATACTTCAAATCTCAGGTCTAGTCTTAGGAACTTTCAGGGTATTACAGATAATGGGGACCTCGAAACTTAAATTCAACCTTGCAATCTATGATCACGAAAGCAGCTGGGAAGATAAACTTGTCCACCTTGATTAGCACATCAAGAAGGATCCCCACTGTCTTCTTGACTATGTAGTCCACCATCATTAACCGCATCGAAATCGGTGCGGGGGCTCCCAAGTTTAACTGTCTGAACACAGCTAATTGCATCAAGTTAATGCTAGCACCAAGGTCACATAAGGCCTTCGCAAACTCAAAATCACTAATCTTGCACGGGATGGTGAAGGCACCTAGATCTTCCTCTTTCTGAGCAAGGACCCATGAGGCTATGGCACTGCAATGATGCAAGTTACCAACCGGCTCATAGCTTACAGACCTCTTCCTAGTCACCAGGTCCTTCATGAACTTGGCATACCCAGGCATCTTTTCCAATGCCTTGACCAATGGGACATTCAAAGATTGTTATTTCAGCATTGACAAGAACTTCTAGAACTTCCCACCTTCCACCTTCTTCTTCATCCTCTGGGGGAATGGTGGTGGTGGTCGAGGAATAGGATTGTAAATCTATTGGGCTCTTTTTTCCTTCCCTTCATCAACTATAAACCCCTTGGAATCACTTAGAGCCTTAATCAAATCAACATCACCTGTAATATCTTGTTCAGTAATCTCATCCTCCTCATTCAGCTCAATCTCCTTCTATCTCTCCATCTCAACTACAACCGGTAAGGGCGGGTAATGGTGGTTTTCCCACTCCTAGTCATCACAATCATACAATGAATGTCATTTTTCAGATTTTGGACTGTGTTACTAGAAAGTGTACCCTTCTGCCTTTGGTTTAGGGATGCCGACATATGCCATAACTGCTTCTTATTCGCTATGGCATGCGATTCAACTTTATAAATCATGCCAGATATGTCTCCCAAATGTCCTTTAGCTAATCATTTGTGGATTCTATCTTCTTAAACATCTCAACCATCATGCTCTCCAACTTTTAGGGTCCAACATCGCCCTCATGAGCTCTGGGAGGAACATATACACCAGCGCGATCGTTGTGGGGACCATCATTCTTTCTCCACTCAACTTCTCACTGACAACCTCTACTCCTATCTCTATACCCGTTCCTATTGTAGTTGTCTTTGTACTGGTTCTGATTTTCGAAACCTTGGCCCCAAGTATATTTACCTTTTGTGCTCCATAACCCATAATATGCTTTGTGAGCAGGTCTAAAGATGTCCTCATGTGAGCCAACTCCTGATCACGTTCCTTCTTTTTTCTGTGTTGCTCCACAGTCATCCCTATAGCATATTTACCTGTAGCTGCTTCAGCTTCCCTTGTGTGCCATGCTCTATTTGTCTTGGTCACTCAGTCTAGTATGATAGTTGCTTGCTCCCACGAGCGACTCATTGTTGCTTTTCCTACCATTGTATCTGTTACATCCTTGGTACTATTGTTCAAAGACTTGTAAAAAATTTCCAACAAACTGTCATTGGGAATTTTGTGATTCATGCACTTTGTTAGCTTCTTTTTGAATCTCAACCAAGTCTCATGTAGTGCCTCAGTCTTCAATTTTTGGAAATTGTAGATCTCATCCTTTAGTTGTAGCATCCTAGAGGGTGGGAAGAACCTTTCCAAGAAGGCTTGTTTTAGCTCTCTCTAGTTGGTAATGGAGTCATTGAGAAACTCCGACAACCATCAAGTGGCCTCTCCAAGTAGAGAGAATGGGAAGAGCCTCATCCTGATAGCATCTTGGCTCACACCTGGAAACCTATATGCCTTCCAAATCCCCACAAAGTTCATCAGGTGTAGATGTGCATCTTCAGTTGCATGACCACTAAACACCCATTTCATATTGAGAAACTGGATCATGGTGCTATTGATGTCAAACTTTGCCCCAGTAGGCAAAGGTGGTGGCATAATGGCTCTTGTTAACCTGACTTCGTCAATATCTGGATCCTCATCCTTATCAAAATTGAGGAGCATATATATGGCCTCTGTTCCTCGTCTGTGTCGGTCAGCATTATCTACCATTCCCTAGGGATCATCTACTCCCTGAAGAGCAGCTTGTCGTGATAACTCTTCCTAACGAGCCTCAATAGCTAATCTGGCTTGTATCTTCTCGGGGTTTCATTGCACTCTATATTTTGCAGCGTCCTTTCAAGCTCTAGATCAAGTGGGATCAAAGAGTTTCCCCTCCGCCGAGTACTTCGCATTCACCAAGAGGCAACCTGTGGGTGTCAAAAATAAAAGAAAAACATAAATGAGGAAATAACGACTAAAAGTTAAACACAAGCAATTAATCTAATCCTAAGTCATATTCCCCGGCAACAGTGTCACTTTTTGATAATGCTCAAATCATGCTCCTGTAAAAGTATGATGCGAATGTTGTTAATAAAGAACCCAACTAGGTTAGGGTCGATCCCACAGGGAATATGGTCAGAATGTAGAATAACACTAGTATTTATGCTTTTAGTACAATTATTTTCTAATGGAGGGTTTCAAAGAAGTAATCAAGTAACCAGGTGTAAATCAATGTTGTTGTCAAGTTGATGGAATTAACTAGGGAAGCAATCCTTATGAATTCATAACAATTTTAGGTGAATGCACTAGTGATCTATCTCAATACTTAGCCCGTAGAACTAATAACATAGGTTCATCTAAATGACTAATTCGTCTGTATTGGATGACTATACTCAATCAATGGATTAGGTCTCTTGAGTGTTTTCACATTAACCGTTATCAATTTATTTGATATTAACTATCCTGCGACCGCAACTCAAGTTATTCAATGAACTATAAAAGATCAAGGCTTTGTTGTTCTTCTCTTTTCCTAATCTCTACCTATCTAGGTGTAACACCCCAAAACTTTCCTAGACCAAACTCAGACCCTACAAGAAAAACCAGGGAAAAAAAAACTTTTATCACAGAATAACCCAGACAACGAATCGTTGTCACCTTTAACGGGTCATTGTCTAAGCCATTGTCAGCTCTACAGAATTTCCCTCCGAGAACCAACGAGGCATAGGACGACTCATTGGAAGGAGTAACGAGTCATCTGTCGTCCGTTGTATCCCAAGTTCAAAAATCCACCAGGCATCTCCCAGAAGCAAAAAGTGGGACCTATGACTCGTTATCACCTCTAACGAGTCATTGTCTCCACCCGTCACCAGATTTCAAGACTAGGCAATGTTGACCACGAGCATACATAATGACCCATTGGTTCTACCGATCAGTCATTGTGTCGTCTGTTAGTGGTATTCCAAAGTTTTGTTTAAAAAATCCTACCAGTGAAAATGTGTCACGCCCCGAGCCTATGCCTTGGACATACCACGGTACTTGAAGCCACAAGTGACCCCAAGTCAACACCCGGTCTATCATTCACTAGAATTCTGAGTAAAACAAGCACAACGAAAATTTAAAGTAATAACATTAAGGAATTTTTATGAAAATTTAAAATAAAACTTAAAATATGGAAATTGAACATCTGTAGGCCTGAAAGCCTTCTAACTGATGAGTTACTGGGACAAGCCCCCAGCTAACTCTAAGTCTAAAGTAAAATTGCAACTGACTATAGGAGAATGAAACTAAGGCCCTAGAATGATGAGGACTCACACTAAATCTGCGACTGGGGACGAGCTAAATCGTGGAGATTAACGCTGTTGAATCTGGGAACCTGCAGCTGTATCATGAAATGATACAACATAAAAGTATGCATCAGTACTTTGAATGTACTGAGTAAGTGAGAGATGTAAATAACATGAAAGAACTAGTAACTGAACTAAAGTGACATGAAATGACCAACTGAAAATACTGAAAACTGATACAACTAGAATATACTTATATGGTCAATAATGACCCTGGCTGATGGTCATAAACATGCCCTAAATCTGAAAGACTGAGTCTAAGATACTACACTGAACTGATCTAGATTGAGAAATCTAAGAGTGGACTTACTGAACAGTGGGAGAGTCTATAACCGACATATAACCACGTGAGCTAGACGTGGAGTCCGATGTATACACCCCACCGGTAGGACCCAATATACCTTGCCATGGCATAAAGGCATGAATTGGGTGATCACAAAAGTCTGGGGCCAATAAGGCCAAGTAATACTATAACCTGCGCTGGCAACGTAGTTCTAGGAACCTGGGTGCGCTGGAATCCCGACCCGCTCGGTGCTAAGTCCTACTCCCACTGGAAACCTATACTGAACTGCTAAGTTGATAGCTCGAAACTGGGGTCCAAGACTAGTCAGGGACATATAACTGAAAGTACCCTAAGAGTCTTATCGGACCAGATTCTGAACTGGATTCTAGACTGGTCAGAGCTACTTATCTGGAAGCGTTGTAACCGTCTAAGAACAAACTATAAGTTGAACTAGGATCCTGGGGCTGGTCAGAGCTATATATCTAAAATGTCATGACCGCCTAATGGACCAAGAGCTAGATTCTGAGTCTGATTCTGATAACTGGGAGGCACCACTGACACCTCGGGAAAAGACTAGAGTCAAACCGATCAATTGACAATTTCTGAATAGTTTTGAAGAGGTTCTACATTCTACTGAACTAAATTACTAAGCAGCTAATAGAGAACTCAACTCATTCCAACAACACGAGAATTCCATAATATAACAAAATCTCAAGAATTAAAGAAATCTCATTCAACAAGGCTAAAATCATTCTTATCAATGGAATAATTGCTCAACACATATGTAATGAGAATTACTAGGAAATTCATCCCAAAACGTACTTCCCAAACTGGACGAAATTTAATACACAAATAGCCTTTACTCAAAAATTTAGGGATTAAATTCCCTTTGGCAAGAACAACAATAATTTACTTATGAATTTATGAAGATCATATGAATAATAAACATGGATAATAACCTAATTGAAATTAATGAAAACCAACATGAAAATCTCTTCATATTCAAAAATCTCCGGGCTACACTGATAGAGAAATTATGGGAGGATATTGGGGGCACAAGGGAAGGACAATTCCCTCGTTGAATTACCACATACCTGACTAAACTTTGCCCGGAGAAAGAAACTTGAACTGCTGCAAGAGATGATAAGCCCTAGTCTTGCTTGGAGGGTTCTTGAGAGGAGAACGTTCAATCTTTTCTGAGAACTGAGAGTGGGGAATGAGGAATGAACCATTTTCCCCACTAAAACATCTAAAATTAACACTAAAATGACATAGTTTAAAAGCTTTGGAGAGTAGGAAATTACTAAATATCCCTTAGAAATTCGCTGGGAAAAACTGTCAGGTGCCCCTAACGGGTGACCTAACGAGTCGTGGTGACTGACCACGACTCGTGGTCACTCCCGTCAGGTACACTGCCTGGGATCCTTAGTAGGTCACCATGAGGGACCTAACGATTTGTGGTCAATGGTCACCAGTCATGGACCACACTATCTCATTTTGGAGATTTAATGCTAAGTCTAGCAATGAGTCACCTAACGAGTCATTGGCACAGATGACGACTCATTGCCGACACTCGTCAGGTACACTGGTTAATTAAATATATTTTCAAATCAGGCCTGACCACGAGTGACTTAACGGGTCGTGGTCATTGACCATGACTCGTGATGTCCCTCGTTGGGTACACTGTCTCCCCTCTTTAAATTATTAAATCTCTTCCTCACGGTTCACCTAACGAGTCATGAGTTCACTTAACGACTCGTTAGGTGGGTCGTCCTGAAGCTTTTCTGCGGCTTTTTTTTCAAATTTCCTAATTTAAGTCCTGGGGTTAGATTTTGAGTTTCTGGGGCATTAGACAATGAGAGGTACCAACGACACATTGGTTCGTCCAACGAATCGTGGTCCCTACTCGTTGCCAGATTCCAGTGAGCCCTAATTCTAGGCCCAGGACCAACGATGTTACACCCCGTAAGTTTCTATCATTTAAATGATGTGTTGGTACATTTGTTGAGAGTTTTAGAGTATGACGTGTGTGGAAAAAGGCTTGATGAATGAATAGACGAGTACGGAGGCGAGCGAGTAGCAGGTCGGGGCCTGAAGCCAGGCGCACTAGGTGCTGTGCTGCGCTAGCCAGCCTGGCACTACGACCGGCGCACCGCAACCCCTAGGACAACGACCCCCAACTTATATATATATACAAGATCAAGTGTTAAAGGCCCATTTCAAATATTTCCTGGACAGAGAAGTGAGAGAAATGAAGGGTTTCTTCAATCTTTTATCAAATTATGTCATTAAACTCCGTTCAAACACAAATCACCTTGGATAACGAGTTCTAGGCCTATGAGAAGCATCTCAGGAAAAGTTATTTCTTGAAAATTCGCTCAGGTGTAATCTAACCCCGTTGAGTAAAGGTTGTCGAAATTACACCAAATTGAGTCCTAAGCGGCTACAGGAAATAGGTAAATATTTCTCCCTTCTAAACTCTCGAGAAATTATGAGTTTTCAGCCAAATTAAATGGAGTTGAATTATTGTTAATATTATCAAATGATATCGTTGTTTGCCGAGTCTTAGTATTGAATATAGACTTATTCTCGTAGCGTAAGGGCTGCAATTGAGTGGAATTACTGGCTTCAGGTGGGAAACTATTTAATGAACGAAAGTCGGCATTCGAGGTATGTTAAGGCTTATCCTTTCGGCAAGTTATTCTCGTTGTATAATGATACGACCTATGTTCTTGAATGGAGATAACAATCCTATATGTTGTAACTAGCTGCTATAGTAGATAAGGATTATGTTTGTTGTGATTAGCTGCTGTCAGTAGATTATGATTACATAGGTTGTGGTTAGCTACTAAAAGATGTTTTCAGAGTATATTGCAGTATCCCTCGTCGGGAAAGAGTATGTTAACTGTGACTCATGCTAGGAGCATCATAGAAACTCATTTGTCCTTCTGTTCACTGTATTAGTAGAATTCTGGTGTTTTGTTGTCATGCTAAGGCCTTAGAAGTCTAGGGTTAGTTGGGCCTGAGTTGGTCAGTCGGAAAGCATAGGGCGCCTATCAGTTTAGCACCTATGTTGTCAGTAAAACTCGCCAGAGGCTGTTGCCATGCCATGACGTCTCCATGGCTAGAATTTAGATAGGATGGTCTTACCCTAGTGCCAGCGGCACTAGGGTTTCCAAGTGAAATGAGCGAAATCCTTCCATTTAGTTAGCCACTGCCAATGACTGTTTGTTGCAATCGACTTAGTGCTTGTTATACAAGTCGCCCAGGAGGTTATCCCAGTTATACAAGTCAGATAGACTCATAGGTCGAGGACACCCCATGCATCCGATAAACAATGAGGTTGTNTATACAAGTCGCCCAGGAGGTTATCCCAGTTATACAAGTCAGATAGACTCATAGGTACCCTAAGGAGGGGACCTTATTAGTAGTTGGATATGGGGAAATGCCCCAGCCTACTCGTATAGATACTCAGGTGCAGGCTACCATGAAGGACTAGGTCCATATAAACTTGCCAACGAGGCTACAAATCGCCCACAGAAGACATGTGGAATCTGAATAGACCAAGTTAAGGTCTAAGGGACTAGAACCATAGTAGTACAGTATTACCTTCAGGCTATGAATTATAGTAAGCTGCTTGTGGAAGCTTAGGGGCTGACTGCTCAAGAGCATGTTCGATTAGTAACAGCCCTACAATTGTTCTAAGCAAAGGAACTAAATAGTTGGTCGTCCACGAACTTATGATTCGCATATGAGCTATCATTTTCCTAGAATGACATTCAGAGTATCATTTAGGCCACTCTAGACCTCGCCTTATCCTGTCTAGACCATTAAAGACTATGATCACTGCCAGGATCCTCTGATCAGATGTAGGCACATGGGGTGAGCTTGTTGGCAGCTATACAGACTATTCTAGGGGCAAGTAGTGGTCACATTAGGCCTTAAGAGCCATATATTCCTTTTGAGTGGCTAAGTTGAGACTAAAATGTAGTATATTGGTTGGGATTGAACCACCTAGGATAGCCTTCCATTGACCAACTTCAGGGTTGCTAACTGTGTCATCGCCTATGGGGCTATTGATCACTCGGAGGAGCTATATGATGTTGCTCAGAGGAGCTATATGATGTTGCTCAGAGGAGCTATGTGATGTCCCAAGGGACTATATTTAGGCCCAAGGGCCATCTTACAGTCCATCCATGAATGGGCTTCTACTTTTATGCCGTATCGGCATCACTAACCCTCCATTAAGCCTTATGTGTCTAGGGTGCAGTTACAGGAGCCCAACAGGCTTTGAAACAGTAACAGGAGTCCATCATGCTTAGATGTGGACCCAGAAGCCAGGTAGGTTGGCTATAGTACCAGTAGAATCATAAGAACCTGAATAGGGGTATATAGATTGAACTGTACTTGCCAGGGCTTATGGGTCCCCCTATAGGTTATTTTTGTGCTTCTTGCACCTTCCAGGCTTATGGGGGCCAGGTTAGATTCTTGTTTGTATACTTGATTGCTAGCTATATCCTATGAATGTATAGTCATATAGTTTCAGCTCATATACGCGTAGTGATTTACTAGATGAAAGTTATGGATAAGAAAGATTATAGGTTATCTTCTACCCCTTCTTGCTACTTACTTTCAGTCTTTATCAGCTTATATTAAGTTTTTTATTACCACCTTACATATTCGGTACATATTATACTGACGCCCACACATGGGATGCTGCATACTTGCCTGCAGGTTCAAACAGACAGATTTCGGGATCTCCTAGCAATTATTCACAGTCAGTAGATTGGCCAGCTCCTTTCATTTGGAGTTGCTAGGTTTTAAAGGTTACCTGTCTTTTATTTGTATAGCATTTGGGTAGGCCGGGGCCCTGTCCCCACCAATATTTTCACTCTTAGAGGCTTGCATACTATAGTCATCAGTTAGTTGTCCGTGTTGGCCATGTGGGGCCTATATATGTTCAGTTCTGTATGTTAGCCATGTGGGGCCTAGTATAGCTTTCAGTTAGGAGCCTTGTAGGCTATAGGGTTTATATGACTATTTGTTTTTCATTCTTCTATAACTAGACAGCATGGTGGTCTTATCGTCCCGCATAGGATCCCTTTTAATATTATGTTGGCTGGGTTAGCTATTTTCTTTTACAAGTATTGCGTAGCCTTATTGGCCCGAGGCTGTGTTTACAGCCGAGATATAGCAGTTTATTTTCTGGATTTTGAGTCGCTGGTGGGCACCAGAGGTGCATATGCCCAGCCAGGCCATCCCAGATCCCAGTATGGCATTAGGTGTCAGTCATACCTCCCAAGTTGGGGCATGACAAACTTGGTATCAGAGCAGGTCGTATCCTAGGGAGTCTGTAAGCCGTGTCTAGTAGAGTCTTGTTTATAAATGTGTTCTGCACCACATTTTATAAGTAGGAGGCTACGAGGGATGATAGTATGGTTATCCCTCTTTCTTTTCAGATCATGTTATAGAGCCGGGTTGTATAGCGTTGAGTTCCAAAGCTTTCATTGTCATGTCTGTATAGATTAATGTTTGATATAAGACAAACTCCAGCCAACCGCAAGTTAGCTGCAGCAGCAGGAGAGGGTACCAATGAGGTGCCACAGATGGGGGACAGCCAGCCTGAGGGCGAAAGCGGATGCTTTTTTAATCTCTCC
>JACEIK010000332.1:123027-133749 GCA_018107945.1 Datura stramonium
CCAGTTCTTTCTACGCCCTTGGAATAGGAGGTTAGGAATGTGGTATATATATATATATATGACTTGGTTTACTTAGTAGGCACTTAGAATTAGACAAAGGCGACAGTTAATGTTGGGTTACCTGAGTTATGCGAAGGATTGTGCGAGGTTTGTACCTCCAACTTTTAGAGTTTGTTGAGTTTCGCACCTTAGCCCCGTTATAGAACGATAGGGTCATTTTCCACCTCCCAGCTTTTTTTTTCAGTACAACAGAAAGCATAAGCATCGATGCCATGTTGCCCTGAGTAAAGAGTAAAAGAGGGCTGGATTTGTTGACTCCTGGAAAGTGCTAGGAAGTGGTTAAGACCCCTAGTGTTTAAATAAGTCACCTAAACCTTCACGGTAGTAAATCAGGGGGACGGATAAGTGTGAGAGTCCATAAGCAATAAACCCCCGCAATAGTAAAGCTTATATCAGAAATAGGTTGATTCTGTCGCAGTGTGCTGATGACGGTAACGGATGCATGAAGAGTAATGGCTATGGCCCCTAGCTTTTTATGCCGAAGGATAGAAATATTATATGAGGGGAAATGGCCCGAGTGTGGATTAGGACAAAATAGGTTGGTAGACTTGATCAGTAGTATCCTTTCTAGTATGTGGCATGGGGCATGAACCCCAGTTTTAGCCTATAGGAATAAGGGCAAAACATGAATACCAAGCTCTAGGAGGGAAGCAGAACTACCTTTAGGCTGTAGTGGGCTAACAGAGCTTGGGATCGGCATTGAATGTCAAAAAATAAGCATCATGCTAAGATTTAAAGGATAGTGAGATTATAACCTAGAATACTGCAATATTACCAACAGTTGTAGAGGCGAAAGAGTGCTGGTATGGAGACCCTAGCCTAGTGCAACTAGAGATAAGGCCCAGCGGGAAGATTCACCGGCCTTTGAAATAGTAGGGGCAGATTCTTGAGACCCAGAGGTCGACTCTGCGTTCCAAATGTGGCAAGGCTTTGTTAGCAGATTGTAGCAAAGGAACACCATGTCCGTTATTCCCTCCACCTAGAGTTTGATGAAAATGCGTCAAGTTATAAAAGAGACCTACTGATGGCATGGGAAGAAGAAAGACATTGTGGAGTTGTGGCAGAAAGCTCCAATGACCAGTAAGGGAAGGTTAGACAGCAGAAATCGGGCAGGTTAATTCAGGCGATAGTTGTGCCTGCGCCGAAGCGGGAAATAGTTAGTCTGAATATAGTTACAAGGTAACTTCATGCCAAGTGTAAATTTGACCCCATTGGGTCATCATTTAAAGGCTAATGAGATTAACTTATTTCTTGCCAGACAGAATGACATTTCAACTAAAGATTATGCTGAATTGAATACTAAAGAAACATTTCAGCTATATGATGCCCCAGTGTCTATTGGTTTTGACAGAAGGGCATAACCCACCATTAGGTTCTAGAAAGTGTGTTAGGTTAGATTGGGGCGCAAATTAACTTGAGTATAACTTCTTTCCCCCATATAACTAGCCAAGTAGAGTACATGATTCAAATGCTCGGAGAAATGTTACGAGTGGGAAGGTAGGTCCCCTATATGATGACCTGAAGTAGGTAGGGGTAGCCGAACCGGGCATACCACAGCAATCATGGGGGAAAAGTTAAACTTATTAGAAGATATGTACCAACAGCCCAGGGTCGCCAGAAGTCCTACTCTAACGTATGGTGTAAGGGAGTTAAGGGTTGAAGCAACGACTGGGTATTCCTAAAAATTTTGCCAAAAGAAGGGAGTTATGGGATCTGATAAGGACGGCAAGTCCAGCCCAAGAATTACTAAGTTATACTGAATCCTTTGAAAGATTTTCCAAGTGGCCTATGAGATAGAGTTTCCTTCAAGGCTAGGATCTGTTCATCAACACTACGCAAGCGCGTAGGAGAACTTTTCTCAGGCTAACCCATTTGAATAGTCCTACAAAGAGACTCCAATAGTGATATTAGATTGGAAGGTCTGTAGGGGCTATTTTGAGAACCAAAACTGTAGCCTAAAAAAGTCTTATAGAGGAATAGAAAGGTAGAAGGAATTTCTTGGGAAGATGAGGACAACCTGAGGTTTAGATATCCAAACTTATTCCAGACTTGACCTAAATTGAGCAGTTGAGGTAAGATTGTTGTTTAGTTGTGATTTGATTGCTTACATTATCAGTACTGTATAGTTATTCGCTGGATGTTGTGGAGTAGTTGTTGATAGCGTCTTGTTAGACGCCTATGTTGGATTTTTCTGCATTTTTTATTTCTTGATAGTCCAGATTATAGAGGAGACTCTGTCGAAATTTTTCTAACAATAGCTAAAGGAGCAGAGTCTCTTAAGCTTAAGATTACATTCGAGGAAGAATGTTGCAAAGGGAGGATGATGTTACACCCCATAAGGTTTCTATCGTTTAACCAATGCATTCATACATATGTTGAGAGTTTTATAGTATGACACATACGGAAAAAGGCTGGGGGAATGAACGGACAAGTACAGAGTCGAGTGAGTAGGAGGTCGGGGCGGGAGGCCAGGCTCACTGGCCGCACCGTGCCGCGCCGCGCCAGTCAGCCTGGTTGTAATACCCCGAAAGTGCCTAAGATTAGACTCAGGATTTAAAATTTGGAATTTTGCTGAAACTGGGAAAAATGTTGCAGAACGGACGACCCAACGAATCGTTGGTCTAACCAACGATCCATTGGAAGTAGTCGTGGGAGGTGTTGGTCGGGTGTTAGTGACTAACAACGAGTGAAGTAACTGTTATACCCATAAGTTTCTAATGTTTAGATGGCGTATTCATACATTGGTTAAGAGTTTTAGGGTGCAACACGTGGGAGAAAAGGACCCGGGGAAAGGTCGGGACCGTGCGGGAGAAGGCCGGACCAGCTGCCAAAAGAGCAACATGGCATGGCCCGTCCCTAGCGCATTGGGCTCCGTGGCACAGCCCAGAATTGGCGCAACATGGTCCGTGCCATAGACCCCTGTCCACCGGCTCAAGTATATATAAGTTTCACCCTTTGATTTTAAGTTAAATTTCATATATATACACGACCAGAACAGTGAGAGTACGAAGAGAACTAGTTAAATTCATCTGTTTACGCTACGAAACGCTGTCCAAATCTGAATTAACTTTGTGTATCGAAGTATAAGGCCGCAAGGAGCATTACTGCGGAGTTAGTTTCACAAAATTCGCCCGGCGAATCATAACCCCGCCGAGCTAAAGTTTTTGGAATTTCTCCAAACTAGTATCAATACAATCACAGGCTTAAAGTAAACATTTCTCCCTTCTGGATTCTCGAGAAATTACGAGTTTTTGACTGTGTTCCGTCAAGTTGAAATATAGTTAATATTTCTATATAAAGTTATCATTTTTATCGAATTTAGTACTGAAATTAGCCTCATTCTTCAAATGATACGATTGCAGTTGATAAGAGCAGTTGAATACGAGATGAAACTCGCCAGTTAATTAGTAAACAGCAAACGAGGTATGTTAAGGTAGTTTTCTTCGGCAAGTTAGTTTTCTTTGCATGATAACTCAATTGAATTCCAGTAAGAATACCAGAAGAATGTCTATTATGATTAGATATTGTTACTAGCTGAGATCAGTATTCCACACTAGTTTGGGATGGATTATGCCTGTATAGCCTCCATGATCGACCCCAGGGTTATTAGCTGTATCGTCGCCTACTAGGGGCGAGATAACGTCGCTCTACGGAGCGGTATGCCATCCGCCAGGGATGAAGATGGGGTTCCAGATCCTCATATGCCTTGGTTGGCCTTATATACACCCCCGTCGAGCCTGGTGCCTGATGTGCAGATATCGGGAGTCCACCGGACTCAGACGCAGTTACAGTCAAGGGCGAGCGAACTCAGTTGCAGACCCAGGGGATTGGTAGGACGGTTATAGCTATTAGTTGACCAGTGTGACTTTGGATAGGGGTATATAGATTGAGGTGTACTTACCATGGCTTATGGGGCCCCAGGTGGGTTATTCTATGCTGGTTGTACCTTCCGGCTTATGGGGGCCAGGTAAGGTTTATGTTTGCTTTAGTTATTGATAATTAGACAGTAGACGTTCTATTACTCGGGTATTATCTCTATTCCTTCATTTCATTTATTCTCAATTCTATCTCTTTATTTCAGTCATTTATAGTTATCTCCTTACATATTCAGTACATATTGTACTAACGCCCTTTCTGGGGCGCTGCATTAATTGCCTGCAGGTGCGGATAGACGAGGAGAAAGTCCCTTCGTAGCTTTCATCCAGTGTCACCAGAGCAGTTAGATCCTTTTTTCCGGAGCTTGTAGACAGAAGGTTTACTTCCTTTTTGGTTGTACAGTTTATGGGTAGGTCGGGGCCCTGTCCCGACCATCATATTACTCCTAGAGTCTTGCAGATTGTTTCTATTTCCCTGTGGTTAGCTGTTATTGGCTGTGTGGGGCCTATATGTGTTTTAGTTTACATATTGGTCGTGTAGGGCCTTGTTTAGCTGGCAGATTAGCAGCCTTGTTGACCATAGTTTAGCTTAGTACTGGATTTACTTTATATTCATAACTAGACATCATGGTGGCCTTGTCGGCCCGCATGGGATTCCCTGCTATTGCCTGTTTCTAGTTAGCTGTTTTCTTTTACAGGTGGCTAAAAGGCCTTGTTGGCTGGGGGCTATGATTACAGTTGAGATATAGCCCATTGTTTTATTGATTTAAGAGTTAGTGTTATCCCTACACCAGAAGTTCTTAGGCTCAGTCATCTCAGTCAGTTCAAATCCTAGTAGGGCACTAGGTGTCAGTCATGCCTTCCAAGGTGGGGCGTGACAGTAAGGACCCATCGTGAGAGGTAAAGAATCGTGGTCATGATTCATTGTAGAGGGATAGGTATATTTTCCAGTGGACCTAACGGAAGGCAACCATGACTCGTTGGATGAAGTAATGAGCCGTGCTGAGGCTCATTGGAAGGACCAGTGCAGGATCTGAAGGGGCAAACAACAGACAATGTGATGACCCATTGGATGGAATGATGAATCGTCTTGTCTAGTCGTGGTTCGAACCTAAGATCAAGAATTTTGGGTAGTGCAGACAACGGATGGATACTATGAGTCATGGTATCCTGCAACGATCCGTTAGTCCGGTCGTTGGTTCGCTCAATGTAGATTTTCAAGGTGTTTCATTAAGGGTATTTTTATCATTCCTACGCTCTAAGGTCCTAAACTAAGTCGTTTTAAGTTATTTTCTGAGTGTATTAAGATAGGTTTAGCCCTTCTATAATAGATCTCATGCATGCAAAAGTTAGAAAAATTTAGGGGTGATCAAGCTAGTCTTCAAGGTTTCTTCATCAATTTCCTTTGGGCTTTCAAGGAAGTGGTGAGAATTCATTTTCCCTAGGTATGTAGGGTTATGAATAGGTGTTTCATTCACACCCATTCCCAATCTCTCCTAATTCATGAAGTTTGATCCAAAATCTTATGGGGTTTTGGCTTAAATCTTGTGGAATTCTAATGATCTATTAATAGGTTACTATCTTTCATGATTTACACCATATTTTCTGAATTATGATCAGATTCTACAACTATTTTGGTTATAAATTTATTGATTTTGATTTCTACCAGATTAAGCCTAGTTATGCATGTTCTATAATGAATCGAGTTATGATCTTTACTCCAATTGTTGATTTTCATAAACCCATCATGATTTATGATTTGAATATGGAATTATTCAAATTCCCATTATAAATTGATATATTACAAAGTGTATATATATGATTTATAAGTATGCATGAATCCCATGATTTACTAATTATGTTTTTGGCCAGCTCACGGGCCTTACCCTCATGGATAGTTCACGTATTTACAAGCATGTTTATGATTATCATGATTTAATTATCCCATGAATCTCATGCATATTATACTATGAGCACTATATATATTTTGGGAGTAGTATTTAACATCAAGTAGATTCGGGGCCCTAGTTCTGCCCCGAATCCCAGAATCCGTTCCATTGCAGGACATGATGGGACCTCCCTTGTGACTATCCTCATGCCCAAATGGGCCCTTTCATGTGTGAAATCATGCCCTTCATGGTTCCACCCTTGGCAAGGTATGAACACCCTCCTGCTAGGGTTACAGGTCGGGCTCCACGTGTACTCATATGGGGTATGTCGGTTATAAGAATCTCCCACTATTACTCATGAATTATGCATGTTTATGATTATGTATATTGGCTCAATTCATGTTCAATAAAGATTTTATCTTATGATTATGACTACGACTGATTACGAATGTTTTGAAAACCTTGAGCCTTATGTTATCATATGTTATTTATGTTAAGAGCATGTTGTCCTACTCTCATGGTCATTTATGAGCTTGTATGTATTTTAAATGTCCGTTTTACTTACCTTACATACTCGGTACATTTCAGTACTGACCGCATACTCTATGTTGTATCGTTTCATGATATAGGACCCGGCTCTCAGGCTTATCCCCGTCAGTAGTCCATTTTAGAGTTTAGCTATCATCCAGATTGTTGGTGAGTCCTCAATCTCCGAGGACTATTTTATTATACATTGATTCTTTCTTTTAGTTTCAATTTCCGAGTTAGTTGGGGATGTTGTCCTATCAATCCATCTGTTACGTTAAAGGCTTTTAGACTATATGTAGTACTCAGTTGTTATGTATTTAGTTCGTACTAATTATCATGCTATGCTATGTTACGTTCATGCTTCTAATATGTTGATATGTTAAGTATTCCGTTTTGATTTTATAAAGTTATATGAATTTTCATGCCATGGATCAACTTGGAGTCTCTCGGGGCTCCTTGTCCCATTTTACGATCCGGATCTACGTTCAGGTCGTGACAAAACTTGGTATTAGAGTCATAGGTTTGAAGTTTCATAGGTTTTCTAAAAGCCGCATTAAGTAGAGTTTTTTTCATGGGTTTGAAGCACGCCACACTTATGACGAAGAGGCTACAAGAAGTTTAGGAAATGTTCCTTTCTTTCATGATCTATGTCATGCGATGAAATGTCTTCCTATTCCTATAATTTGTGTTATTCTCAATTGCAGAATCATGGATCCCTGAAGAATGAACGATAGGAGGAATGGAAATGGTGAAGGCTAAGAGGATGGCAATGGAAATGGTGAAGGCCACGAGGATGGCAATGGAAATGAGCATCAGCATGCCCCACCAGTTCAGGAGTGCCAGGTACCAGAGCTAGTTACCCATGCTGAGTTTCGGGCAGCTATCCAGATGCTTGCGTAGGCTTTGACTGCTCAAGTTAATTAGTAGGTTGTTGCGCATGTTCCACAAAATAGCAATGCAGCGGAGGCTAGAGTCAGAGAATTCTTGAGAATAAACCCGCCGGAGTTTCTTGGGTCCAAGGTAGATGAGGACCCCACATGAATTCATCGACGAGATTCTAGAGATCACCTAGGTCATGGGGTGAAAAATGGAGAGTGGGTTGATTTGGCCTCCTATCAGCTGAAAGGGGTGGCGCATATATGGTTCAAGCAATGGAGAGATGGTAGGGCAGTGGGGGCAGGCCTTATAAGTTGGGAAGAGTTTCATGCAGCCTTTCTAGATCGGTTATTCCCACGTGAGATGAGGGAACTAAAGGAGACCGAGTTTGTAAATATGAAGTAGGGTGCTATGTCGGTTCAGAAGTACGCTCTGGAGTTCACCCGCTTATCCAAGTATGCACTAGAGTTAGTGGCAGACCAGAGGGCTTGGGTGAGCTGATTTGTGCACGAGGTGGCAGACTACCTGGATAAAGATTGTAGGATCATCATGCTGTATCGGGATATAGATTTTCCCCGCATAGTGTTGCATGCCCAGCAAATGGAGTCAATGTATCAAAGGCAGAGAGAGGCCAAGAGGGCTAGGATAGACAATTATGGGATTTCTCAATCTAGATGGGGGGTGGACAGCGCCAGCAGTCTCAGCACAGGTCTTTTACTCTAGCACCATCATCAGCCAGTAAACCATTTAGATCACGAGGGGATTGGAGGAGCAGGGCTTCAAATTCGAGAGGCCAGGATAGCATACAGATAGAGCGCACTTTCCCAGCTTGTTCAAGGTGCAGCAAGAATCACCCAGGGAGGTGCCTAGTTGGCTTAGATGCTTGTTTCGGGTGTGGAAAACTCAAAAACAGACTCAGGGATTGCCCTTCGGCCATATCAGGGGGAAGTGGAGCCTATATGCCAGCCACTAGTTCAGCCGCTCCAGCAGCACGTCCCCCTAAGCAAGGTGCCTCGACTAGTTCAGCTGGCGGTCAGTGCCAGAATAGGTTTTATGCCCTCGTGACCCGTTAGGAGCAGGAGACTTAACCGGATGTGGTACCTGATATGTTATGAGTGTTTCATCGTGATGCCTATTCTTTGTTAGATCTAGGGGCTATCTTGTCTTTGTTGACACCTTATATTGCTAGTAGCTTTGGAGTTAGTCCCGAGACTCTGTCAGAACCATTTTCAGTTTCTACTCTTGTTGGTGATTTGGTTGTAACTAGGTGGGTGTATAGAAGATGTCTGATCACTATATTTCATAAAGTCACCTCCGCAGACCTTGTAGAGTTAGCCATAACTAACTTTGATATTATTCTTGGCATGGATTGGTTGTATGCATGTTATTCTTCTGTTAATTGTAGAACCCATGCAATAGAGTTCCGCTTTCTGGGTGAGGCAATCCTGGAGTGGAAGGGTAGTTCGGTCATGCCTATAGGTCATTTTATTTCCTATCTTAAGGCCAGGAAGATGATTGCCAAGGGTTGTATGTATCATCTAGTTAGGGTGAAGGATGTTGAGTCCGAGACCCCGACTATCCAGTCAGTTCTAATGGTGCTTGAGTACCTAGAAGTATTCCCTAATGATTTTCCAAGTGTTCTTCCTGAGAGGGAGATTGATTTTGGTATTGACCTTCTTCCCGACACGCAGCCTATATCTATCCCTCCTTACAGAATGGCTCCAGCCGAGCTAAAAGAATTGAAGGAACAACTGAAGGACTTGTTAGATAAGAGTTTCATTAGACTGAGAAAGTCCCCAAGGGGTGCACCAGTCTTATTTGTCCGAAAGAAGGATGGTTCTCTTCGCATGTGTATTGATTATCGGCAATTCAACAAAGTCACGGTCAAGAACAGGTATCCTTTACCTAGGATTGATGATTTATTTGACAAGCTTTAGGGTGCCAAGTGTTTCTCAAAGATAGATCTCAGGTCCAGGTATCACCAACTCAGGGTTCGGGAGAGTGACATCCCGAAGACAGCCTTTAATACGCGATATGGTCATTATGAGTTTGTAGTTATGTCTTTTGGACTAACGAATACTCTTGCAGCTTTTATAGACTTGATGAACAGGGTGTTCAAGCCATACCTGGACATGTTCGTGATCGTGTTCATTGATGACATCCTTATATACTTACAGAGCGAGGAGGAGCATGCCGCTCATTTTAGAGTAGTTCTTTAGACTCTCAAGGCTTGTCAATTATATGCCAAATTTAGAAAGTGCGAGTTTTGGTTGAACTCTGTGGTATTTTTGAGCCATATGGTATCAAGTGAAGGCATAAAGGTAGATTCTCAAAAAATCGAGGCGGTGAAGAATTGGCCTAGACCGGTGAATCTGTAATATCCCGGGAACCCAAGGATCAGATCCAGGAGTCAAACGGGGAAAATTGTGAAATTGATGTTGCAAGCACAAGACGAATCGTTGGAAGAATCATGAGGATAACCCACGAGTCATCAGGTGGCTCGTGGGGAGGCCTGGGGGAATAAAGCATTGAGGTCCCCACGAGTGAGGTAACGACTCGTGGTCAGCCACCACGAGTCGTCATGTCAATCGTGGGGTGGTGTGGGAAAATAGATGGATGAGTTGTCTAGTGTACTTAACAAAAAGGACCCCACAAGTCGTGGTCTCTAGGAATGAGTCGTTAAGTCCCCCGTTACGAGCCATAGCGGACCTGTTTCTAGTGTACTTGACGAGCAATCTAACGAGTCGTTGGCCCTGGTAACGAGTCATCAGGTCATCCGTTAGGACCCCCTGACAGTTAATTTCAGCGATTTTAGTAAGAGCTTTTTCGTAATTCCTAGATCCTAGGGGCCTATACTACGTCGTTCAAGGCTCGTTTTAGTGAGTTTTTAGCAGGGGAAAACTTATTCTAAACTATTCTCCCCATGCATGCAAGTTTGAAGGTTTGAAGAGGGGATTCAAGGATAAATCTAAAGGTTTCCTATTGGAATCTCAGTTGGGCATTTAGAGGGTGTTAGAGTTCACCATCCCCGGGTATGTAAGGCTATAAGTGGGTGCTTCCTTCCACACTCATTCCCAATTTCTATCAAAACATGATGAATTGCCTATGATCAAGTATGGGGTTTCTACCCAATTGCATAATTCTTCAATCTCTGTACATGGGCATGATTAGATTATGTTTATAATGATGAATTGTGAAGCTTGGGTAGATTTTAAATTGTTTTCAATCCAAATAGTGATTTATAAATTATGAAATTGAATGCCCATGGATGAGAAGTTCATGAAAGAAGAGAATGATGTTGAATGTATGATGATGATGAGATTTAATGATGAAAATCATAGTTCTAAAACTACCCATGATTATGTTGTTGTTTTCAAAATTATTTAATTAGATTCAAGTATGATAAAGCTTTGGGTGATGCCCACATGTTGATTTAAAGTGATGATTTTCCCGACATAAGCTTACCACATTGTTTGAAGTGAAATTTCCCAATT
>JACEIK010000332.1:164178-174937 GCA_018107945.1 Datura stramonium
CTCCTCTTTGCCGACGTTCGCGTGTTGATTCCTTCTCCAAGCCTCTACTTCACCAATTCATGAATTAGCTCCTCAAAAGTCATCAAAAACCTACGAAACAAAAGCTAATCATGTTGGTTAGCACATATCTTCACTTTTATATAAAATCACATGAAAAAGTATAAAATAGCTTAGACAACACGACTAATTTAAGCTATAAAGCGTATCACGGGCACTATATTTTTTCCCGTGATCACATATGCCCAGCCAGGTCAGCCCAGATCCCAGTATGGCATTAAGTCCAGTCATGCTTCTCAAGGTGGTGCAGACAAACAACTGGTCCCAACAAGTCATGGTATCAACCAATGATTCATTGTGTGACCCGTTGGTCCCTGTCGGGCAGTTTCTAGATTTTTCTTCTAGGGTTATTTTAGTAACTTCCTATCTTTTAATCTCTAAACTAAATCATTTTGGATTATATTTAGGGGATTTATAGGGGTAATCGACGTTCACACCTCATTCCTCTCATTCCCTCAAGAGTCAGAACATAGAACTTAGTCAGAAAGCTCAGAGTAGGAGCAAGGGTTCGATTTTCTTCTCTGATCTTCTCAAGGGTTTTCTCTGGGGTTTTCATCACCAGGTATATGGGAATTTTGCAAGGTAATTGTCCTTTCCTTGCGCCCCAAAACCCATTTAAATTTTTTTATCAGTTCTAGCCTGAGACTTCCGAAATTTTGAAATTTTTCATCTAGAATCAATTCAGTTCATGTGAAATGTTGTTCATATTGATAGTTTCTATATTTCCATTAGTTAGATATCATAGTGATACTTGTTTCCTGTAAATGGGTTTTAGCCCTAGCTCTTGAACACGGTAATCAGAGTCTTGCACAATTGATTAGTTATTCATGTTGCTTGATTCCATCAGTGTTAGATATGATTTGAAACTATATACATGTCAAATTAACCATTTAGAACTTGTTGAATGATTTTAGTTGAAAATTGAGGGGTTCTAATGGGGTTTGGAAAACAAAAATTAAATCTAAACTGTGTATTTTTTTTGTCCTGAGCACAATCATGTTGAAGGAATTTCCCAGGCCAGAACCATTGTGCCATAGGTGCGCTATCACAAACAAGGCTTAAGCTTACTAAAACTCCATCATTCAAACTAGGTGAGAATGTATACAAGGGAGACCAATGATCAACGATAACGTGCAAGTGTGGCACGATCACATTGAACAATTCTTCCATATTGGGCGCGTTTGCACACCGAAAGAGAAATCACGCTATAGCCTCATTTTAGGCATAAAATGAGCAGTTCTGGAATTTTTGGATTATTTTACTATTTTTTACGTTCGGGATAACTCGATTCTAAAAGGGGATTTCATCTATAAAGATTGTAAGTATATTTAATATACTTTTATTAAGTATCGTGATTACCAACTTGATTGCATGAGTAAATCATGGAGCTTTGAAGTAGAAGTTGGGGTTTAATCCCTAAGTGTAAGAGAGTGTAAACTGATTATTTGAGTATCGATTTAGGGTCGGATTTAAAATCTAAGAATAGATTTGAACTCGTAGGGTTATGGATAACCTAAACTACAATCAATTTTGGGTTTTGACCATGGGGATCGAATTTGACTTTAGTTGACTTTGACCTAGACCGCATATTAAATTATAGAAAATGATTCCTTAGCTTTATTTGATGTTGCTGAATACTTTTTTTTTGCTAGAGTTGAGCTATTTGGATGCATTTAGGCATGGAAAGACGATTGTGGGAGGTTAAAAGCTCACTTGATTTGAGGTAAGTTAAGACTTTGACCTCAATCAAAAATCCAAATTTTATGTGATATATGTGATTTATAATATGGGAGGATAGCATATGTATGGCATGACAAGCATATATGTGGTTATCGGGTATAGAAAGGATTGTACTTGAATTGCTTAAATGTGACATTTTTCTCCTAGTTGTGTTTTGATGAGTTGAACATAATATATATCTTGTTTACAAATTTATACTATTTATAGACTAGAAAAACACAATATACGTCTGTATTTATTGAAATTCATGATTTATTTACTATATGTTATGCATTGTGTTATTTCTTTCTCTACTCCTTATTTGTGATGTGATACTGTTCTAGATCTTTGAAATGGAGCTTGGAAATTGTGTGAGTTTGATTTGATATAGTGATGGGGACCATATGGGCCTCATGTTACTATAGTAATGGGATGTAAGTTCAAATTGATACAAAGATGTGGGGACTATTGAGTTCAGTTATGCAAGTGGTAAGTGGGGACTATTGTCACGATCCGAATGTAAACCCGGATCGAGACACGGGACAAGGAGTCTCGAGAGACCCCAAGTCGACCCATGGCATGAACATTCATCTAACTCAATCACTAAAACAGAAGAAACAACATAATAATCTTAGCGGAAGTCTGAAATAAACATAACATCATAATATACTCAATTTAAAGCTGAATACATCCTTTTTGTCTTAAAAGCCTCTGTGTCTGATGAGTTGATGGGACAAGACTCCAACTAACTCGCTAAGTTGAAAACTGAAAATACATACAAAACCTGATAAAGCATAATCCTTCGGAGATGAGGACTCACCAACAAGCGTGAGATGCTAACTCTGAGAGCTGGCTAAGAACGGGGCTGAGTCTGAGTGTCGATGCCTATATCATGAAATGATACAGCTTAGAGTATGAGTTCAGTACATGAAAAGTACCGAGTATGTAAGGTAAGTAAAACCACTTAGATAAGTAAAATCATTTTAAAACATGCATAATATAAACATAAACAAATAAGAATCTGATAGTTGGGCTTGCATGTTATTTTTCTGAAATCATGATCTCAACATAATATAACATCATAACTGAATCGATTAACCCAAAGCTAAAATCTGATAGTCCTAACTAAAGCTGAACATTGGGTCAAACCTACTTCAAAACATATGTAGATATATATATATATATATGTATATCATGAATGATGAACATACATAACTGAAATCATGAGGAACAATGAGAGACTCGTCTTTTAACCGGCATACCACGATAGAGCTTACTTGTTTCCAACTATCACACTCAAACGGGTAGAGCCATCCAAAGCCTTGTCAAGGCTAAGGACTATACCATGATATCGATATCAATCTCGAGGCCCAATCGGGGCAGGGGATAGTTCACAAGGGAGGTCCCAAAGTAATATATGATAAGTGTAAACCTGCGTTGCGTGTAGTTCTGAGGCATAGGGTGATCGACCTTAGCCTACTTGGTGCTAGACACTACTCCCAAAAACATGCATATGCTCGCCATCGTTTTTCAACGAAGCTTATCATCGTCTATTGATGAAGCTCAATAATCAAATACATCTCAAATCTGAAATTATGTATATAAGAAGCTTTAGCTCAAACCATACCACAAGCTGAAAGATAATTGGGAGTCTTCGCTTCAAAACCATGTGGTAAGTTTAATTCGAAAAATCTTAAATCATAGTTGAACATGTGGGCATTTCCCAATACTTTAACATGCTTGAAAATACTCAATTCACTTGAAAACATAATTATAAATATGGTTAACGTGATAACATGCTTTTCATCAATAATATCTCATCACACTTGAACATTCATCATAAATCTCAACTTTCATGAATTTCTCATAAATGGACATTTTAATATATAAAACTTGGAACATGATTTTTCATTGAAAAAAATAATGTAAAACCTGCCCATGAATCATAATTCAATAGTAGAAACATATTTAGATCATACCCATGTAGAGAATTAGGAATTTCATGTATTGGGTTAAAACCACATAGAATCAACATATAAATTTTTATGATTTAAAGAGAGATTGGGAATGGGTGTGAATGGATTCTTGTTATGCTTCAGTTAATTGCATAACCAGAGTCGTTAGATTTCTATTTCTGAATGAGCCAGTCCTAGAGTGGAAGAGTAGTACTTCAGATCCTAAGGGTCATTTCATTTCATACCTTAAGGCTAGAAAGATGATTACTAAAGGGTACATCTACCACCTGGTTTGGGTCAAAGATTCTAGCTTCGAGACCCCAACACTTCAATCAGTTCTAGTTGTAAGTGAGTTTTCTGTTGTGTTTTTCAAATATCTTCCCGAAGTTCCTCCCGAGTGAAAAATAGACTTCGGCATAGACCTTCTTTCAGATACCCAGCCATCTCCATTCCTCCTTGCATAATGGATCCAACCAAGCTTAAGAAGTTGAAAGAACGGCTAAAAGACCTTCTAGATAAGGACTTCATCCAACCCAGTATCTCTATGTGGGGTTCCCAAGTTCTATCATGCAAAAAAAAGGCAGTACACTCAGAATGTGCATCGACTATCATCAACTGAACAAGATTACAGTCAAGAACATGTACCCCCTACCAAGCATTGATGACTTGTTTGACCAACTTCAGGGAGCTAGTTGTTTCTCCAAGATAAACCTCAGATCAGGATACCACCAGCTCAGGGTCAACAAATGTGACATTCCGAAAACAGCTTTTAGAACTCGATACGGTCACTACGAATTTATAGTTATATCTTTTTGACTAACCAATGCTCCTGCATGTTTTATGGATATGATGGAACAGGATGTTCAAGCCGTACTTGGACATGTTCGTTATTTATCCATCGACGATATTCTAGTTTTCTCCAAAACAGAGGAGGAGCATGCATACCACCTGAGAATAGTATTACAAACTCTTAGTGATCTCCAATTATTCAGCAAATTCAGCAAGTGTGAACTTTGGCTGAAATTAGTTTCCTTCCTCGATCATATGGTCTCTAGAGAGGGTATTCAGGTGGATCCTCAAAAGATAACAGTAGTCAAGGACTGTCCAAGACCTACTTGTCCAATAGATATTAGGAGTTTCTTGGGTTTATCCAGCTATTACAGACAGTTCGTTAAAGGGTTCTCCTCCATTGCCTCCCCTTTGACCAAACTAACTCAAAAGAAGGTAAAGTTTCAATGGTCAGACAAGTGTGAGAAGAGTTTTAAAAAGTTGAACACTCAACTCACTACATCCTCAGTCCTGACTCTATCAGAAGGTTTAGACGGGTTTGTTGTATATTGTGATGCCTCCAGAGTTGGCATCAATTGCGTTCTAATGCAACATGGTAAAGTCATAGCTTACGCTTCCAGACAGCTCAAGGTTCATGAGATGAACTATCTGACTCATGATCTTGAATTGGCAATGGTAGTGTTCCCGCTTTGAAAATTTGGAGACACTGTCTCTATGGGGTCTATGTGGATGTTTTCACTGATCACAAGAATCTATAGTATGTGTTCAGCCATAAGGATTTGAATCTTCGCTAGAAAAGATGGCTGGAGTTATTGAAGGATTATGATATGAGCATGTTATATCACCCAGGTAAAGACAATGTAGCGGTTGATGCCCTCAACAGGATGTTTATGGGAAGTGTTGCTCATGTTGAAGAGGGTAAAAAGGAATTGACAAAGGATATCCACAGGTTGGCTCGGTTAGGGATTTAGTTAGTTGATTCAGCATAGGGTGGAGTTGTAGTCCAGAGTGGGTAAGGATCCTCATTGGTAGTTGAGGTTAAGTCAAATAAGGATGAAGACCCCATTCTACTTAAGTTGAAGGAAGCAATTCTAAGAAAAGAGGTGGACGCATTCTCCAAAGGGGAAGATGGTGTGCTTCGTTACCAGACAGGTTATGTGTTCTAGATATAGACGATTTGAGGCAGTGAATACTAATGGAAGCACACAACTCCAGGTACTCTATCCACCCAGGTTCCACCAAGATGTACCGTGATCTACGGGAAGTCTACTGGTGGAATGGCATGAAGAAGGATATTGCAGAATTCATGACTAAATGTCCAAATTGCCAGCAGGTCAAAGTTGAACATCAGAGACCTGGGGTATGACTCGGGATATTAATTTTCCTACTTGGAAGTGGGAATAAGTGAATATGAATTTTATCATAGGCCTACCTCATACTCGCCGACAGCATGACTCCATTTGGGTGGTTATAGATTGGATGACTAAGTCAGCATATTTCCTACCGGTTAAGACCACAAACTCAGTGGAGGATTATGCTAGACTGTACATCTAGGAGTTAGTCAAACTACACCAGGTCCCATTGTCCATCACTTCAGATAGAGGTACTCAGTTCACCTTGCATTTCTGGAAGTCATTTCAGAAAGGACTTGGTACTCAGGTCAAGCTCAGCACATCTTTTCACCCACAGAAAAATGGTCAGGCTAAGCAAACGATTCAAAATTTGGAAGATATGTCGAGAGCTTGTCTAATCAATTTCAAAGGCAGTTGGGATGATCACCTATCTCTCATTGAATTTTCATACAACAACAGTTACCACTCCAGTATTCAGATGGCCCCCTTCGAGGCATTATATGGTAGGAGGTGCAGATCTCCTATAGGGTGGTTTGATGTTGGTGAAGCTACCTTGATGGGACCTGATTCAGTACATGCGGCCATGCAGAAGGTTCAACTTATCAGGGAACGGCTAAAAACAACTTAAATCCGACACAAGTCATATGCAGATGTAAGGAGAAAGGAGTTATAGTTTGCTATGGATGATTGGGTATACTTGAAAATTTCACCTATGAAAGGGGTGATGAGATTCGGGAAGAAAGGCTTATGAGATAGAGTTGCTTGCAGAATCAGCATTGATGAACGCGGTCTTCCATGTATCCTTGTTGAAGAAATGCATCGATGACCCGACCTTAGTGGTGCCTCTAGAGAATGTTAGGATAAAGGATAGTCTCTCTTACGAAGAAGTTCCAGTTCAGATCTTAGACTGTCAAGTTCCTAAGCTGAGAAACAAGGAGGTCCCTTCAGTAAAGTTCTTATGGAGGAACCAGCTAGTTGAGGAAGCAACATGGGAAGCAGAAGCATACATGATGGCCAAATACCCTCACTTACTCCCTTCCAGTTCAGCTTCAGCATCAGTTACTAAATTCCTCCTCAGTACTCTATTCAGTTCCATACTTATCAGTCCTATTCATGTTTAAATGTGCATCTTAGTTGCATAAGTTCAGTTAGTATGCATATCTCAGTTTGGATTCAATCACTCCTTCTTAAATCAATTTATAATTTTCAGTTCGGGATTGCAGCTCTTTTCCCAGTCTTTCAGCTCACTTAGCCTTCATTCTAGGATGAATGATCATGAGGGGGAGATATTGTAATACACCAAAAGTTTCATAGACCAAAACCCAAACTTAGCATGAAAAGAACCATAAAGAAATCAAAAATTTATCTCAGAACGACTCAGACAACGAGTCATTGTCGGCAACAACGACCCATTGTCTAAGTCGTTGTCAGCCCTACAAGTTGTCATTCAGGAACCAACGAGACATGGAACGACCCGTTGTCAGCAGTAACGAGTCATCCTATCACTCGTTGTTACTCAGTTCAGAACATGTTCAAAACTTTCCCAAAACCATCGGCCCCATTAACGAGTCGTGGTAGGTATCAACAACTCATCCTGTTGAACCGTTAAAGTATCCATAAAGGGTGAGAAATCCCCTCTAATGGAAACAAGTGGCAACAACGACCCATTGTTTCACTCAACGAGTCGTTGTTCCCGTCCATGGATCAAGTCTAGAAACCCTTTAGAATTTCCAGTGTCTATGATGAGTGGTGACAATGACCCATTGGTTCAACCAACAAGTCACTGTGTCCTCCATCGTGAGGGTACAGAAGAGGAAAATTTCCAGACCCAGGACAAATGACTGGTCCCAACGGGTCGTGGTCACGACCAACGACCCGTTGTGTGACCCATTGGATTCGAATGGGCAGTTTCCTAGACATTCTCCCGGGGAATTTTAATAACTTCTTGTTATTTTAATTCCTAAACTACGTTATTTTAGGGTTAATATTCAGGGGATTTAGAGGGCTAGTCGATATTCCTCCCTCATTTCTCACCTTTCTCTCAACAGTCAGTATGAAAAAACTAAGGTTCTGTTCTCCTCCAGATTTCTAAGAGCTTTAGCTGGGGATTCTTCTTCAGGTATGTGGGAATTCAACAAGAGGATTCTTCCATCCTTGTGTCCTAAGTTCAACAAACTTTATAAATTCTAGCCCTTCAGTATAGTTGAAGCTAGGGTTTTCAGTTAATAAGGAACTCCTTAGACCGGTTGACTTTCTTAGTTTATATAAGTATTCCTAATTGAAAATCATACCCTAGAATTATTTATTTAGTTGCTCTCGAAGTCTCTATCTTTAACATGATTCTAAGTAAATTTTGCATGATTTAGAACTCAGACTGAAATGTTATCTTGCCATGGTAGATTTTACTTGAATTATGAATGTTAGTACAGATACTTGAACAAAAGTTAATCTTTTGTGTATTCAGTCTCAAAGTTCTAGTCAATACTCAGTATACTTAGCATTCTTCAGAAATGTCGGCTGATCAGTTTGACTTTTATCAATCTTTGAGAACTCAGTAAACTCAGTAGAATTAGTTTATCAGTTTATCAGTTTGTTAGTTGTTCTGTAGACCATTTCGACGCTATCAGATAAAGCAGCTCTGACGAGTCTTAGAACATGGTTTCTTTCAGGTCCTTAGACTCAGAGAACACTTCCAGATAAGTAGTTCTGACTTAAGTCTTAGGACATCAGTTTCGATCTATAAGAACAGTTAGACATAGTTAGGATTTTCAGCGGGAGTAGTACTTAGCATCGACCTGGCCGAGGTTCAGTCCACCCAGGTTCCCAGAACTACGTTGCCACTATAGGTTATTAGCCTGAATGGGCTCTAGGCAGTTATCACCCAGTTCAGCTACTATACCCTGGCAAGGTAGTGGGCCTTCTCCGATGGGGAGTACACATCATACTCCACATTTAGCTCACGTGGTTACATGTCGGTTATAGTCTCTCCCACAATACAGCTCAGTCTAGTACAGTTGTAGTTTCCAGTTCAGTCAGTTTAGTTCAGTTATGATTTACAGTTCAGTTCAGCTTCTTCAGATTCCAATCTACTTTGCAGTATTTTAGTGCAGTTTATTATTATTCAGTATATGTATGTTTTAGTTTCTTCTCGCATACTCAGTACATAAACGTACAAATGCATATTTTTTATGCTATATCATTTTATGATATAAACTCAGGTATCCGGTCTCCACACCGTGGTTAGATCATCTCAGCGATATCCCCGCAGCTTCCGTGGTGAGTCCTATCTACCGAGGGCCAGAGTTATATTTTCAGTTTTATTTTATTATTTCAGTTCAGACATTAGAGTTAGCTAGGGGTTTGTCCCAGCAACTCATCAGTTCATGTTAGAAGGCTTTCAAATAATATTTACAGATTCAGCTAGATTTTTAGACTATTTCAGATTTATCATTTATTCAGTATCAGTTATTTATTTTGTCAACTTCCTCTCCTTATTTATTATTTTCAGCAGGTCAGTTTTAGTAGAATATGCTCTACAAGGGTTTTCTTGGGATCATTTGTGACTCTAAGTATCATGTCACGTCCAAGGTGCAGACTCGGGTCATGACAAAGTTAAACTTGTTTATTGCAGCTCAGATCAGCAGATTGCAGACATCATGACCAAAGCTCTTCCTAAGGAAAAATTTGAAGCTCTAAGGGCTAAGCCGGGAGTATCCAAGAAAAATTTCAATAAGTGTTAGAAAATTAGATTTTTCTAGATAGTCTTTAGTTTAATAGTTCTTTTTAAAATATTTTGTTTAGTTTGTAAAGGAAAGGTAGTCCTTGATTCATGGAGTATGTCTTGTAAGAAAGTACAATATTGGTTGGATAGGTATGGTCTTCTACTAATTTGGGAAAAGCTTATGTAGATATATGTGTATGCCTTTTCTAATATGAAATGAATGAAGAAAAAGCTTCCATTGAACCTTATTTTTTTTCTCTAAAGTTTCAAATACTAATAGGCAGGTCGTCATCTTCTGGTGTTTTTGTAATTAAGCATCCTACCTTCTCCTGCTCCTCCATTATCATGCGATTTCTTCTGCCTTTGTTCGAAATGAATTGAATTTTTTTCACTTTTACAAAGATCCTCTTTGTTGCTCCTATAATATTTTGTGATAAGCGTACATCATATACCAAAATGAAGTAACTTGACTTTGGTTCATAACTTAAGTCCATATATAGTTGATTTGTCTGAGCATCGTACGCACTCTGATGATCCGCTCAATAAATTAGGGATTGTTTGGTTATTGAATACGGTCCAAGTTAATACATGAATAACTTGGCTATTCATGTATTAATTTTATAAAAAAATTTATTTTCAGATAGGATAAAAGTTATTCACGTATTAGTTTTATACAATGTTTGGTCGATAAGTTCCAAATGTTGTATAAAAGTTATTCATGTATTGATTTTATATGATGTTTGGTTGTGTTTTAATAATTCTACATAATTAAAACTCACATAACTTATGAGAAAATCTATGTATAATTTTTTGCAGGATAGAAGATGGAATAAGTTATATGAATATTAGTTATACATAAATTAAAATAATCAAATTATATATTTACCCCTATTAATTTATTTTGAATTGAACCTCTCTTCTGTCTTTAAGCTTCCATTTCGCAGCTTGATGCGATATTTAAATATGGAACTTTTAATTTGAAAGAATTGCAATTCAGCTTTGAACTTTTGTGGTACTTTATTAAAAGAAAATTGTACTCTCCGTGACAAAAAGAATGGCTGGTTTTGTGGTGCAAGGGTTAACAACCCTGTTTTTCGATATAAACTCAGCTATCAATTTCTTAGTTCCTATGAAATAAATTTTACATATTTAAAAACAAGATAGTA
>JACEIK010000332.1:183078-273879 GCA_018107945.1 Datura stramonium
GGCATGAAGGCGAGGAGAAGAGGTGGAGTGTCGGGGGGAGGAGAGAATCAACATGAAATGTCACTTATGATACTTGTTTTTCCTACATCAATGAGGAAAGTCGGTTTCCTGATTTTTAAGGAATACGTCAAATGTTTTCCAAAACATTTTGAACAACCAAGCATGGAAGAATTGAAAAATATTTTCCAGCTCCATACCAAACACACCTAAAGCTTAAGATCCTATTACATTATTACAAGTGTATCCAACATTTTAGAGATCAAGAAAATAGAAATGTGTCACATGAACTGAGAAAAGGAAGAATGAAACAAACTAAAAGGGTATAATTTTATTTTTCTTTCAAAAAAACTCACGTTCAGAAGATGAAAGTTGCGGAAATGAGCATACTGAGATGGATGTGCTGGAATACTAGGAGAGATAAGATTAGAGACAAGGCGGGAGTGTTCTCGGTGAAGGACAAGATGCGGGAAGCGGGACCGAGATGGTTCAGGCATGTGAAGAGGAAATGCACGAATACCCTAGTGTGGAGATGTAAAAGGTTGGCTATGGATGGTTTCAGCACAAGTAGAGGTAGGTCGAAGAAGTATTAGGTAGAGGTGATTAGATGGGATATGCTCGCAGCTTCAGCCTACTTAGGACATGAACTTACACGAGCGGGTATGGAGAATACAGATTAGGGTAGAATGTTAATAGATTTTGAGCGATGTCTCGCTTATCCTTTCTTACGAGTAGTCGTAGTATTACTCTTATAGTTTCTTGTTCTCCGATTTTTATTACTATTTATTGTTTCTTGTACTTCGATTATTGTATTATTTTGTTGTATTAATGTTCCTTTTTCATAATGTTTAGTCATGTTTTCTTTAGTATTTGCCATGGCCTCTTTACATCTGTTATTTCTTTTTCCAAACTGCTTTAAATTGCTTTGCTTTGAGTCGAAGGCCTATCAGTAATAACCTCTCTGCCTCCCAAGATAGGGGCGAAGGTTTGCATATACACTATCCTCCCCGGACTCCACTTGTGTGATTACACTGGGTATGTTGTATTTTTCCAAGAAAAAATGCATAATATTCATACTCATCAAAAAGAAAACAAAGATTGCATCACCAATTTATAGCCAGCTAAATATGAGTTAATTATTGCATCACTTTTGGTACTATAATAGTCCCTTTTTCCCAATTTATATGACACACTTTTGTTTAGTCAATCCCAAAAAAGAATGGCGCATTTTCTTATTTGGCAATATTTAATGACACTATCAACATTTTAGCCCAGTTGAGTCCCACTTATTTCGCAAAAAGTTCACAAAGGTGTACTATTCTATTTAAAATTTCATCTAGTTTAAGGATAGTTTTGGAATATTGCAAAATCTTCTCATATTTCTTAAACTTTGTACCCAATCAAACTACATCACGTAAATTGGGATGGAGGGATTACATGTTTTGATCAAAGTCTATCGCTTAAAAGAAACAGATTGAAGCACCTGTACATTTTGTGTTTTTGCTAATAGGAAGATGTATATGGCGTACAAGGATGTATTACTGTCCTCATGAGGAGTCTAACTCTTTTTATAAAGCCAATATAGCACCGAATTGGAGCTAATTAAAAAAAAAAAAAAAGCAAAAAAGAAATAGATTGCATGTGTTAGCAATTACCTTAAGGAAGAACATGCAATCAGCCCCTTTACAAAGAGATTTTAAACCCTTCACTGCGGAATTCCACCCTGAGGCCACTGACAGAGCAACTTGGTGCGATGTCTTTTCCGATACATGGAAGCATGATAGCGGGACTTTGTCAATTTTATAACCCATTCTGTACCAGAAAAAAAGGCACATATCATCACTCCCAAAACTGGCTCAATGCCAGTTCCCTGGCTACTCTACGTAAAATACATATGCAATAGACTGCACCTTTATCAACATGTATATTTCAGAATGACCATTAACATAATGCTGAATAATTTCTAAAGCCAGCTAGAAATCAACTGAACAGATACTTTCCTAGATCTAAGATCTAAAGATCAATAACTGAACTGAGAAGATGTATAATTATAAAAAGAATTGTGGCTATAGGAAAAAGCCATCGAGGTAACAATCGTCATTGGTCAAGAGTAAAAACAGGAAAAGAAAGGAAAAAAAGTTCGGTTTACCAAGCAAAAGTACAAAAGAATATTTGTCACAAACTTGCAGTCTTAGTTAATAGTTAATACTTCCAATAGTACCATCCTAAACCTAATCAACTTATTATGCTAAAAAATTGTTGCAGTACCTAATACAGATTTCAACACTCCTCTTTTGCCTTAGTTGCTGCAATTTTAAAAAGTTGATCCTCCTCAAATTCTGCTTTTGTTGTTTGTGCTTGAGGATTGTTTTGAGCAACTTCAAACCTGCACACTTTAGTAAAATTGTTGTTTCTTCTACTTTTTTCTTTTTCTCCTTTTGATTTTGTGCAAAAAAAGGAAGAGGGTGACGTTCAGAATTGCAACTATAAGGGTATCAAGCTGCTAAGTCATACTATAAAGGTTTGGGAGAGGGTGGTGGAGACGAAGGTGAGGAGGGGCATGTCTATTTACGAGAAACAGTTCGGATTCATGCTGGAACGCTCAACTACAGAAGTCATCCATCTTGTTAGGAGACTGGTGGAACGGTATAGAAAGAAGAGGGACTTACACATGGTGTTAATCGACCCAGAAAAGGCATACGACAAAGTCCAGCGAAAGGCTCTGTGGAGCTTATGGAGGTGCTTGGAGGCTAGAGCCTTTCATGTGGAGTACACTAAGGCGATTAAGGAAATATATGATGGAGCCAACATCCGAGTACGGACGGTAGGAGGAGACTCAGAGCACTTTCCAGTTGTGATGGAGTTGCACCAAGGATTAGCTCTTAGCCTATTTTTATTTTCCTTGGTGATGGATATATTGATGCAGCAAATCCAAGGTAAGATGTCATGGCGTACGTAATTTACAGATGACATAACTCTGTTTGATGAGACTCGCGGTGAAGTTAACACTAAACTAGAGGTATGGAGAAACCTCAGAGTGTAAAAGGTTCGGGTTGAGCAGGACCAAGATAGAATACTTAGAGTGCAAGTTCAGTGACGCAACACATAAGGCTGGCGTGGAAGTAAAGGCTTGATATCCAGGCCATGCAAAAGAAAAAAATTTCAAGTATCTTGGGTCTATTATCCAAGATAATGGGAGATTGACGATAATGTCACACATCGTATTGGTGCAGAGTGGATGAAATGAAGACTCGCATTCGGAGTCTTGTGTGACAAGAAGGTACTATCAAAACTTAAATGCAAATTCTACAAAGTGGTGGCTAGACCGACTATGTTGTATGGAGCAAAGTGTAGGCCACTCAAGAACTCTATACATTTAGAAGATGAACTATGTTGTATGGAACAAAGTGCCGGCCACTCAAGAACTCTCACATTTAGAAGATGAAAGTTGCGGAAATGAAGATGTTGAGATGGATGGGTGGGCATACTAGGAGAGATAAGATTAAAAATGAAGATATTTAGGACAAGGTGGAAATGGCTTATATGGGAAACAAGGATGAGATGGTTCAGGCATGTGAAAAAGAGATGCACGGATACCCAGTGCTGGTTATGGATGATCTCAGGAGAGGTAGAGGTAGACCGAAGAAGTATTGGAGAGAGGTGATTAGACAAGACATAGCACAGCTTCAGCTTACCAAGGACATGACCTTAGATAGGAGATTATGAAAAACACAAATTAGGGTAGAAGATTAGTAGGTAGTTCAGTGTTGTCTTGCTTATTTTTTCATAGTAGCAGTAGTAGTATTACTCTTATAGTTTCTTGTTTCTTCGATTTTTATTACTATTTATTTTTTCTGGTACTTTGATTATCGTATTATTTTATAGTTACTGTTCCTTTTTCAAAATGTTTTGTATGTCTTGTTTAGTATTTTGCCTTAGTTTCTTCACTCCTGTTATTTTCTTGATCCGAAGATCTATCAGAAACAACATCTCCACCTCCCAAAAACAATCTCTCAACCTCCCAATAGGAATAAGGTCTGCGTACACCATCGTTCCCAAACCCCACTAGTGGTGGGATTACACGGGGTGTTGTTGTTGGTTTTGTGCAAGAAAAAGAACAACCCTCAATAACCTTGTCTTGTTTAAAAGCTCTTTTGAAAGTGATTTAATTTGAACAATTGTAGGATTTGCAAAAAATAATTGATAGTTTTCATCAGCGAAAACTTGTGGGGCATTCAAAAGAGTGTTGATTGCCATGCTTGAAAAATAGGTTAAAAATTGGAATTGGTTAAAAAATGATTTTTTAAAAATGGTTCTTTAGATAAACTCACAAATCCGTAAGACTAATGAGACTCTGATACTACTATTGCATTTTCAAAAGATGATGCAACAAAAATGGTTTGAGGAATGATTAAAAATGTCTCTATTAAGCGTAGATGGCTTTAAATAGTCAACTTGAAAACTTAATCGAGAGAATTATGCATAACAAAAATTCAAAAAAACTGAAATATCTCAACTACACAAAATCTACTAGAAATTTGAAATTCAAAAAAGTAGATTCATCTTAAACCTAAGCAACTTCTAAAAAATTACTACAGTAAGTGAAACAATTTCAACGATAGTATGATACAAATTGATATAGATGTATGCTACACATACAAAAATAAGGACGGACAGAGAAAGAGAGTACAGATGAATACATTCTCTGAGGCAGTCTCCCGTGGATGAACAAGAAAATTGATGCCACCAACAAAATCCTTGATATAGAAGTTACTATGGTGAAGCCAGGAGCTATGAAATTGAAATAAATTGCAGCCAGAACTAATGCTGCTGTTAGTGTCTGTTTCTTATCCCTCCAAAGAAGTGTGTCAGCAACTGCAAGATACAGTCACACAGGTTGAGTCAGAATCTTTGATTTCTCTTAAAATAGAATACCAGTCTTAGCCATTAACAGTTTATCACATTAAACATAAAATCTTCTACAAACATGTAGTATAGCTAAGAAGTGTCAAAATGTTGAAATTGTGTTCGGTATACAGATAAATAAGTGAGTATTGATCCATGTCTCCCAGATAACACTGAAAAACCAGCCTAAACAAGGGGAAATCCAGTTAGAGATTGCACAGTAAGGCCTCATTTGTTTTTATTAAGATTAAGACGCCTGAATCTGAATGCATATCTGAATGATTAAGATGTTATCTCTAGATCTGAACACTATTTGTTTTTTAACATCTGAATGTGCATATTTTATTTATTTCTAAATTAAATATACAATTCAAATAAAAAAGTAATTAAATATTAGGAAAAAATAATTTAATAAAATAAATTTATTATCTGATAAAAAATAAAATATTTATGTTTGCTAGTGATGATGGAGATGGTTTATAGAGGTGGTCATAATGCTATGGTAATGCTTAGTGTCAGTGGCTAGTAATTGTGGTGGTGACAGTTGCTAGTAATGGTAGTGGTGACAGTTGTAATGATGGAGTGATTGGTGTTGTAGTGGCTGACGTGATAGTAACGGTTGATAGTGGTAGTTGTGATGATGAAGTTGGTTGATGTTAGGAGTTGGCAGTGTTGATGATGGTGGCTGAAGAATGTGTGGTGATTGACAATGTGTTGGTAGTAGTTGGCGGCAGTGCTAGTTGTGATGGTGAAGGTGGCTGATAGTAGGGATTGGTCGCAGTGGTGGTAGTGCGTGATCTAGTAACGGTTGATAGTGGTAGTTGTGATAATGAAGTTGGTTGATGTTAGGAGTTGGCAGTGTTGATGATGGTGGCTGAAGAATGTGTGGTGATTGACAATGTGTTGGTAGTAGTTGGCGGCAGTGCTAGTTGTGATGGTGAAGGTGGCTGATAGTAGGGATTGGTCGCAGTGGTGGTAGTGCGTGATCGTGGTGACAGAAGTGGCGACAATGATGGCAGTAAATATAATTATAATGATGGAGGACATATGTATAGCAACGATTGACAGCAGTGGTTGGCAATAGTGGTGGTTGCCAGTTGTCGTGATGTCAATGATAATAGCAATGATAACATTGGTTGACAATGATGGCAGAGGTAGAAGGTGGTGGTGACTGCGGTTAGCCATGGTAATAGTAGTGGTGGTTGTGATAATAGAGGTGGTTAACGGTAGGCCGGTGGTTGTGGATAGAGTAATGGTGAAAACTATCCACACAAACATATTCCTTAATGATGTTAAAACTTTATTTAAGATCTTAATGATTAAGACCTATTTCAGATGAAATAAGTGTTTAGCTCTTAATGAAAACAAATGCACTTAATGGCCTAAGATTTGAACCATTCAGACTCAGACCTCTATTAAGTGCAAACAAATAAGGCCTAAAACTTCCCACATGTAAAGTTTGTACTTTATTCATTGCAGAGAACCAAGCCATTGCATTCAGACGCTAAGTTTGTAAGCCTTCAGTTTCAAATTGATGACTAATTCATATTCAACTCCTAACCTATCATTCACCACAGAAACAAATATCAACTTGATGCTAACAAAGGAGAAACTACTTCATGGGCTTAAAATTTTACAAAATTTTGTGCACTGCTATGGTCAGCATCAGATCTAAAAAGCTTTTTTAAAATCATTCCACAAGAAGGCAATAAAAGAGATGGGGATAATACAAACATTTCTCTATTCACCATCCACCAAATACTGGTTCTGGATGTCTTTCCGTTCATCCTTCAAACACGGTAAATAAGTGTGGTAATGTAATAAGGCAAGATGCATATACAAGCTTTTGCTCCTCATACATTTTATCTGACATGTTACGATGTACAATAAGAAACCAGTTCGAAGTTATGTGTTTGCTCTAGCAATTGAATTACTATGGCAAATTTAATCGGTGCATTTACTCAAACAAGTCACATTCAACTTCTTGACCTGAATGAGATGTTCTACAAGAAAAATACTATGTAATAAATTTCGGAAGTCCTATCCTCAGCGGGATCCCATAGATAGATGCAATACATTGGCTATAGAATTAAAATAGTCTATCAGACAAATAAAATAATTGTTAAATTCCAGATGGGAGAGACAAGAGGCTCAACTTATGAGAAAGAGGTCAAATGCATACCTCTCCCACTTCCAAGTAATAAAGAAGCTTTAGAAGGGCCTTCCTTTTCTGGCCGCTGTTCAGCTCTCAAATGCGGATATGATTCAATTGTCCTCCTTAGGCCCTCCTAAAGAATCAGAATCACATCATCACTGGGTACAAAATGAGCACAAATGCCAAAGAAACTCTGGGAAAATGAATAATCATTTATAGTGATGTTAACATCAAACGAGGGCCGACGACAAAATTATTACACTAAAGATCCAGGTATAAATATAATATAGGCATAATACATAAACAGACACTCAAATTTGGCCTCAGCTGGCAAATAAGCACTCCAACTTTGAGAGTACACATCTAGACATCTCAACTTGATCTTAACTGGCAACTAAACACTCCAACTCGTCCCCTTTGTGTCTCGTGGACACCATGCTGACGTGGCACATAAATTTTGGAGGTGTATGGATGATCATTTGTAAGTGTGAGTGTTCAACTGACACAGTGGAGACTAGTTGAGGTTTAGATGTGCATACTCAAAGTTTTTTTTTTTTTGACAATGGTAATGTAGATGTGCATGCTCAAAGTTGGAGTGCTTATTTGCCAAGTAAGATCAAGTTTGAGCGTCTATTTATGTATTATACCAATAAATTATATTTCCATAATTCCTTTCATAGTGGAAGTTCAGACTGATGCATCTGTGAAGCAATAAATATCTATAGAAAGTTCAAACTCAGGACACCAAAAGTCCAAGAATATGTTTTAGCCGAAAACACCGACCACATATGAAATGAAAGCATCCATTAAGAAGATAATAAGGACTACTCAATGCAGAAGATTATGAGTAGACTACCTTAACACTTCAGAGAGTGAGAAACAGATACAGCATGGCATTAATGGCTTATATGTGGAATTACCAGACCCAATATATCAATTTCAAGGAAAGTACAGGAACCTGAAGTGGGACAATTGGTGTGTAGCCAAGGCGATCATTTCCTTTCGAACAACTAAATGTTCTGCTACGAGATAGGAGTCTGATTCTTGACGGGGTTAACTGTGGGACCTTCATTCCATATGCTGCCAACAGCTTATAAGTCAATTCCACCAAATGTGCAATTGGCATCATAACAGAAGCAGGAATTTTAATTCTTGGCCTGCATACTATGAACAATCAGAAATAAAGATAATATACATTGCAAGAATGAGGTAAACGAAAGAAGAAAAGACCAATGATATCTACTAAAGTGTGAAGCAAACAGAAACTGCTTAGAAGTAACAGAGAAGCCAAAGTTCCTTTTCATGAATGTATGAGATAAGATCAGGTCTGTTATTCAATTGCATCTGCAAATGCCAATGAGCATCATACACAGCTTCAGTTGGCTAGGAATTACAATGAGTTGGTTTTACAGGTAACAAATTACCAAGAAAAAAAACACTATCTATCTATCTATCTATTTCTAATATACAAACATGCTAACAAATGTTGAGTAATCTGACCAAATATGAGATGAGGTAGAGTGCCTCAACGTGAAAAAAGAAACAAAAAGAAAGCAAATATGAACCTATCAAAACCCGTTTAACTTAATATGCTACATATATCTTCATCATTTTCATAAGCAACTCTGTATCTAGAGTCAAATCACAGAGTGTCACTTGGTCCCAACACAAAATAGAGATGATAATGATAACATATCTCAAAGCTACAACTAGCTCAACCATCTAAACAGCATAAGTGAAAGGAAAAAAAAAACTAAAATTGTACATTAAGCAACCAAGTAAAACACACAATTCCTCAAGTCACACTAAAAGGTACATCTTCGACAGACGCCATGCAGAAAAAGGAGAAAAGACCAAAGAAGCAAAGGAAGGAAACTAAGGGGTCGTTTGGTTGAGATATGCAGGGATTGCAAGGACTGTGATGTAGGGACTATTTCTTGTTGGATGTTTAGTTTGATATGTTACAAATTAATAAACAATGTATAGTTTAAAATATTTGTTTACTTTTTAGCAAAATAAAGAGAAAAGGCGTAAGTACCCGTGAGTTGTACCTGAAGTTCTAGGGACACACCTTATCTTTACGAGGTTCCTATTACCCCTCTAAACTTTTTTAAAATGAAATAAATACCACCCTAAGTGCTGAAGTAGCGTAGAGAACAAAATTATCAGTAGGCAGTGAAATACATGCACTGCCACGTGTAATTTCACAATTTTTATTTTATTTTTTTTAATGATCTGCTTCATTTTCTTCCTTTTTATTTTCTTTTAATTTCATAATATAATACATTCAACCCAATCCAAATGTTAAGATGAGGAAGAGGTTTAGAAGATGCAAAACAAAAATTTATAGATTCTAGTTTCTTAACCCCAATTTTAATATAGATAACGACTAAACAAAAAATCGGCAAAAGCAGATCCAGATTTCTGTGAAAAGAGTCAATTGTTTACACAATTGTAGCACCAAAGAATATTCTAAGAAATTAAAGTTAAAGTATTAAGATGGGAATATCACTTTATATTAGAAAAATGAAAACGATAATTGTTATTGTTCTTGTATGAACTTGAAAAAGAATTGGACGTGCTGAGTAAATTCGAAGGTTTTGTTGAAGTTTCGAAGTTGAGATTCAAGTGCTAAACTCATCCTAGATCCTTAGTTGTTACTGAGATTCGAAAATGGAGAAAGAATTTTGCATCCACCATTGTGAACCTTGAAAAAACTTTAAGAACAAAAAAATGGGTTTCTCAAAATTCTTAGATTGATATTGATTACTGGGGTTTGGTGATGATGTTGTCGTGAAGTTGTAGTTGAAATTTGAGCTTACTTGATGGGATTTGACCAAGTTTTTGTTGAATTTTCAGACCCAAAACCGAAGAAGATAGAAGAACATTGTTTCGTATTTCCAGAATTTGTACACATAGCCAACTTCTGCAACCCAATTTCAAATATAGCCAAAGTCTGCTCCAATTAATTAGATGTAATTAATTGTGTAATGCCCAATCAAAAGATGAAACTTGTACATGCTAATTAATTTCAAAACTATTTTTGTATTTTCCACATGCCTTCAAGAAAGTGCGTACACTCTCTATACCACATCAGCACTTAAAGTGATACTTATTCCATTTTAAAAAAGTTTAGGAGGTAATAGGACCAACGTAAAAATAAGGTGTGTCCCAAGAACTTCGGGCATAGCTTAGAGGGACTTATGCCTTTTCCCCAAAATAAAAGTGTGTTCACTATTATGAGGATGAGTTTTGCCATTTAATATTCTAATTCATGAATTATTTAGTACCCGTATTCTTATTCAACATTCTACCCGCTTAAATAATACATACATTCTGTCATTAACTTATGTGGGTATTATGTATGAAGAAAAGTAAAAAGCTAACCAAGCACAACATATGCTATGCTGGATTTCATCCCAAATATTAACTCTACTAAAATCACCAACCAAACAACATACAATGTTGTGTTGATCTTTATACATAGATTAACTCTCTTAAAACACTAACCAAATGGCACCTAAGATATCAATCCCTCCCAAATTGGCTTAGGATAATGTACAGCATCCACCATAGCGAGCCACCCCTTGCACTAAGATACATGCTTATGCACATATACATAACATTACAGCCAAAATCAGACTTTACCCTATACGTGGAATTGTGGATAGTTTTGCTTGTTGATTGTTTGTGTGGAAAGTTCTACTTGTGAAACATAAATGGAAAAAATGACTCGCTACTTAACATTAATATAGTCCGTGAAGTGCATGCTTCTTTAGATCATCTCATTCACATAGTTCACAACAAAAGCAATTAACAATCACTTGGAGGTGGCATTCTCAACCCAAATTTTTGAAAGCCACCCAAAACCACTCATATTTGAAGAATTAATCAAAATAGTTGCTCGCCTAACGCTAAAGAAAAAAAAATAGTCTGTATAATATATGTATAATTCAATAATCCATGTATAATATATGTATAACTGTTCATATATAATAAGTGTAAAATCTATGTATACCGTTTAGAAAAAGTAAACATTAAATCCCACATGCTATTTATGTAGAGATCCCCCATAGTTAAGCAATTTGGATGATTAGTATCACAAACTATGTTGTTCATGGGTTTCACCCATATTTAGCTATCCAAAAGAGTTTAAAATGAGTTCAAAACTGCACGTAGAGTGTGGCCTAATGGTCAATGAAATAGGTTGAGAACCACAAGGTCTCAAGTTCAAATCTCAGCGGAGACAAAAAATGTTAGGTGATTTCTTCCTATCTATCCAAGCTATGATGGATAGAATTACCCGGTACCTGTGTTTGTGAGAGGTAGCAGGTACCCAGTGAAATTAGTCGAGGTGTGCACGAGCTGGCTTGAACACCACCGTTATAAAAAAAAAATTCAGTTCAAAACTATCTCACGATTTGCTTGTGTTACAAGAAATCAAACAGAAGTTTATTCATTCAACAATTCCCTCTTTGGACATTCTATATTTGATTTTGCCAACACTGTTTCACCTTCCTTGATTTATATACTATATTGTATGTCACCAGCTTACACTCTACTTTTCAGACCCTTAAGCCCTTAGCCAACATCCAAGGTGTGACCTAGCAATCAATAAAATGGGGGAAGACTATGAGAGGTTAGAGTTCAAATCCTAGCAAAGATGAAAAACATTAGGTGATTTCTTTCAATTATGGAGGTGCATGCAAGTTGCCCTGGATTCTTAATTGCATCCTGGTTAAGTTTGCAAAGTGATATCTTCCTTTTATTACTAGATAAAGCTTTCTAGTTTTGCAATGCAAAGTAGGCAAAATAGATCATGGACAGTAGAAAATGGATCGGATTTGGGGGTTAGCAGGAAAACATTAGTGAAGCCCCCTTCTTCTTCTTGGTTTTGTATTGTTTCTTCTATCCTTTTCTTTATTACTAAGATGAGTTTGTTTTCTCGAATGTTTTGTCACTAATCTAAAATTGATATATATTTTTATGCAAAGAAAAATTAGGAATAGGCATGTTTTATGATAATGAATTAAGCTATAACATTAGGCATGCCTTTTACTGTTTCAGATTTTGGACCTTTCACACTAAATAGTCTGTTCTTTATTTGGGTTTGGCAGGTTAATTTTTTTCAATTAGCTTATATATCAGATTATACAGGTTATATTTCGTTGTAAAGCTAAAGTACCTAGAAGAAATAATTTTTCCCTCGGAAATAGGCCATTACAATTTTAATATCTACTTTTATTAATTAGCAGTAAAACCAAACATAGCAAAACATATTTTATTTTATTTTTAAGTAGCAAACCATATGCTAAAACTGACGTTCTATTTTCTTCTGATGTACAAAATTAAGATGCCTCATACTTGGCGGTCATCATCAAAACTAAATATACCACCATAATTTGTGGAAGCCCTCTACTATGGCTCAGTAAGACAGAACTTTAAGCATAACAGAGGTTCTGCTCTATAAGTTGTAAATAATCAAAATTAGGCCCCGATAGGTTCCAGCAAGTGGTTTCTATATATACTTAATTTCATGGGAGCCACAGCGCATAAACAGCAAGAACTTAAAAGCTTTTCAGGAATAATGTTTCTCATTAGTTCTACGTGACAGAGGTTGCCTTCTCCACTATTTATGTACCTGAACTCTTTTGGTAAAATTGATTTCCAAATCACAACAAATTTAAAACAGGTAAAACCTATGTTTCTCGGACTCGATTACAGGTATTTGGTACGTTGCATGGAAGTATCTGATATGGGTACGTCAACTTATTTTGCTAATTTTCAGTATATTTTGAAGACATCATATGAAGTACCCACACCTTTATCAGACCAAATTAGAGTTTAGACACCGGAATGTCAACACAAACGAAGGATGCACACAACATAGGATAAAATTCCAGAAATCTGCAAAGTAGGAATTATACTAGAAAAAGTTTTAGAGTGCTTTCCATTATAAGACCACAAAGTGATCCAGAGAAAACAGATAGAGACAAGAATTGTGTAGGGAAAATTTTCTGACAAAGCCAGAGCCATAAAATAAGAATACCTTTCATAGCCAAGACCTTCAAGAATAAGTGCAACAAACTCCCAAAACTTTATGGGCTCCATGTTTGTGACAAAATACGCCTGCCGACAGCATTTTTTATCAAGGCTTTATTATTCAACAGAGCTAACACTGAAAGAATAGCAAAAAAATCCCTAATATGTTCCTCTCAGATGATAACATAAGAAAACATTGTTTACTCATAAGTCTACATGGTCAATATGACCATTTTTCATTTCAAATCTTACCTCATATAGAGGTGTTAATCACAATAACACAGGAAGGGAGTGAAGAAAATTATGACTAACTCTAGGGTGGAAATTCCAAACTTGCTAGAGAAAAAGAAGATGACAAAGGTGCTCTTATTTGATCGTTTACTGTATAATTGTAACAGCGAGGAGGGGAAAGGCACTATGACTTAAACCAAGTATAGAAGCTGCCTAAACAGCTAAGGAAAATAAGTACAAGCAAGGTCTCTTATTTGATTGCTGAAACTGTAAGCTAGATAATAATGGATGAATAAGTGTTGTCAACCACAACGACCGGCATAATCTGTTACCCAATAAAGTTTTATAATAGTTCCATATAACCAGCAACATGTTAAGTCTGTACTCTTTAATGCATTGTCAGAGAAGCAAAGAACAACTATTAAGATAAGTGAGATGATGAGGAACCTCTGCCTACCAAAGAAGTATAACTTATATATTATCACACAATAGCCAATGACCCTTAAATAGTTAAATGACCTAGGCATTTAGTTCTTCAAGGAAAAGTCAATAAATAAGATAGATATTAAGCGAAAAAGGAACCCAGAAACCACATGGACCTAAAGGAAAGTAATGAGCTTCACCAAACCTATAGAGTTGTATGATGCAGTATAAACATTTTCTAAACCTTGATTTTAGATCTTTCAATTAAAACCAAAGATTGATAGCTCAACTTTTTTTGCTGCAAGATATAATATTCATCTTAATATTAATGTGACATTAATCACATGTCGCAATGAGGCCAAACACAAAAATGAATGGGACTCCAACGGCAATTTACCGATTTTCTTTTTTTTCTATTTTTGCAACCCAAGAATTTCTATTGCATTGCATGATCCTGAATACTTCCATACGTTGGCAACAACTTCACAAGTCAAAACACATAATTGCTATGGACTCCAAAAATGTTGCAGCAATTGTGTTGGGTCCCCCAAAAATGCACCACTTTTGGAGGATCTGACATGCACCGATCAACATTTTTGAAGAGTCAAGAGCAACATAGGATACATTCAATTGAAAGCATATGGCAAAGCACGAGATCATAGAAGCTTCTTATAAAGAATGTGTGAAACAATAAAATTAGGAATATTACCTGGCCCGACGCTTTTTCTGCAACTGCACCCCCTGATGCAAGAGCTCGTTCGGCACATACATGAGCATGTGCGACATTTTCTACGTAAGTGAAATCATACATATTGTTGCCATCACCAATAATGAACTGTAACAATTAAGAATCAAACAAGTTGTCAAAAATCATTCAAATAGTGGATAGAGAATAGAAGACATTTAAAATCTTCACTCTCTCACCATTAGAGATAATTTGGACAAGCAAAAAAATCAATAGTGAACCAGTAGTAAGTTCTTCAAGACATTTTCTACTCAAACTACTGAACAATAAATATGACCTATTATATAATTACCTTAGATTTTCCAGCCCTTGCAGCTGCAACTAGTGATGGAACCAACAACCTGTCTCCAGGGCCAAAAATACTGCTAGGTCTAATGCAGCAGGTCAGGAGACCTTTAGTATCATTTGACTTGATAACTAGTGCCTCTCCTTCAGCTTTAGTTGCAGAATAGGAATCATTATGCTGAAAACATTATCAGTAACAAAGTATGTTTATAGACAAATCTGAGAAAGATTCATTTGGATAATAAACAGGAAACAAAGTCTACACCTTAGAAGGATATGGTAGTGATTCATCCCCATTGATAATACCATGAACTCCATCAAACACCACACTTGGGGAGCTGGTATAAATAAGTCTCTTCACTTTTAGCTCAACACAAGCATCAATGATATTCTTGGTTCCTTTATATTTGTTCAACAGAAAAGAGGGGAGTAAAACTCTCATACAGGAAACAGGAAGCCAAACAAGAAAAGAACATTGACAAGTCGAATTTCTGACAATGAAAGCTTTCCCTAGTTGTGAACAATACCTAGCACATTAACAGAATGATGAAGCTGGTGGTTGTTGATGGATGAATCTGGAGCAGCCATGTGGAAGACAACCTCGGCTCCTTCACACGCTGCAAGTTATCAATGGAAATTTTATGACACTACATAACTTAGCAAAAGTTATTTTGAATATTTTAACCTAAAGATGATGGTCTAGGACAATTTGTGTCATAATTTGGCAACATGCTTGATACCAGGCTAATTTTATTTGTAACAGTCTCAAATGTGGAAATTCACATTTTTGCTTTCATACTATGGTTTAAAGTACATGGAATGTCATTTAAAGGTGTATAGAGGATCACAAACCATAATTGGACGCACTGCCAACCTCCTTCAAAACTGCTATACCCTTGATAAACTACATTTTTCAATTTTCAGCTAGAGACCAAGTTATTGAGATCAGCAAATTCAATGGCTGTGTAATAAATTTGTAATGTATTGCTAAGATAGCAATAGACATTTTAAGAAAAAAAAGTTTAGCACTACATGGAATCTACAAATGTATTGCTAACATTTATGCTAGTTCTATAAATAAAAGATACATTTTATCCATCAAAAAAACAAATGTATCGAAAATGTTTTTGCTGGTTCTATAAATAAAAGCTACACTTTACCCATCAAAAAAACAAATGTATTGTTAATATAACTACTAAATTAAATTTTCAGGGAAACATTAATTGGCATGTGTTACTCTAATTGAATTAATATGGGAATGAAAATAGAAGATATTCGATGTTGCATATGGAAGTTCCACATGTTTTACTCTTCAAGCCAAAATGCTGAAAACAGGACCAAATGCCAGTCGATAATAAATAAGCTGTTCATTCTCTCAGGAACCTGGTATACAACGAATAGTTTTTCTCACTACCTTAACTTACATGTATTTATAATCGTTATGGACTAAAGCTCATGTTCTAAGATAAAGACAAAAGTGCTGAACAGAAAAATTGGTTCAGTCTTCTGTTACACCAAATCATGCATTACTGGCAGCAGATAGACCTGCTAACACTATGATCTGCTTTGGCAAAGCTTTGACGCCTATAGATCTTACATTTTATACACTGGATAAAACAAAAGAGCAACACAAATAAACTAATTAAAGAAATTTTATTTAAGAAAAAGAAAAAAGCAACACGATAACTACTATTACACCTCAAATCCCAAACTAAATGGGTAGGTCATATATATCCACTATGTGCATTTTCCTCTATTTTGGTTTATCTCATTCCAATACTCAATAATTTGTCTTTTACGGCTAATAGGAGTTTCAGAACTGGAGGTTCTAAATATTACGAATCTCTTAGGTTGGAGAAGAGAGGAGGGAATTAATCTCATTTGAAGAATCAAACATCTGCTTTTTTGGCAGTTGGGAGCAAGTTAAAGAGTTACTATAAGCAAATAAAACTGGATGCACCCAAGGGTGTGACCTAGTAATCAACGAAGTGGGTTGAGAGTTATGAGATCTTAACTTCAAATTTCAGCGGAAGCAAAAATTACTACTCCCTCTGTTTCAATTTATTTGTCTGGTTTTGACTTGGTACGAAATTTAAGAAAGTAAAGAAAATTTTTGAATCTTGTGATCTTAAACTAAAAGTACATAGAATGTACCAAAATGTCCTTTGATTGTATGGTCTTAAACAAATCAGTGAAAAAATATGAATAAAAAGAGTTGCCAAAAAGAAAAGATACATTCTTTTCTAAACGGACTAAAAGGAAAAGTAACACAAACAAATTGAAACAGGGGAACTAGATAATTTCTTGTCATCTATCCAAACATTGATGGTCAGAATTACCCGGTACACTGTGTTGGTGAGGTAGCATGTACCAGTGGAATTAGTGGAGGTTCACACAAGGTGGCGAGGACGGCAGGGTTATCAATATAAAAGGTTGGAGTAAAATATTAAGAATATTAACAGGCGGAAAGACCTTTGAGTACTTGGGACTTGTCACGAAGATCCATGGATACATACTGAGCACGGCCTGATCGCAGAGCTTTTCCAACTGTGCCTTCCTCCTCGTCAGGTTCCAGCTTAATGGATGGACCTAAATCTGCAATTCGAACCTGAAACATTTCATATCGGATCAGCATTTCCACCAAATGCCGAGCAGCGAAGCCTCTTCCTCCGGTCACCACACACCATCTCTCTTGCACATCAGCCATTCCTACTCCAATATCAATAAAGACAATCAATCAGTTGTGCGACTATAAAAGACTCATGCAGCTCGGAATATCTCATTACATGAACAAAACATAAGTAGGAGGCAATGCAGCCACATACATACCTTCTCTGTCTTCGTAGTTCAAATTGTGGCAGCTAGAGACAAAGAGGGAGCACTTTGAATGACTTCAATCTCATAATCTGCACTAAATCCGAGAGTTTTCTAGGGTTTCTAGCACAAATTTGGGGGTTAAAGATGTAGAGATGATAGATGAATAAAGAGATATTCTAATATGTGATTTCTTAAGAGCATGAAATAAATTTGGGACATTTGAATGAACAGGATCATTTAATATTTAAATTTTGTTGGCCGAGGTGGGCGTGCTGTGATATGTATGGAATATAAATAACATTGAAATGAAAATGTTTGATGCGTGGTTTTGATATTACAATAGTTAGTATAGTATTTAAATATTTTTTAAAATATTTTAATATTTATTAAAAAAATATCAAAATATGAAATATCAAACTAAATATATACTTATATATATAATATTCATATACATTAATTATAATATTAGCAAATTTATTGAACTTTTTGCCCTTTAATTAAAGAAAAACTCTATAATAAATAAAGCTGACATTTATATAATTTTTAATAATTATCATTTAATTATTATTCTAATATTAGGACTTTGAAATTAACAAGAGTTATAGCTATTAGATCTTTTATTAAAATTTCAAATATTAGATCTTCTAATATTAGGTAAGAACTCCTAATAATTAGTCTTTAAAATTGACTTAGATTTTGCTTCTTAAATTTTTCCTTATTTAAACTAACTAGTGATTGTCCCGCGCGAAATGAGAGAAAATCAAAGTAATCTTTGTGGCTTGAAAACTGCGGATGGGTAAAAGAGTATATGAAATTTTTTGTAAGATGATTTCTCTCTTTGTCATTAATTTTTATAAAAAATATTCATTAATACAAATTCTTAAGTGATTCTGAAATATTACAATAGCTTAATAACTTGTAAAATTACTAACGGTAGGACATTCATGATCCATTATACTTTTAATTATTAATCTTTGTCATAAGTTAAAATTTCATTTTAAGCTCTTGGAAATAAAAGGTAAGATCATCTTTGAGATTTGACTTTAATAATAGAAAATTAATAGAAGAATCTATCGGGCGGCAAATAACATTATAGAACTCTTCCAAAATGATTTTTGAATAAATCTAGTAATTATATACTCTATGCTAAAGAAAAGGTATTGAAAATTAGAGTGCAGTAGATATTATACTATTGTTGTTTAAAATAAAATATTGTGAGTAACAATATAAAATATAAAATTTTAAAAATAGTCTTTGCACTAATTAAAGCTTTTAGGAATTGTGACCACTATTTCCTTCTCTTTCACCATTTGAATTTTTTCTCATTTGACCCAAATTCAGCGAACAGCGAGCCTCTGGATCTTCTCAATCTCGAACTCAACATGCACCCAACCTACATATCATCAGGTATCAATCTGAACTGTAATTAAATTAGATATGTTTTAGTAGTTATTAAACTGAAATAAAAAGGTAGAAACCTCTTTTATAATTTATGCTCTCATGTTGTCTAACTTCTTATATGACAATTCATGTGTGAAGCATTCGACATTCGGTAGTTCAATAGCGAATTTGAATTCCTTGAACCAAGTTAATTAGTTTCATACTTTCGAAGAAAGAGTGAAAAAGAATAAGCTCGAGTTGGGTTGGTCAATTGATTAAAGAAAAAGTACTAATCTTGAATTATGTTTTTCAAGAATATTCAAATGTTAATATGTTAATAAGTCATAACTATCTAATGTGTAAGTATAGTATGAACAAATGAATTATTAACTAGATTGAATTATTAACATTATACTTGGATTAACAATGCAAAGCAATATAGTTTTTGATATTAATTACAACTATATTTTATTCTAACATTTAGGTAGGCACGAAGAAAAACTATTTATAAGAGGTGCAAATCTAAGTTGTGTTGTGGAACTATTTCCAAGATATAATTACATTGCAAAGTACTTTTTGTCCACTATAAAAGCACTTATACAATGAAAATAATAAATATTTAGAAGTGATCTTTGACATGCTCCAAGTAAGAATAAAGTTTAAAACTATGTCACTATTAACGAGTGCGCCAAACATCATTTAAAATGAAAAAGTTGACACCTTCCCTTAATTGTATTCCTCCTGCCTCTCTGATACATATAACACAACCTCAAACATATTTGATTTTCTATATTGTACAACTAAATATATTTAAGCATTGTATAAAGAAATCATATAATGACAATAACTCATTATTATAAAGCTCATCAATAATAAAGAATAACCAAAATGGATAAAGAATCATTTTTTAAAATTTCTGACAACTATTTTTATATACCTGAAGAGTTCTGAGTGCATAAACTCTATTGGGTGTGCGGGGAGTCAAATATGACGGCAAAAATGGACAATGAAGTTATCTCCACATTATACAAATTAATGTTTACAAACATATAGAAACTCCTGTAATAACTTCCACGGTAGAAGTTTAAGAAATAAGAAATAAATATTTAGACATAATTCCACAATGAAGTTTTAAAAATAAGAATGATGGTTGGAAAGAATGCAAGTCATTTCCGATGGTAAAAAAGGTTACATTTTTAAGTGAACAAGAAAATAATACTTGTTTACGATAAAAAATGTAGTCACCTATGTATGGTAGTTCTATTTACCATCTAAGTTGGTCAAAGTACAAAAACAATCAGTAGAGAGTGAATAATTTCTCCCTTCTGTGATTGTTTTATTTATTTATAAGGGAGGGGGAGGGTAATGTCTTCCCATAGTGGTATTTTGGCTCCCTTATTTCCATCTTCCCCCAATCAAATAAGTAAAGCATATTAGAAGTTCAATTTTTGATACTTCACCTTGTATATTCATTTTAATTGTTTACAATATTCTTATATGAGCAAAACAGATGAAGAAATCATTACAATATTGTAATAACTAAACCCATGTTTTTCTTTTTTTAGGTATTGTAAACTCTATCTCTTTTCATGTATCGTGTTATACATGAGCGAAATTAATCACCTTACATTTATTGCTAATATCTCATTTTCTTCCATAGTCTTTCAGTTATGACATAACTTACAAAATGGTTGCTAATAAAAATAAAAAAATAGAGCATTCACCAAAGAAAAGTGCAAAATAATTTCTCGTGAAAATTGTGTTGTTTTCTTAACGTACATCTATATATCCAAAAGTATATAAACTATTCAATATTTTTACCCTACGAGACATGAAAATGATACTTGCATATATTCCATGAAGGTTAGTTAAAGTGACAAGTGACAATAAAATAATGAAAGGATCGAATTTCAACGGAAGATCTATAAGCGAAATAGAAGTTGAGGATATCAATAGCATGTATAGATTTTCTTCAAATATGAAAAAGCATTTAGAACTAGAAGAGAGATTTACCTTTAGGAAGTAGGCGAAAGCCAAGAAAACTCTGATAAATCCAAGCAAAAGTGTAGAATAGAATAAAATGCATGAAAATGCAATCAAACATCAAAAAATAAGTAAAATACCAACATCAAAAAGAAAATTTACCTTGTGAGCGGAAACAGCAATAACATAGACAATCAAATATATGAAAAAGAATAAACACATTTTAGAATTAGAAGGAGATTTACCTTTGGGAAGTAGGCGAAAATAGAGAGAGACCTACGAGTAAATCAAGCAAAAATTGTAGAATCTGAGAATAAGAAAATACATGAAATACCAAACAAACATAAAAAAAATAAGTAAATCCAACGCCAATAAGTATATTAGGGACTCTTTCCTTTTTGAGATACTACATTTCTTCCAATAAAAACTATACATAATTTATCTAGGAATAACATTACTACATATGAAATTATGTGCCACCCCATTTTGGCAATAATGACATACAACAAGGTTTGTCCAAGACAAGTAATAGATTGACAATTAATTGGAATTTGAAATTAGAGTGTAATTTAGGGTCCATAAAATCAATTTCAAGAAGATCCACCAAGTAAATTAAAATCTCAATGATCTTGAATTAAGAACTCCTTTCACAATTAGTATTGTCAAGCTTTGCTCAATGTAACCTTTTGATATCATCATTTTGTCACGCGCTGCCAGGCATGAGCGGCACTGATGCCACCTGCGGCAACTAAGCGTTGAGCCCAGCTGAAGCATACGCTGGTGCCGGGCGATGCCAACTCAATTCAAGAAAACAACGAGCTATATCTGAGCGCCAAATACAACCTCCGTCGACAAGGCCACCATGTTGTCTAGTTATAACGGCTGAAGACGAGCTACTATACTAGGCCCCTACGGCCAACACGCAAGCATAAGCGATTAAGGCCCAGCCTGTGACGACATCTGACTAAGCGGCCCAGCGACTATAGTACGGCCTCCTAAGAGTATAAATAGTGGTCGAAACGGGGCCCCAACCTACCCAATGCTATATAACTAAAATACGAAATCTCTACAACGACAACTCCAAATTAAAGGAGTTATTGGCTAAATTTACGAGCAGTACACTTATTGGAGATCTTGAACCACAATACATCTAAACCTACGAGTAAGTAATGCGGCGCCAAGGGGAAGCGTCGGTACAATATGTACCCGAATATGTAAGGCAATAGATAAGGCTGATAACGATTGGAAGTGAATAGAAGAAGGATAGAAGAAGAAAGTTTAACACAGTACGCCTGGCGATTCGTAACACGCATCTAACCAACCTTACATGTACATAAACTAAAATTTGTATAATTACACATTTATAAACTATAACTTCTTGAGACAAGAATATAAACAAGAACCTCCACACGACCCCATAAGGTTGGAAGGTACAATCGAAGCCTGAGAATAACTCGTTCACAGGACCCTCATGGCTGCATGACACACAACGAGGGGGTGTGGTGCCAGATGACATATAATTGTCCAACATGGAATGGACTATATAAGGACCTAGGACCCCATCTTCTTCTCGCGAGATGGCATGCGCGCTCAGGTGGAGGGCGGCGTCATCTAGCCCTCACCCCGGGCGTCGACACGGCCCAGTAACCACTGGGGTGGTCATGGATGTCTCTGAAAGTGAGGCAACTAACCAGGTATTGTGCTAACATGTTAATCTAGCCACTCAAAGGTGTGGCTTAGCATACGGGCTATTACCTTTGCTGTTTAGGATAGTATGAAGGTGCTAGCGGGCACTTCGTGCGCTTTGTATACGTCGGAGGATCTGATAGTGATCATGATCTCTAATTACGGGTGAATAGGGGCGAGATGCAGGTGGTCCAACATAACTCTCTATATATCTGCCAGGACATCCTCAACTCATAATAAGCTGCGAGGTCACGAATGACTAACTATGATTCCTCTACTTAGGACAAGCTGTAAGAAATTTGGTCACCGAAACGTGCTTTTGACGATTATTTAATGCTTCCTAGAATCAGCCAGTATCACTTAGCCCCGGGCGATGTTTATGTACTAGCATGGTATCACTAGTCCCTTAGACCTTATCTTGGTCTACCGGATCTTATATTACTTTTTTTGGACGGTTACCTTATAGACAACTTTATTTAGACTGAACCATTCACGGCAACTTTGTAGGTGATAGGAATCGAGTGGTGGCCGTCTCTAACTGCGGCCAGGTCCTTTTCCTTAAGAGTACCTGGTCTATTTGACACAGACGGTGAAATCCTTCACAGGCGACTTATATGATATTTGCTAAGCCCATTTAAGAGCGTGATCACTAGTAATAACTAATAGGGTGGTGGTACATCACTCGGTACATTAGACAACCTAGTGCCAGCGATTCTAAAGTATGACTATTAAATACATATTTTGGGCCATTTTTCAGGACGTGCGGTTACGTCGGTGACTTCACGGGTGTGCTTTTTAGAAACCAGGCGCCAAAGCTGGTAGTTATGTCGCTTGGCCCAGCCTCGTTATTCACCCTACCTAACAAGGCTCGCTAACCCTCAGAGTTTCTAAGGTCTAGTCAGCAATAAAACATACAATCTTACTAAAACCATGAACCGAGAGAATAGGAAGTTTCTATGACGCTTCTAGAACGTATCGTGCTTATCTTATTTTTAGATGAGGGATACTACGGTATAATCCATATACATTTTCTAACTTGACTAACCATAATAGATATATAACCATAATCTCTTGATGGTGGTTACTCGCAGTTAATGTCGATCTTGATATACTAGCAACGGCTAATTCCAACGTGTTTAATCATAATTTAATGGTAGCAACTATCTACAACACGTGAAATGCGTCATTTATTCTAGAACATAAGTTTTAACACTTTATCGGCCAGTATACTTCTTTGAGGGTTAAACCTTACATACCTCGATTATTGTTTCTGAATAGCAGATGAGTTTCAACTTGTATTCGCCGGCTCTCTTCTAGCCTTAGCATTATGCGGGAGAAAGAGATGAATTTCAATACCAAAATCGTAAAATGATAACTTTTAATACCAATACTGACTATACTTCAATTTAATGAAATACAACCAAAAATGTATTATTTCGAGTTTAGAAGGGAGAAATGCTTATGAGGCTTGATGATTGTATAGAAATCGAGTTTGGAGCAATTTCGAAAACTTTTGCTCGGTGGGTTACGATTGTGGGACGAATTTCACGAAAATAAGCTACTGTAGTAATGCTCCTACGGGATTAAGCCGATACCCGAAGTTAATTTGAATTTAAACGGTGTTTAGCGGCGTAGCGGACGAGATTGCCCAGATCCTTCATGTTTCCTCTTCTCGACGTGAGATTTAAATTCAGGAAATGATTTAAATTGTGAAGAGGCCTTTATATACATTCTTGGGAGGTGGCGAGGATGTGCCTCGCGCCTTCCATTGTTTTTCACCACTGGCGCGCCGCGCGTCTCCCGTGACGCGGGCCTGGAACCCCGCACCTCTCATTGAGATAGCCGAGCTGGCGCCGCGCCTCTCCATGTTAGTCAGAGCCCAACGCTGCTTGATACCTTTGAAGGCTGGCGCGTCGCCGCTGGCCTTGTGCGCCTGCCCCGGGTCCGTCAGGCCCGCTTAGGCTTTTCCACATGCGTTAAGTTCTTCTTACTCGTCACCAGTACGTGTATGCTTCTTGTCGTTAACATTTGTGGGTGTAACATCTCCCCCACCAAAGGAACATTCATCCTCAGATAATACTTCAATCACAAGAGCTTAGCACGTATTATTGGAAAAGTTTTATTGAGTCCCTCTGTAATATGGACTATCTAAAATCACGAAATATCTGAAAAGTCCAATACGGATATCTCATATGACACCATAACAACTTTTCATTCTGAGGTGTTAGTCAAATGGCCAGACAATATACGTAAAACATCATAAAATAACAATTGGAAAAACACTTTTACCTTAATTGCATAGTTTGGACTAATCTGGAACAAATGAGGATATATGGGTCTCATGTCGTTTGTTTCCAGTCATTCCTTCTCTGTTCTTGTTTCTCCACAATACCTTACGGAGACGCGTCTTTTGTTCTGACCTACAAATTTGGTCCAATATGGCCACTAGAACTTCTTCGTGGGTTAATTTCCAGTAACTTGACCATATTTAAAAACAACTCGGAGTAGTTACGTATACCCTTTTACTGACATTGACATGTGGAAGTTGAATGGGCGGGTCCTAGCTACGGAAGCAATTTTAGCTCATATGCCATTTCGCCATTCTTTGGAGGATATGACCTGAGCCAATAAGCCTAGGCCTAGCTTGTCCTTCTTACCTATTCTCATGCGCCATTTTTGAACTTAGCGTTTCTAGAAATATCCAATTGTTGCTTCAACCTTTAGCTGCCTGCGTCGGACCTTAGGGTAGGACTCTGGCGTACTAGGCTATCGGTACCAATTTCTTTGGTAAATTTAATTTCTAAGTCTATCTGTTATAATATGCCACTGGTCCAACTACCTTTAATTTACTTTAGGGTGCTTGGCTTCCTCATAAGAAGATCGTCGGGCATACGATATGAGTGCTGTTGGGTTATTTGCTTGGAGATAAGAAGTCATACTCATTTTGGTGTGTGCTCAATGCAATTTACAACAGATTTTCGAGGAACTTGGGTGTGAGTTTATCTCTCATCGGGGGTTTACTAAAAGCGGGGCTCCATGGCAGACTACTTCTTAAATATTTGAGAATTCTTCATATACGCGCAATATAATTACATACGGAAGACGAATTGATCTCATTAATCTTTCCACACTAACTCAAGTAGAGGCCAAGCTACACTTGTTAGGGATTATCGCCGTCGTTCCCGCCAATAAAAAAGTGCGCTTCAATAGATCCATGAGAGATTATTTGTAAGGGCTCCATTAAGTCAGTATCGGTAGAGAATTAATTTCTATAATTATGAAACCGGGGACAATCGAAAAAGCTTCGGCATTTCTTGGAATACGGCTATAATGCTACCAATAATTGGTCTTTACCTTTTTCAAGGGATGGGGTTGGGGTGTATAATAACCTTTTTTAGGATGCTAGAGGAACAACTCCTAGGTCAATTAAGGATAAAATGTTGGAACCTCATGGGTAAGGATAAGGTAATGGAATTGATAGAGAAATTCATAGACCTAAATGGGATAGGAGAATTATTAAAAGAGGGGAATAGAGATGATGATAGAGATCATGCGAAACGAGGAAATTCACGTGCGAGTCTGTTATTATTTGAATGAAGTGAAAAGAAATATCACGATCTTTGTTGTATAATAGAACAAACACTAATACCTGTCTTCTGGTTAACTAGTCATTGGTCTTTGGCACCAAAGAAAGTCGAAGGTTGGGACCCAAGGTGGTTGTCGCTCAAGCAAAAGCGGCTTTAAGGTAAAGATGACTTTCGGGCTCGTAAACTCTTGTCGCCAACTACATCGGAAAATGCAAAAACTTTACTTAGCATCAAGTGATAAAATTTAGAGAAATGCATAGGCACTATCCATGTACGACTCTTGGTAAGAGCCATACCATCCACACAGTACGAGCCATACCATAGCGGTCGGGGAAAATTACGAGAAAAATTGCACTTATGCAGGCTCATGATTTGCATGCAGATCAATTGTGGTGACCCTGGCTGGAAATTGCCAAAAGCCATGGTGAACTTCGAGAGAAAATGTGATTGGCAGATCCTAGGGCATGAGGGAGTCACGAGTCATGATATCAAGGTACGAGTTGTACCACAACACTCGTGAAAATATTCATAGGAAAGCTTGACTTCACAGATTAGACCCGATAGGCATTGTACAACTCGTAAGAGCATTGTACAAGTTGTACTAACTTCTAGGACTAAGCCCAAATTCAAGGTTGTTGAACGTGTACAAGAGGTAGATACGACTCGTAGGTTCGTAGTGCAGTGGATTTGGATCATGTAGCAATTATTAAATTAGTTTTCCTATTAATTTAGAAAAATGATACAATTATTTGTATAAATACTATTCTAGGTTATTTTAGAAAGTCAAATCCTACTTCAACTAGGAAAAGGAGTTACAAATTCCAATTCCACTCCATGAAGGAACAAGGAAAGCACTCTATTATTATAAATACCCTTTATTTCTATGTAATATAGTAAAAAATTAGAGAGGAGGTTAGAAGTTGTGAGAGGACGTAAGAGAACATCGAGACAAAATAGAATTGAGTTGATTGGCTTGTGATCAATCTTTTCTTGATTGCTTCTTGATCTTTGTGAATTGTTCTTGAGTTATTTTGGATATAGTCACGAAGTTTTTCTCTCATCTACAATTGTAAATATTGATTTATGCTTTTAATTATGAATGCATATGACAACCTTGCAACTATGAGAGGCTATAACCTCCATAGCTAGGGTTGTGGGAACCATGGTGGATTAATGAGCTAGGGTTGCACAAAAGTGATTCAAAATCAATTCAAAATGCTTGTATTGCATTCTCTTCATGTAAATGTTCCTTAATGGTGTACAACATTAGGACTTGCATGAATTCTTTACTTTCTTGAGCCTAGAGAGGTAGAAATTAGGAAAGAGATTAAAACAAATCCTTGATCTTGATGATCATTGTATTAACTGAGTTGTGGTAACATGATAGTTATATTTGGAACAAATTGATAATGGTTAACTTGAAATCAGTCATGGACACGTCCAGGTGATTGAGTATAGTCATTCAATAGGGACGAACTAGACGTTTGAATGAATCCTCGTTATCAGTTCTACAAGTAAGCATTGGTATTGATCGCGTGTGTGTACCGTGGCGATTATGAACCCATGGGAACACAAAACCTAGTTATTCTTAACTCTTGATTTTACATCACAATTTCAATCATTGTTTTAATTATTATTTTTCTTAAACCCCCCAATTGGAGTAACTAACAGCACAAGTTCACTTATAGGCGTTAGTCTAGATCTTCCATATTTCCCTGTGGGTTCGACACTAACCTCTTTTGTGGGTTCTTTATTGACAACGTCGGCTTCATACTTCGGTAGGAGACAACAGTTTGAGCGTTATCAGCATACAACCCAAAAATCATGCTAAAACTTAGGGATAGAAACAAATGTTGAAGCTAACACATGAAGATTTCACATGAAATCTTAGTCTTGAAAAACTAGAGAATTGTTAAAATACAGGAAATCATAAAGCTTGTCTAGAAACCCTAACTTGTGACTTCCATAGGGCTGAAATGATGAGATTTTGAAAATATTTTGGGGCACAAGGGTAGAAAGAAATACTCTTGTTAAATCCCATCTTTGCCAAGAGAGTTCACAGAAGAAGAACTTGAGATTTTGAGAAGCATGAGCCACACAATTTTGTCTTAAGAGTAAATGCGAGTTCTTACCGGTGAAGTTACGAGATATTAGGAAAGAATGAGGAGACACTAATCAATTACTCTCCTAAATACTCTTTCAAAATACCCCCAATACTATATAGTTTAGGAGTTAGGAGCTTAGATTTTTATAAAAATATCCTGGAAAGCTGTTTCAAAAAATGCACTGGATTCGGTGGTATGACCTATCTCTGAGTCGCACCGGATCTCACGATGCAGTACGATACTCGTGGTTAGAGGTCTGCCTTACCGTACTCTGAAATTTTCCATGGGAGCCTACCACAATACGTGCAATCATACCACGGGTCATACCATGTCTGTGGTTTCCCAAAACTCCGAGAATACTTCTGCGAAACTCATCTCACGATTGGTTCGTATGATCCGTACCATGGTTGAGTACGAATCGACAATACTGATCGTGGTTTTCTTGTCACCTCTATCATACTCTATGGTCCAATATCACGATTCTTAGTACGACTCGTGTGCCCTATTACAACTTTAGCTTACTAAAGATTTACATGTCCCTCAGAACCTCATATCACGAGTCCTATTACGACTTGTACCACCTCCTCACAAGTGTGTGTGACTCGTACTGAAAACTTTTCCAAGTTTTAAATCTGAGGGCTGTCCAGGGGGCTACAGGGTGTTACAGTCCAAGCCGAACCATGAATAACCCTAATCAAAAGCCGTACGCTAAAACTTTTTGAGAAAAATTATATTACGCCTTACGGCTTGATAATTATAATTCTTATAAATGTAGTTGTATGACTTTGATCATCATTATATTCAGAAGCAATAATACATTTTTGCATTAGAAAATTTTTATCATCCAAAAGCATGTAATTGTCAAATAATCATTTTCATCAATATCATGACCAATATCAAAAGTAAGATTAACTCTACAAGGGAGGTTATTGACATATCTTGTAAGAAAAATATATTATCCATTGGCCTAAAGATATATTGCATTCTTCTAGAAAGCCTTTAAATAAAAGATTATGAACTCTTTGAATATAAGTAATAAGATATGACGAAGATGCAATGAAAAGTGGAAGACAACCCAAGCGATCATTTTTACCTTTCCTCCTGACCTTGGTTTATCATATTTATGGTATCTCCTTTACTACGAATTTATGATTGTTTAGTCGGGAGCTACCAATATCCATTCTAAAGGATGTTTATCGGTGGTGTCTTCTAAGTGTGCTGTCCATCCTTTGCTACCTCCAGTGGCATGTTTAAAAAGTTGAGCACAAGGTTACATGTAACCGTCGGTCCTCATTTTTGCCCTACTTCTCCTTCTACGATTTATCGACTCCGGCAGTAGCTTATCGCCGCTCAGCTACCTCTGCAGTAAATTTGATCGAGACCAACTCCACTAGTAGTGCGGGCGGTGTATCATTGTTTTCTAAGTCAATTTCATCATCATCATTATCCTCACATGGCAATCTTCTTGCATATCTACATAATCCATAAGATTATCAGGCGGTGTCCGAAGCATGTGTAAAAAATTAATTTGCAGAAATAGTAGTATTAGAAGAAGAACCTCTTGATTTTCTACCTCTAATACAATAGTATTAATATTACTAGTACACTACTACCCAAACAAATTTATCGGCTTTATTAATCAAATTCATTGTGCAAGTTTAAAAATTAAAATAACAAAATTAATTTTAATTAAATTACATGTTTTTTTTGTTTTTTTAAAAATTAATTAAATAAGAGAAAGAATTAGAAAAAAGTGTATTAAATTTACTCAATAAGCTTAAACTTAGTGAGATAATAGCACAGTGCACTTGCTCTCGTTGCTACTTTTGAATTACCAAATAAATTAAAATAATAATAAACTAATAATTAAGATAATTAAGAAATATTAGAGAGTAGGAGAGTTGTTTTGTGGGAAAATATGAAATGGGGGAGGGTTATTTATATTTTGAAGAGGATTGGATATTTAAGGAAGAAGGTTTAAATTTTTAAACAAATTTTTAAATTAAAAAAGGCAAAAAGACCAAATACATTGTTTTTGATTGTTGGAGCCCAACTAGTCATTAGCCAATATTGTCATCTTTGTAATATCTATTTTTAAATTTTAAAAAAATCATTGAATAGCTCTAGTCTGGATAATTGATTTTCGCGTGATGTGACACTCTTAGGATCAAGCTAGATTTCGATTAATTGTTAGATCAAATGGACTAGTCAGTTTTAATTTTATTGGTTTCCAAACTAGCCCCTTTTATATTGGCTTTGGCCAAAGTGGATTTCGGACCGGCTCTTAAGAAAGAGAGTATAGGGTAATAATAGGGAGGTTGGGCGTTGGTGAAGTAGGATAATCGGTTGTTTTTGAGTTAAAATATGGCGAGATCCATTTCAATTATAACCCGATTAGGATTAAAGTGTAGGTAATTGAATTAAATGATTAAAATTGACACGGTTGAAAAAAAAAATTTGAGATAAATTTAATCATCCTAATTAATTAATGAACTTTTAACTTAACAAAGTAAAATAATTATTTTTAAATAGACTAAGCTGTAATAATAATTAAGTTGCATCGACTGTTTTGATGAAATAAAATACGAGCGTAATTTTAAAAAAATTGATATAAATTAATTTTTAAATTAATAAATGTATTCAAAATTTATATTCAAACATTATGTTAAAATGTATAAAATATATATTAGAATTGTCTTGCCAATGAAATAATAAACTAACCCTAAAAATAATTTTAAAAAATATTAAAAAGGATTACAAGTTAATTATGCATATGGAATTGTTTGATTATTAATTTAAATTAATTAATTAATTAAAATTGTGGAGGATCAAAATTTAGTATCAACAAAAGTTATAAGAATACTTGGCCAATTTTGGAGGGAGTTGTACACTACCTTGGTTAGTTCTAGATGACTTAATTTTGTCATGAGAATGGAGGATAGAATGGGGGAGAACTCTATCTCATTTTCTCTAAAATTATTGATTTTAATTTTGAATTTTTTCTTGTTGGTAGGTTTTAGTTAACCAATCATAATATCTAGAAATACATAAAGATAATCCAAATAAAAATCATCTGTAAAATTATGCAGGATTTCACTAATAAGGAGTGACTTGATTGTGTTGAGTCTTATCTAGCTAATTTTGGCAAAAAGGGTGAGTGATCATTGCCCAATAAATGTGGTACTACTTCATATACGAAATGAAAAAGAGGCCTTCAAGTATTATAATACATGTAGTATGACTCATGTTTCAAACAAGTTATCCCAGGAAGGATTGAGCTGTTCGGGTGGATGGCTATAAGATGTTAAAATTGTGAAAATTAGAATTTCATAACAAAAGCTAAAAAGCACTCAATTCTAGGCATTTCGGACACATATTACAAAAAGTAATGATGATAGAGGGCAATACGAATCAATTGCACTTAAATTCACGGATAAGCGAGACTCAGACAAAATGAAAAAATAGAACTTGTGAAATCTAAGAGGTCCTTGTATTTGGTAGAATTATTTCTTCGAGTAGAAAATAAGGTTACTTGGCTAAGGCTGAAATGACAACTTCCAAATATTTTCACTAGGGCATTAGCTGAGAAGATGCTCAACATACTATAGTCCGGTGGGATGAGCAAGATATTATGCAGACGATCAAACAAGATTGCAAACATTTTTGTTCAGTTCTACAACAGTTGTTAAAGCCACATCCTTAGTACACAATATACTTATTTTTCATGACCTTCTCGGACACGATAATAGAAAGACCTCTACTAGATATATGATGAAGATAGACTTGAAGAAAGCATATGGCATGGTGAGGTGGGACTTTATTGAAAAATGTTAATTGATTCTGAGATTTCCCCGGTGTTTAATCAAACTTATCATGACATGTGTGACAACCACAAAATTCTCAATTAATATGAATGGGGAAGGATGTGGTTACATTGATGCGAAAGAGGGATGCGAGGCAAGGAGATCCAATCTCCCTTTTCTTTTGTTATCGTGATGGAATACTAGTTTAGGATCTTTGACAAAATGTCACAATTAGATGACTTCAAGTTTTTATTCTATGTCTGAGGGCTTGAAACTCACTCATCTCATTTTTGGAGATGATTTTATGATCTTCTATAAAGTCGTAAAGCTTCTGTCAAGACGGTTATGGAAACCTTTACACTATTTTCATAGGTAACTAACTTATAGGCAAACTTAGATAAATCAAGCTTGTTCTTAACAAGGGTGGATGATAGCATCAGGCAAGACTATTAGATATTTGAACGGTTTCTTTCATCAAAGAAGTGGAATAAACAAGATTATCATAAAATCATGATCAAGATTACTAACGGGATATCTACTATACGCTAGGCATTTATCTTGTGTAGGTAGACTTCAAGTTATTAAATTCAATTTTATGCTCTTTATAAATTCGGGGGTGGGGAGGGTTGTATTTATACTCTGCAGGCGTTCTAAAGGGTGTGGATAAACTATGTAGAGAGTATTATGGGAGTTCAAAAAAAAAAAGACAGCGGCGTTGCTTGGGAAAAGGTGTGTATAAACCCAAAAAATATGGTGGACTCAACATTAAAAAGTGCAAAACTGAGAATGCGATATGCAATGGGCAAATATGTGATCTTAGTCAGTGAATATTACTATGGGTAAAATGAGTCCATTGATGTGCATATGAAGATGAATGTAGTTCTTTGTGAACACAAATTCATCATCACTTGATTTAGCTACTTAGGACGATTGGAGTTGAATCAAAACGGACATTGCAAGGTTAGTATGGTTGTTTACTGAATACGGATTCATCGCAACGGTGCGTCAGATAAGCTTCTAACTAGTGGTGGCAAATGGACGGGTTGGGTCAAATTTGGGCGGGTTGAAAATTGGTCAACATAATATGGGTAGTATTTCAACCAGTCCATATTTCATATAGATAAAAATAGATTGGGTAAAAAATATGTTTACCCATATTTTCATGAGAAATAGTACTTACTTTAGAATTGATATCAAAAATACTTTAGTGTTTTTAAAGTGGAAATATTGAAAATATTTTATTTAGTTTTATTGTATCGTAAAGTCATAAGTTCTTTTTATAGACTCAATATAAAAAATATACGTAATAACAAGAGAAAAAATATTATCTTTGAATTTCAAGTAAAAAATTGCAATTTAGGAGTAAAAGTGCTTAATGCACTTTAAGATATATATCAATACTAATACAAAATTTAATATTTATAAATCACTATAAGAGTGTGATTGGTATGAAGAAAAATATTTTGAAAACTATTTTCAGTTTTCTCATATTTAGTTAATTTAAATGTTTGAATTTTTGTTTTGAAAATTGACTTATGTTTCTTAAATTTAAGAAAAATTACTTTACTATATATAGATAGCAAAGAATATTTTTCAAAGTCAGACTCTGACTCACGATACTCTGCCTGATCCCAATGCCCAACCTAGGATCCAGGACCCGACCTTAACTTGGGACCCAAATACCAACCTCGATCTCGACTCCACGACCTCTACAACGACCCAGACCTAGGACCCAAGTCTTGCACGGCCGAGGCGATCACGTCAGACTCCCGGAGCCTCGAATCCGGCCTTGATCTCACGAGCCTTGACCAGGCCCCAGCCACCCCTACCACGACCTTGACCCCGACCCTAACCTCGGCCCCGACCCTAACTCCCGACCTCGACCTCAACCTCGAGCCCCAACACTTTACAACGCACCACAGGCCTCGATCCCATTACCAATCAAAACCTCAAATGTGATATAACCCTTCTCTTCCACTCCTTCACCAGAACTCAGATCCTCATTCCCCAACCCCGGAGCCCGGACCCCGACTTTGACTCCTAACCTCAATCCAAGTCTCGACCCCACCAACCACAGACCTGCGACTTTTCCTCTCAACTTTCGACTCCCTACCTCGTGTCGACCCTCGGCCCATGACCCCGACACCGCCGTCCTACTTCCCTCGTGCGATCCCCGTTCCCCGACTCCGACCCGACCCCCAATTCGACTCCCGACCTCAACCCCAAACTCGACTTCAACCTCGACTCCGACCTTGATTTCAACCCCCAACCCCAATGCCAACCCTTAACCCGGACCTCGTGTGACCCCAGCCTCCCAGCCGAGACCATCGGCTTCCAACCTTGAGCCTCGACCCTCGACTCCAACACTCTTCCCTCTTCCCAGAGCTCGACCTTGGCTTAGGCTCAGGCCTCAGCTCCAACCTCGGCCTCGACCAGAGCCCAAACACCACTCTCCCTTTCCCCCGAACTCGATCCCCGTTCCCTAACCCCAGGCCTCAGAATCCAATCTCGACCCCAACCTCGACCCCGGACTCAACCTCGACCTCAAACACAACCACGTGCAACTTTCGGCCCCAACTTGGAGACTCGACCGCGGCCGAGATCGGACTCCAACACAGCCTAGGCTCTCACACTGGGCCTCCAACCGAGCCCCAGCCCTAATCTCAGCGCGACTTTTGACCCAAAATTCGACAGAGCTCGGGCACGAGTTTAGGCCGATCCGAGACTCGACTCTTAACATTGACCCGAGAGCAGCACTCAGTCCCGTTCGAGACCCAATTTTTTAACACTAGCTCGAGATTCGAGACCAACTCAACCCCGGCCGATACAAAACTTGACGATTCTGTATTTATATATTCTTTGCAATTTAGTAGTAAGTGTGCAACAAAAAAGAAAACACTTTTTGAAAAATGCTAAATAATACTTACAATATTTAGAGAAAAAGAAGTTTCAAATGATCAACTATAAAGATAAAAAAAAAAAAAACATAAAAAGGGAAGTTGTAGCATTTTTGTGATATTATGAATTTTGAGTGAATAAAAGTTGAAAGCTTAACCAATTAAGCAAACTCATATTTTACTATGAACCCGTATTTCTATGGGTTGAATATGGGATTAAACCTAAATTTTGCTCATCTGAAAAGTCATTAACTCAACCCACTAAAATATGAGCGGATTAGGCCCGGATAAGTAAAATGAGCTTATTGCACTTTTCACTTCGACTAAAGGGTTAAGCAAAATTGAGTCTAAATGTGATAATGTAGTCTTATGTGTTGCGTATGTGAGGAAGACAGGAAAGTCTACAACATTTATTTGCTCATTGTTCTTGGACAAATAGACTATGAATACCATCACCGATTAGGCCGCGAAATTACAATTAAGGGATCCTTGTTGACCTACGAGTTGATCAACACGAGAGGAAGATGGAGAAGGAAATCATAGTTTGGACGTGGGAGCGGTTATACACAGAAAGCTAGAAAGTGGAAACTATTTGAAACAACAAATTGTAAATAAAGAGATAGTACTACAAGGATTAATAATTAGAAAGAATAGATTTGTTTCCAAGGTTGAAGTAGTATACGGAAATTGTGTTTTGATTAGGGCCTTATCTCTCTATGATGCTCCGGATGGTGATTGTGAAATAGGGTGCTCTTTGTGTATATAGGTTTCGCTTTCTTTGAGTATGACCATCTTTTGCATTTATTTATTAAAAAAAATATATTTTAAATTTTGATTGTGTCACGATTTATATTTGTAAAGATATGACACGGGCCTAACTCAACCCCAGCTAGCTCGCGGGGAGGATTGCCCAAGTCCCTATAAACAAATCATCGAGTCCATTCCCGACCAATGTGGGACTTTAACCCACCTTAACACCTCCCTTCACACCGAGCCCGGCCGGCGTGTGGACTAGGAGCCCAAACGGAATGGACACAGCTCACATTACCATTTAAAGATATGTGAGGGGAGGATTGCCCAGTCCGTATACACAAATCGTCGGTCAGATTCTCCCTTGATGTGGGACTTTAACCCTTAACACCTACCTTCACACCGGGCCCAGAGCGCGTGTGAATTTAGGAGTCCAAAGCAAACCAAACTAACAACGACGATCATACAACGCCGTCCAAATCAAACCAAACCAGCAACGCCGTCCAAATCAAGCCCAAACCAACAACGCCTTCCAAACAAAACAAACCAAACCAACAACGAGCGTCCAAATCAAACCAAACCAACAACGGCGATCATACAACGCCGTCCAAAGCAAACCAAACCAACAACGACGATCATGCTTGTAGTCCAAATCAGGCAAACCAACAACGACGATCATCTGGCCCAGTCCCAAGCAAACCAAACCAACAACGGCGATGCTTCTGACATGAGTCAAGCATTGACCAACAACGGCGATCATCTGATACCATCCATGAGCCAAACCAACGACGGACGATCTTGTAGTCCAAATCCAAACCAACCTTGACGAAGCTGATCGTGCTTGAGTCCAAAACAGACAAACCAACAACTGACGTCGTCAAACGTCGTCCAAATCAAACAAACCCAGCAACGACGATCATACAAGCGGGTCCAAAGCAAACCAAACTAACAACGACGATCGCCTAGCAGCAGTCCAAATCCAAACCAAACCAGCAACTGACGATCTTCTTAGTCAAAGCAAACCAAACCAACAACGAATTTAAGCGGAAGCATTAAACCTGAGAGAACATCAACTCGAAAAAAATTTTGGGGCTTCGCCCAGAACCACAAGCAGAAGTGGCCTTTCGTACCCCCAGTCGATTTATTTTGGCTCACGTCTGAAAATGTTGATATACTTAACGAGGGTTTTATTGAAGAGCGAAGAAAGAATCAAAAGGCTAGCTGAGAATTGAATACAATTATCTAGAATGGGGAAGAGTGCTATGTAAGCAATAAACTAAAATCCCAATGCTCATAGGACTATGATTACCTAAAATCCTAATGTCCATAGGACTACCTAAAGTCCTAATGCCCGTAGGGTTAGGACTACTAAAATCCCCAATGCCGTCTAACCTTAATTATATGGGCTAGCAATGTTAAAACAATCGGCTAGAAATTTTCTAAAAATGTTATTAACACTTCCTAGATACTAACCCATATCCTTCTACTTTTGAGTTTTGGAAATGGCAAGCAAAACACTTGGCCCAGTCATTTTATTCGATGTACAACACGTCAAATAGAAACAATTTCCTAACGTGAAATAACATATGCAATTTACTTTCACGAAAAGGGTCAAAAATATCTCTAATATATGAGAAATGACTCATAAATATTTTTTTGATCTTTTGGTCTAACAATACCTTCAATCTTTAGTTTTGGCTCAAGAATACCCTTCTCTTTCTACCTTTTGGTCTAAAACTACCTTCCACCTTGAAAATTTAATATTTAAATTATTGAATTAATATTCATGGGTATGTTTTATATTTATTTTATGGAAACCATTTCAAAATTGGTTTTTTAAAAATTTTAAAATATTAAAAATATTATTTTAATATATATTTTCATCATTAAAAATATTATTCTCTTGATAATCACTTGTAAAAATGGAGAAAGTACTAAATTTAGGAATATATATCAACGTTATTTATTTTCAATAGTGAAAATACATATAAGACTTTAAATTTAAATAATTTTTTAAATCTTTTTATGAGATTAAAAAATGAATACAACAATGAAATATTATTTAAACATTAAATATTATTACAAGTATATAACTATTATTCACTATAAAAATTTTAAAAATGTTAATTAAAATTAATAATATTATTATTGAAATTTAATCGCCCATACACTATAAAGACGGAAATAGAAGAAGTTAGTAAATAAATAAATACTATGTTAGTACGTACAAATAATAGCAAATAGTTTTAGTAATAAATAAATTGAAAAAGCACCAAAAATACCTTTAACCTATTTCTAGCTAAGTATATAATATTAAAACAAAAAAAATGTCAATTTAAAATAGAAAATTCTCATTTTTACATATAAGAGATTATCATTTTTACGTATAAAATGTCTAGAAATATCTTCAACCTTGAAAATTTTAATATTTAGAGATTTTATTTTCTTTACTTTTTATTTTAGAAATTAAGAAAACCGATATAATTTACACATATAATCAAAAATTTAAAATCTAAAAAATTAAAAATTAAAAAAAAGAAAGCATTACAATGAGTATCTTTCTAGATCACCTTGATTAGAAATTGAATTTATTAATTCTTAAAATAAAAAATAAGGAAAATAAAATTTCATACCTTTAAACATTAAATTGTCAAAATTGAGGGTAGTTTTAGACCAAAAGGCAGAAGTATTTCTGAGCCAAAACTAAAAATTGAGGATATTTTAAGACCAAAGAGGCTAAAAAAAAAAATTATGAGCCATTTCTCAAAGTTGAGGAATATTTTGACCCTTTTCCATTTTCTTTAACAACTTCGTGTAAATTCTGTCAAAAGTACAGACAAATAATCACAAGAATTAGTCTCAGCTGCATCATCAAGACAGATTTCAATTTTGAACACGGGCTGAATGATGCAATCATAAAGTGAAACAGAAAAATGAGACGAGGAAATAAGTTCTTCACAAGTCCGACCAAAACTGGTTAAATTCATCATTTCATTTACAGTAGAAGCTTAAATTATCTAGTTAGGCCTAAACTTTGGCAATTGACCAGACATTCTGTACGGTTGGAGGGAGGAGGGAAAGAAGCAGCTCTCTATTTTCCGATCACCTTGGACACATAAATCTAAGGCTGTGCGGAGAGATGCTTTCATTCTTTATCCTACAAAAGAAACAATAAGAATGATTCATCCTGCAGCAGTAAAACAAAGAGGCATGCTACCATGGCAAAGGACATTCTGCATTCTATAGTTCTCCTTGACTTTACCACTGTCGACAAAAGTTAGTTTACTAGTGTCGTTAAAATCCATAATGGGCTCAAAACCATGGAAAATCACCAACACCAATTCTCCCTCATTCTTGAGCCGTCTCCCTTGCAAATATCATGCAAACACAATCTTAATGTGGATGGACAAATGAAGCTTGGGAAGGGTTGATTATATCAGGGAAGAGCAGAATGTTGGGCCTTTAATGGTACATGTAAAGCATCAGAACACTCAATTGGGGTATGCATAAGTGGATTCCATCTATCAAACACTATTCTGCCACCTCGACCAATCCTTCCACGAGAGCTGAAAGTGTGTCCAACTAGGCTATTTTCCATTGAAGAACCTGGAGGTGTAATACTTGCAGCTGCCAATTTTTCTGGATCAAGAGGTTTAGTAAACAGGAGAGTGAAAACCATTTGAGATCCTACAGCAAACCAATAAGAGCAAATTCGGGTAATTAGTTTAATACTACGAGTGCATTAAGTTCGATGTAGCACGTGCTTACAGACAAAGGACAAATGCTCATATGTGAATATATGAATGATTAAGAGTAAAAATTTATCAAAAGAGTAGTAAGCACCAATTTGTGTAGCCATCCATGTGGGACATATCGCTGTTTCAACTCTCGCTCTCGCCTCATGCTTCCAGCAGACGCCATCACTGGCTTTGAGTCAATGAAGGTAAGATTTGATGAGACAACAACCTGAGCATGTGGACGGCTAATAGCAGCATCATCCGAGTCAACATATTCCTCCTCACTTGAACCAAACATGCTTGGGAAGGAAGGAAATCCAGGCAGAGCCAACGTGTCCTCAAAAAGCTCAATTTCATTCTGGAAACCGAGTAAGTCTTACTATTAATTCAGAATCAAACCGCATTCCACATGAATGACCTTAAAGCTTATACCATGAAGAGTTGAGAGCCAGTTATGGTGCTAAAAGATATTGAATTGAAGAGGCCATGGTAATATGCAGTTGACAAGGGCATTTAAATATGGCAGTTGACAAAAGGGCATTTAGCTAACAAAAATCTGCCCGACAATCAAAGATAGTACCAGCCCATTTGACACAACCAAATTTTAATCGATTACTGAAATGTTCTTTTCCAGTACTGCAATTGGAGGTCAATTCATAACAGCTTGTAATATAATTAACTCTTAATTACATATAACTCAGAAAGCAATCATTATTAAATAGAGAGCAGGAATACTCATAAAATGCTGTCTCTTCTAGTGACGCAAAAAAGTTATTTAATTGTCGATTGTTAAATAGCAATATCACTTCAGCAAGTAGGTATTACAGGCATAAAAGTGGCAAAGGAGAAAGAAGATAATACCACACTCCACATACCTTGTGTTTCATTTGAAGCCTCTGAAGACTAACCTCACTCTCCACAACCTCTCGTTTCTTCTCCTCTCTCTGCACATAATCACATCAAAGGAGTTGAAAACTGCTGATTGGGTGATCAGATAGATCGACTTTGTATATGTCTATAAATTTCTTCATTTTGTGGTAACAAGCTTATAACAATAAAAGAACATGCTCTCCATATCTACACATTGCATGTGTTTTTTTTTTTGGGGGTAAGTCTTCCACGTTGCAATCTACATCTATTATAAAGTTAGGCAAAAGACGAGTAATGTAGCATCTCTCTTTTGGCCAAGGATGCTATTTATCTTTTTCTCAATTTTTTTGACAATTTCCTCTACTTATCTATTTCTTTTTGTACAAGAATAAATATGTCAATTACTACTCTTCTATTTATTCATACTCTTTACAATAAAAACTTAATGGTCTTTATTTTCATTACTCCCACAACTTTTTATTATCATAACCCCTAAAGAATCAATAGTCATGTTAATGGCATCATTTGGTATTCCATATTGTAGTCCTATAAATAGAGGCATTATAAGACTTTGTTGCAAAAAGAATGATCACATTAGTCAAGAACATCACCCTTCTTGAGCATCAGATATTGCAGTAGCCTACAAGAAACCGGTTGTAGTAGTGCAGATAGGCATAAATTTTAAAGCGGAGAAATCATATGAAATTGACTCCACCCAAAATAAGGTCATTGCAAAACTATAAGTAGCTTATGCAGTTTTGACTTTGTTCACTTGTTTGCAATTTGTAATATATAGGAAATTATATAAAACTGATTCAGGAAGCAGAAAGGTTGCAGCAAAATTTGCACATGAACTTATGCAAAATTGTAAACTTATCTAAATTGTTAACTTATTAGATTTACTAAATGCTGCACTTTGTAACATATCATGCAATATGTTGTTAACGATTGTTTCTTTTCTTTATTTTACAGCACATTTATCTTTTCTCTCACTTTTTAGCTGTTTCCTATCTTTTTTCTTTATCTTATTTAAGAATCTCAAAAGTCGTTCTGTTTAACTTGTGGTACTTTTGTTATTCAAGAAGATTTTTCACCATACTAAAATAAGAGGAAGAAGCCATTATTTTTGGAAAAAACTATTACTTAATGCCTTCACTCTTTTCAAACAATTAGGGAAACTAACTATCCATGGTTAAAATTGTGAGTGTTTGCTCTTATCATGATGCAAATTAACTGCAGTCATTATCACACAATCACATCATTATGTATGAGCAAGAACCCACAAAAGGAAAAGAAGCTTCCTTTCTAATTTTTTCATATGTGGCAAAACATGTATAATTCAATCAGGAAAAGAACATTAATTGGACAAGTCATTGTGAGAGATAGGTTTAGCGAGCATAACTCTAACATTCTATCAGTTTTAAATTTGAAAAAGATACAAGTATAATTTAATCAATGTTTTATTTTTTATATGTTAGTTTTGGATTTTGATTTTGTTAATTCAAATACAAGTTATACATCCTTCAAGAATAAAATTTCAACACAATTTGATGCAAAAACTAAAAAAGATTGCAATATAAAAGTTTTAAAATTCATCTTACAAGGCTACGAAGGAGCTGGTCTACCTAATGACTTTTTGTTGCTAATATATAAGTTCTCATTCTACAAAGTTCAGCTTCTCAATATATAGCTGTTAATTGTTTAAGCATTTTTATTTGTGAGAATTATTATGTTTAAGATGAAAAATAAAATGAAGTATTTCCTTTGATAAGGAAAATATATATTTTTTTTTCATGACCACGCAAAACACCGGCTGTTTTACTAGTTATTAAGATAGACAAACCTTAATGAGAACCTCAAGAATGGTCTTTGCTTGGTCAAGGCTGCGCCTAACCTGCAGAATGTGACACATAAAACAATTTTACACAATACAATTCAATTTTAAAAAGAAGTCAACACAATATTTGTTCATCTGTAGATAGCAGAGACCCTGCACGAGATGCACGGTATCCCTCTAACCAAGTACACAGAGGCGTGCTAGAGGAAATCATATCGGGCAACAGCTTTTGTCTCTAATTTCATCATTCTTATATCACCAAAACAATCATCCTATATTTGAGAGATTTATCTCAGATAAGCAATGATGCCAGGTGTGGGCGCCAAGAACATTGGCATGAATGACCTACAATTTGCAACATAAAATCCCACCATCTTAAAAAGATGTTCAAATTCATTACTGAAAACAGGGAGGTTGAAACACAAAAAAGCATGATTATTCTAGTTTGGTGTTGCAATACCATGTTCAAACCATGCAGAAGTTGAAGATAGAATGGATGATACTACTAAAGTACATAAAATGAAGGAAACGAGTGGTGATAAGAAAACGTCATCTAGTTGTGCAAGAATTTTATAATAAGGGTCACAGAAGACTACGAAAGATGCTGGCAAGATTTGTGATGAAAGAGTGGCCTGGGCGAATAAGCAGGGCAAGAGCACGATAACAAAACCACAAATGAAAGTCCTGTTGGTAATTTTTTTTTTTGTTTGTTTCTAGTTGTCAGGTAAGTTGCTCGGACTTGGGTGCGGATATCCGATATGGGTGCGGATCTAGAGGTCAGATCCTTCATCATCTAAATTTTAAGATTTGGAATACGGATCCAGGTCCAGATATGGGTGCGGATCTAGAGGTCAGATCATTCATCATCTAAATTTTAAGATTTGGAATACGGATCCAGGTCCAGATCTGGGTGGGGGGATTCGGCTAAACATAATTCAAATATCTAAAAATAGAGTTTTATTTTCTTCAATTTCACCTTAGCTTTTGTTTTGATTATAGAAATCATAGTATCTGTCCCGAATTTCTCCGTTGATTTTGGTCAAAGTACCCAAAATCGGATTGAGCAGATTGGGTATGAATCCCACACCTACACCTACACCTATGTAGTGTCGACACGTGTGAGGCACTAAAAGTGTAGAGTGCGAGCAACTTAGGTTGTCAGCACATTCGGAAAAACAAATTGAGAACTCAAATTATAATTCCCCACTCACCTGGCGAAGCTTTTCAAATGACTGCACATTGTTTTCCCTCCTTTGCATCTATGATAGAAAAAGGGAAGTAAAATAAAATACCTCATTACAAGTTAACAACTAATCATCAAGGCCGGTGATTTAAGAATACTAAGTCAAAAGTAACCTATGTCGCATACCCTCCTTGTGTGAAGCCTGTGAGCCTTCTCCCTTGGCCTAAATACATTATATGGATTGGTATCATTAACAGGTGGAGGAGGCTGCAAGAATGAAGATAGAAAAAGCAGTCAGAAACTCGGTATGTAATCACTTGTAACTGATGGAGTCACAGAACAACAAATCTAAATACGATTATCTCTTACAAAGGTGCATATATCAAAATCCACCAAAATGAAATAAAGAAAAAGAGCGTGAAACTTTTCATTAGGAATGGTATCACTGGTCATACGTTAGAGAAAATTGACTTACCCAGTGCAATCCCACAAATAGGGTCTGGGGAAGGTACGATTACCTTACCCCTACCTTTGTAAGGTAAAGAGGTTGTTACCAATAGACCCTTGGCTCAAAAGAAAAGAAGAATCTGAAGCACAATTATAAGAAAATAAGACAGCAAAAAAACAAAACACAAAGCAAATGGAGAAAAGATATCGTAATAAACACCGAAAAACAAAGAAACTATACAACAACAACCCAGTGTAATCCCACAAAGTGAGGGCTAGGGACGGTAGAATGTGCGTAGACCATACCCCTATCGAGGTAAAGAAGCTGTTTTCGATAGACCCTTTGCTTATAAATATACAAACAGAGTAATAACAATACTAATAATAATCATATAAAATAAAAATACAAAGAAAGAGAGAAGAAGAAAAAAATAAAAGGAAAGAAAAAGAAACAGAAAAAAGGAAGGAAAAGAACACAATAATAAAATATAATCACAATATGACAAACAACAATACACGAATCAAGACATTACAAACAACACATAGTAGCAAAAATCAAAGGACAAGCAATAGTACGCCGAGGATGCAAAAGCAAGGCAACACATTCCTACCTACTACCCTGCTATCCTAGTCTGTGCCCTCCACACCTTCCTATCTAAGGTCAAGTCCTCAGTAATCTGCAACTATGTCATATCCTGTCTAATCACCTCCCCCACTTCTTCATCGGTCTACTTCTACCTCTCCTAAGATCGCTCATATCCAACCTCTCACACCTACGCACCGGGGCGTCCATGCATCTCCTTATCATATGCCCGAGCCACCTCAGTCTCGCCTCACGCATCTTTTCCTCCACCGTAGCCACTCATATGCCCACACATCCACCGCAACATCCTCATTTCTGCAACCTTCATTTCTGGACATGGGAGTTCTTGACTGGCTAACACTCCGCCCCATACAACATAGTCGGTCTAACCACCGGTCTATAAAACTTGCATTTAAGTTTTGTTAGCACCTTCTTATCACATAAGACTGTAGATGCTAGCCTCCATTTCATCCAACCTGCATCAATATGGTGAGCAACATCCTCATTGATCTCTCTATTTCCTTGAATAATTTTCCCAAGATACTTGAAACTCTCTCTCTTTTGAATAACCTGTGAGTACAACATTACTCTCTCATTAGACTCATGCATCACGTCACTAAATTAGCACTCTAGATATTCTTCTTGGTCCTGCTCAACCTGAACCCTTTAGCCTCCAAGTTTCGTCTCCAAACCTCTAGCTTCCCATTCACGCCGCTGCGAGTCTCATCAACCAGGACTATGTCATCCGCAAATGACATACACAAGGCACCTCACCTTGAATCCCTCGTGCCAATGTATCCATTACCAGGGCAAATAAAAAAGGGCTAAGTGATGATCCCTGGTGCAACCCCATCAAAACTGAGAAATGCTCCGAGTCTCCTACCACTATCCTTACCTGAGTCTTGACTCCATCATAAATATCCTTAATTGCCCTAATATACGCCCTGTCCTTACTCGAGTCTTGACTCCATCGTACATATCCTTAATCGCTCTAATGTACGCCACCGGTACACCTCTAGCCTCCAAACATCTCCAAAGAACCTCCCTCGGGACCTTGTCATAGGCCTTTTCGAGGTCAATGAACACCATGTGTAAACAAAGAAACTATGTGATTCCTAAATAATATTACTAATAAGGAGAAGTAGAGAGGAAACTTGTCCCTTGCTTCGCCGCATGAAGTGCCACAACAATGAGCTACCTACTAACCTTCTACCCTAATCCTCAACCTCCATACCTTTCTATCTAGGGTCATGTCCTCGATAAGCTAAACTTATGTCATGTTCTATCTAATCATCTCCCCCCAATCTCTCACACCTCCTTACTGGTACATCCACGCACCACCTCTTCACATGCCCGAACCCCTCAGTATCACTTACGCTATCTTGTCCGCCACGAAGGCGATTCCACCTTGTCCCGTATAACTTCGTTTATATTCATATCTCTCCTAGTATACTCACACATCCATCTAAGCATCCTCATCTCTCATATGTTAGAAACAAAAGGTGCAAACAGGAATGAGGATGCAACAATATTTCACGTGAGAATTCTTGCACCAAAATATTGATCAAACGGGGAAGGGCAGATGCCAAAATATGTGATTGATTGAGAATATGTTGGCAATAATATTAAGTTCTTCACAATACTTTCAGTCTGAAATGGGAAAAGAAAGGAGATTTCATTGTGCCCTTACCTGCCATCCCCCTCCCATCAGAAAAAAGTCTCCACCAGAAAAAAGTTCCCACCAAGAGAAAGGAGTAAAAATAAAGCAACAAGTGAAAGCAAGCAAGAAAAAACAAACAGTGATCACGGTTAGTGGTTTGCTGGTTTTTATACAAGGATAAGACCTCAATAATTTTATATCACCATATTTACTAACCGAAGACACGACCCAAGAAATCTGAATATCATTGCTGGAATGTGGTTTATTTTTTGAAACAGCCACTACACCATCAGAAGTGAACTAAGTAGGATAATAACTGATTAAGGTCACAAATGGTTCAAGAACCCCGCGGCTTTCTCCACCATTCTTACTCAATGAAAAAAAAAGTTATGAAGAGATATAAAAAGCGAAGTAACCCACAGAAGAAGATTAAGAAAATAAAAGAGAGGGAAATACTTAATAGGATGGTCAGGAGGCATCAACATGGAATAGTATACACATAACTTAAAGTCCTGAATGCAACATTAGAACATTTAGCTTAGAGGGATATGAACTCTACTATGTGTAACACCAATGCATCACTTATATCTGGATTACAATACAGAAATTAAAAATTGACCTGCAAACGCCGAAGAATAGGCTTCTGCCACCGTTCCCGCTGGTAGACAAGAAATGTGAATCGCAAGAAAAAGAGATGTGTGAGATTCATCTTTAAAATACCAATTTACTAAGAATCTACCAATGCTGATAATAAAAAAAGAAAATATCATAGCACCAATTAGTTAGTCAAGCACTTGAAACCCATTGCATTTTGGTAACTGAATAATGACTGAGATACCAAGAAACTTATCACTGTGCATATAACGTCCAGTATATTTAAAATTGAATAGGAAGTTCTTTAAAAAAAAAAGAAGGAAAATAGGAGGCACAAGCTAGCCCGGAAACCATGGCTATCAAAAAACAAAAATAGGAAGTTCTAAGCATTAAGTCATATAACCACATACAACTTTTTTATTAGATGTTTTGAACTATAATCCTTGGGACTATATATATCCAGTAAATTAGTTCTTTCTATCGAACAAATTACCAAACAGAAGCCACATATCCGTTCACAACCATTTAAGATGACAGTTTCAGCCACCCAAATGATCCGAACTGATTTTTTGTTCGAAAAAGGATTGCATTAGCACCTATTGCGTATAGAAGCTGCTATCAAACATGACCTGAAATTTGACAGGACACATTCATCTGTAGACTTACTGATTACAGTGGCCATTATTGATCATGCGAGTGTAAGAATAAGTGGAAGAACCTTCATAAATGTCTGTTGTATGCATACAGATAACTGTTTCAATACGAACTTTAATAATCCCTCCAACTGGAATCATATTTACTTTGTCTTCATCAAATTACACAACACAAAATGATGTTAAATCACACAACATAAATTGGAGAGGAGTTGGTACCTTGTCTTTCCAGTAAGTATAAATTGACTGGAAAACTCCATATTTGATTGTTAGAGATTGCAATGCCTAGATCTCAGGAAAAGAAAGAAAGGTGAACCATTAGAATCAACGCAAGCCAACTCTTTCTATAAAATAATTAAAATTACCGAATCACAACACTCAGATAAGCAAATCAATCTCACAAAACAAAATCAGTCGTGACATCTAGAATAAAGATCACGCAAGAAGCAGAAAGCTCTTGTACATGTCATGCGTCTAGAACTGAACAAATGAAACCCCCAAACAAAGTTGCCTCCACACCTAAAGAATGCACGTATTCAATACATTGACATAAGTTGCAATCTGATGCTTCTCAGTGAAACAGTAATTTTCAGATATCTCATACAAAAGATGTCGTACCTTTCCATTGAACTGATAAAATGCATACTGGAACATGGAAATTTTCAACTTGACAGAAAAAAATGCCAATTAAGGCCAATGATCTCAAACATTCTTTACATGATACTGTCAGCTTTGAGTTTAACATGATTTCCATCTTAAACTGATACCACCTCTTCAGGTCCTTAACTGAGAAGTTAAACAGTAAAATCTTCATGCTGTCAATTGAAATCGGAACCTGTCTCTTTACTAACCAAAAATTAGAAAGTATGAGAAGTCCATCATGTATAAGAAATCACTCTTTGGTCTCAAATTCAATACCAAAGACCAAAAGTTACACATAATTATCATTGGATTTTGGTAGTTCTAATTCCGTAGAGGAAAACAATTAATCCATTTGGGATACCACAATATCGACGATTTTCTGCAACTGGGTACTATAATTGCATCCATAATTCAATAGCTTTATGTCAAGCCTTTTTTTTCACGATTAGATAAAAGAGCAGGAAATTAATGGACCAAACATCCAAAAGAGACATTAGCTGGTACTAGAAAACTATTACCCATGATGACTCGTTTGCATATTCCTCCCATGCATTCCTTGAGATCATTTAGTTCTTCGGATCACTTAGTCAAGAAACAAAAGCAGAAGGACTACAAAAAGAAAGAAATTGTTGTGGTTCTTCATCTGATCATGCAACACATTGCCTCTAAGAATTTTGTTGTAGTTTTGCAGACTAATGTAAGAGGTAAACTAAAATAATGAACATAAGTTCTCTACAAAGTCCACAATCCACATTAACAACAAAAAGATGGAACTTATACCAAACCAACAGTATCAACTACTCGAAAGGAGACTTTTAAATAACAAAGCAACTAAAAGGTCAAAGTAAAACCAGTAAAAGAAGCAGATTAAAAAGCAGATATATTTTCACCTCAACAGCAGCATCAAAACATAGAAGCACCGGTATAGGTGAGTTAAGAGTAGGAGTAATCACTCCTGCTCTTTCTCGGGCCTTGTGATCTAAAACCTCTAATTTGTGCAGAATGGTCTCCAACCTATATCAGGCAAAAAGAAATGTCTGAATAAGAAAATCTAAAATTCAAATCATGAATAGGGTTTATATAAATGGATAGGAAAAAGATGAAGATAACATATAACTAGTGAAACTCCTGTGGATGAAAGAAAAATATTAGAAGCAAAATACAGAATAACAATGAGATAATAAAGTACTGAGAGAGGGACGGTTAGCAGTGTGAGGAAATGGGGCACAGCAGTCTGACTGAGTTGGAGAGCAACACGGGAAACATAAACGCTCAAAAAGAAAAAAGGCGAGTCTGTTAGTTAGTCAACTATAGGAGAACTTGTAAGGATAAACTAAAGAGAGAAAGCATGCTATGCTGCCAGAGCTGATGAAACTAAAGAAAGGAAAACGAGGTAGTGACGAGCAAGGTTTTGACATATCAGAAATTAAACCTTACATACAGTTAAAAATCAGGTTAGAAAATGGATGTGCTGGTTAATATGGACTGCCAGACAATAAGCAGAAGACTCTTGATCAAGCCAAGGTCAAGGTAGGTAACCTAAGAAGATCCCAAAAAATAATGAGCTTTTGCTCTAAACATCCATGTCATATAACATGTCCCTATGTTGTCATCTTCTGCGCAAGCTTTGACCTCCAGAGCCAGGTAAAGATTCCAGAAGAATGGCTTGAGCGTCAATGTGGTTCAAAGCATCAAAAGTGAAGTCAGGTTTCCATTATTGAAGCACACTAGAGCACTTCAGGCAACAATTGCAAGATCAGAAAGAGGCTCTTTCCCTAAAATTGGGCTTTCATGATTTATTAGCAACTATCTACTATCTATATAGCACTTTGATAGTTTGATTGGCTAATATATAGCTTAAGAAGTTGTAATATGAGTATATAATGGAATCATTCTTATCTCCTCTTTTTTAAATGACGGTGTTATCAGGACCAACTTGTGTGCACCTCGTATATTTTATCGAGGCATCTGCTACTTTCCACCAACACAGGCATCAGTAGCTCTACCGATAAAGGCTTGAGCAAATAGGAAAATATCACCGAGTGTTTTTGTCTTCTCTGAGATTTAAACCTAACACCTCATGGTTCTTCCCACCTTCATTAACCTCTAGGTCCCTTGGGTGCAGAATCATTCTATATCCTTGTATTTCTCCTTAAATATTGATTTCTAGGTTGCCTAAGCTCTACTATCTTGGTCATATGCGTGATTAGTGCCAATGAGTTATACAGCTTATAATGAAACCTGCACCGAAAATATCCATAATCCTTTCTCTTTTTCTTTTTTTCTTTTTTTTTTTTTGGTTTTGGATAAGATAAGGATCCATAAACTATAAACCATAAACCTTGGATGGGTTTTAGCAGGTCTTAATTCATTTTTTTGTGAGATTAACAGGTCTTACTTCTTTTGACTGAATGAATAGTTACAAGTACTAGAATTCACCATATCCACAGAGTGCAACTATTGATCCAGTAAATACTATTAGTTAAAAAAAAAAATCAAACAGTGCAATATCCACATTCGTTCAACAAGAAAGATGGGAAGACCAACTACAAGGAAGAGATAGACTGTAATCATTCAAAGTACATTAATTGAGGTAATAATGAAGACCAAAGACTGCCATCAACCAATTAAATAGACAATGAACATAACACAATATACATATAGGAGTACAGTATGATTTTTACTTTTCAGCTGCAAGAGCCTTTCTCTCTCTGTTTATGTCTTGAAGCCAATCTTCATCCTCATTGTCAAGATCGTACTCAACAAATTCTCCAATCTCGGCTCGGGCTATAGTTAATTTAACAAAATTTCAGCAAGTTCTTTTTCTTTTTTTGGATAAAGAATAAACAGGATATGGTAAGGTTCAGAAGTTACTATCAACTTTGAAGTAAAATAAAATACTAGTCCTGTTCCTCACATACCTCCTCTAGCATGTATATAAGATGTTGGCTGAGCAAAAGTGCGTGAATAATCTCTTTCATATGTATCCACCACCACATACTCAGGTATAGGGATTTCAGGAACAAACTTCTTGCTAGAAGTCTGTTGTACCTAAGGAATAATTTTTTCCAGCATAATCAGTTTAGCTACAAATACAACCTATCCAGATATTAAGCCTAAATTCCACATCTTCTCCTGCACCATAAACTTCACAGATTCAAAAATATTCTATGATCCTAGTAGACAACTTCCAGTGAAGTTTAAGCAAGAACAGTTACCTCATAAAAAAATAAAAAAAATAAAAAAAATTGTTAAGATCTCTTTATAAGAATTTTAAAAACAATTAAAAAAAAGGATAAGTAGACTTGTGAAAGTAAGTTGATGGCATTTAAGATACAAGGAAACCAAAATAGATTATTGAACATCTAATTTTTCATCTCTCGCTTAAAAAAAGACGCCCATTTCCCAAAGAAATCGAGTGTAGTGCACAGAAACAAACTTTAACATCTCAAATTATCCTTCTAGTATTTAGGTTATACCAGCTTTATATCTATGCTTGAGTCACTTCGGGGGAAGAAACAATTGGGTAACTCTTTGATTATCATAAATCATTTTCTCGAAATATTCATCATTGATTGAACTAAAAATGACTTCACCTTGCTTTCTGGTGCTTTAATAGTAGAACAGGTTAAACATATCAAGGTAATCATACATTATGCCATAGTGTCTCACAACGAACTTGATCCCAAAAACACCTTCACACAAAAAGATGCCTGAAGAATTCGATTAAGGTAAATACAGAGTCTTTCTCAAAACCATCAAGGCCTTAAAATTCCTATAACAAGTAGTTTACAATTCCAAAGATCTTCATCTCTTAAAGAGCACCACCAAATAAAAGGAGCAGCAGTCCATACTTCATCATTCAAAACAAAAGAAAGAAGCCCCCATTTAGCAAGTAAACGCTAGGCGGTGGCTCATACTTTCATCACTCAATAACACTAAACCATCAGTAACACTGACCAAAGAAAAAACCAAACCATCAACAACTATTGCCCTTTTCGAGAATGAAGAGTCTCATGATGACTCATGATCTCCTATTTTAATTGGAAACCAGCAGAAGCGAAAGGGTAACAATACATAAAATGATTTTCCCATGAAAACAGCGGTGCAAATAAGAATTAGAAATAGAAACAATTTAAACACCATATCAGAATCTAATCTAAAAGCCACTACGGACATCTCTTAAGAAACTTGGAGAAAGTCTCTAAGTATAATACTATAATGAAATGGATTACCTACCTTTTTGGATATGTTCACTAATGTGCTTAAGAAAACCAGAACCCTCCTCTATGTTAACCATAACAATATATAGTTGTCAACTCGAGCTAACAAGATAAGTACACCACACCAATAGAAGCCCTGAAACACACGGTCATACAAGCTTTAGTGTACCTTTCTTGAGTATCATGACTTATTTTATCATAAATTTGTGCAAGAAAAAATTGTTTTGAGCAGTCGTCTTTTAAAAATATAGTAAAAATTTCTAGTTTTAGTTCAAGACTAATAATCCTGTTACATTCAGCCAAATCTCTCAATTATATCTACTTTATAATCTAACAAAAAAAAAGTCTAACTATATCATGCTTTAAAAAACAGCGAGTTGCAGGGTATGCATTATATCCAATAATAGGGAAATAAAATACCAAAAGAAACACTGTCCAACACTCCGCAAAGCTGATTCTCAAGACAATTATTCCCCTTTGTTTAACCAAAGCATGTAAATTACATTAGCACATACACATTAGTTAAGAAATTATTCATGGTGCCAAATCCGAAACCATTGAATTATTATGGTTATTGGCAGTATCCATGTTAAACATAATTTATCAGCAAATATAGATCACTTATCAGTAGGCTAAAAATTTCACAGAACATATAAAGAACTCAAGGCTCATTATTTGCATCTTTTTAATAGCCAAATGTCTGCATGATCTTTCTCAATATTGAGGAAGAAAATAGAGACCTAAACAGACATTTCATCAGCATAACTCAAATATATTTCTCTAGAGAGTTCATGTTCAAATATTCAGGCCACAGTATTAACGGTAAACATATCTGCTATATAGAATTTAAACACACATATCAAACAATACAACATTAACAATCAAATAGAAACACAAATGCAGTAGATTATCAAACTTGAGTTCAGCAAACCTCAATATCTGCCGCTTCAGCAGCGAGACGAATGATTTGATTGCGGGTATTGGACGGTGTATCATCATCTTCAAAATCCTTTACAGATTTTACAATAGGTAACTTCTTGTGAATGTCAAGTGGACGTGGCCTAAATGAGAGTCTACTCATTATCACCTCAACTCATTCTCCAGAGAAATAATGAAGACTTGTGTTTTTCTCTCTTTTTGCCAGCTTCCTCTCTGCATTAACACAAACAAATGAAATCGAAATTAGTGCAAAATAAAACACAATTAAGTAATAAACCCATCAACCATAATGAACATAACCTGTCAGCTCATTTCAGAATTCAAATGAGTGACTGGGACTACCTTGTCCACTCAGTCACAATTTCAATTCAAATACAACGGTCGAATATACGTGTTCCCAAAGGCCGACTTGCTGAAAACCTATAGGTCGAAACTTAGCACAGCAAAAGAGGTGTCACATTCAGGTGTGGTGGCCGACGACAGAGGATATTTTGTACAGGTAATCACCGGAAAAGACAGGAGATCGGATGCCTCCGGCCGTTTAGGGCTTTTATGGGGGTCTTTGATTGGAATGAGATGTCGGTTAACCCGAGAAGTTGAGACGCAGACCTGCATTCTTTCGGGCATTAATTTTCGGGTGAAACCCGGGTATAAGGATCCGTTTGGTATAGTCTAATCAATACATTATTTGTTTTTCAATTCCACCTAATAAATGAATTATAGCAAAAGAGATAACTAATTTCTGAATAAGGCCCCTAAATAATTAGGCTATTCTTTAATTCTTTTTCCATAATTTTTTTATATAAAAATTTAAAGGTATAATTATAAAAAAAATTATAAAATTTTAAATCAAACACAATAAATAATATATTTAATTTTTAGCCCAATGAATTAAATACANAATAAAGACAATTTCAACATTATATTTCTTGAATTAGCGATCTTTGTTGTACCAAATGTTGTATTTTGTTTTTTGCATTTTTAGGAATAATATCCTACATTAACAATAACATAGTATATAAAACTACTAGTGACATTAGGTCTGTCATAAGCTTGGACCCAAGCCAATATTTTGATTAATTTTTATTTTTTTAAACTCTTATTTTCTTATTTTTGTAATATCAACTCAATATTTCTTAAAATACTACTAAAATATTAAAGCATAAAAAAAATATTTAAAAATTATAAGAGTATATATTTTTTTAGTTTATATTTTAGACTTTTAAAAAAAATTCAAACAAATGTATGCACGCAAGCTCTAAAAGTTTTTGAGAATCTCTCGTTATTCAAATTGAGGTTTATTATATATACTAGTCAGGATAATTCGAGCATCGTCCAGGCTCAATACCAATAACATTATATTGTGTAGCAGATAAATTAAAAATAATTATCTGAAATTATTTTGTTATTTTTGAAATTCAAAATAAAAGTACTTATTTTTACTCAATCTACCTGTAATAGTTATTATTGTTGAACATTACAAATACTTTAATTATGAATACAGTATCCCACATGATCAATACACAGGAAAAAATAAGTAATGCCCATAAATTCAGAAAATTACTATATTTTAAAATATGTGAAATTACTAAATAATGTCCTATATGTTTTTAAATTTTTTTTACCTTTGAAGAACATGCCGAAAAATACATGAAGTCCCCAAAATACTCTTACGGTGACAAGAATGCACGTTGACGAAAACGTGTGTGCTTTCACCTTTACTAGATAGTAAAAAAATAAGTAACGTCCACAAATTATAAAAATTGTTATATTTTAAAATGCATGAAATTACTAAGTAATGTCTCATATTTTTTTTATATTTTTTTACCTTTGAAAAACACATCAAAAAATATACAAAATGACTAAAATAATAAGTGAAAATAATAAGTGACCAAGGGCTTTCACTTATTAATAAGTGAAAAATAATAATAAATAAAGTATAATATAATAAATAATAAATTCATTCATTTGTTTTTTGAATTAAATATATATTAACTCAAATCTTTCTGTTGTTATCTTGTATCCTCAATTAATCCTTCGAATCCTTAATAAGCAATTCATTCATTTGTTTTTTGAATTAAACATATATTAACTAACTCATTTTTTGCAAAAATATATTACAATATTCAAGTAATGTAAAAATAATTTAATGATACAAATATTATAAAAATATGATAAAATCAATGAAGTCAATTGATAAATAAATATAAAATTTTACGTTAAATAATTACAAGTATACTTAGATACCGTAATATACCATTCCTCTAAATAAACAACACAATTATTTTTTGAAAAATTCGTGCAAATATTTTTTTTGTTAATTTATAAAATTTCTTTTTCCTTCCAAAAGAAATTTAACCATTTTCTCTTTAAGTTATGTAAAACTTTGATTATTTCATGTTGCAAAATTATTTTAGTATTAGAAACAAAATGAAAATTTTACCTTTCTTTGCAAAGTATTAGTATTATTACCATTATCATTTGGAGAGATCAATTGTATTTTTATAGCTATAATCTTTTTAAATATTTCCAAAATATATGTAAAACTAATATTTTATAGTTTGTCTTTCAATGTAGTCATTTATTAGTCACAATTTACGTTAAAAGAGCGTGCTCGTGAAATTAAATTAATTAAGTTTCATGTTTTAGAATTTTTTTCAGTTCGAACGGAAGAACTATAATTTATATTTTTTGATACATTTCAAAAGTATTTAATAATGTAAGTTATTTGTGCTCTTTTTTCTAATTGAGAACTTACCCAAGTGAAGTTGTTATTGATTACACTAGTCCTGGACACGGGTCTTGCACGTGTGTCTCATGTAAGTTTGTGCAGATTTGTTAGATGAGATATGTAGAACGATATACATTGTTGCTAACAGATGATAAATGTAATTTATAATCAAACAAAATTGACAGAAATTCAAGGTATTTGTCACGCCCCGCCTTGGGGGGTATGACTGGCACCTGGTGCCCTATTAGGACCTGGACTGCTAGACTACTGTGCCTAAGCACATCTGGTGCCTTCCTGGCTCTAACTCAGATTCATGAAATCAACGGGCTATATAACGGCTGTAAATACAGCCTCCGGCCGACTGGGCCTATAGCCACCTGTACTGTAACATCGTATCGTAACATCGCCAACTGTGTAATCATTCTCATATAGGGAAACCTATGCGGGCCCATGTGCCACCACGCCGTCTAGTTATCTCTAACTCAACATAACGAATACCGAATATCTACGCGACCTAAGGTCACCACTACTATCTAAGACACACTCTACACGGCCAAACACAATCAACAATACTCAAACAAATAACAAACGCACGACCCCACAAGACCTAAGCACAACTAACCAGGAGATATATACACAATCAAGTGAAGCCTCTATGCAGTCACTGATAGCATGGCCTGGATAGGCCCCGACCTACCCGTATTATACAACAAAAGAAAATGAACTACACCTTCTAATATCAAGCTCCGAGACAGGAGCCGATGACTCTACGAATGGGCCGGAATCAAGGATCGCTCCGCCTATGAGTACTGCAGTGGTAATGCGCCGCTTCAACGGGCATCGCACCACTGTACCAGTGGCAAAAGCAAACCGATCATAACCGAATATAAACAACATAATAAGAAACTTCGAACAAAAGAGAAGATATTCAAACTGTTTGAATCGATGTAACTGAAATAGGCTTTTCAAAATGGTAATGGCGTGAGCATACCCGTCGATGTGCGTATCTACCTGCCTATTAGCTAATAAATAAACATATATACATATACATATATATAACAAGCAAGGACCAATACCAGACCCCATAAGACGTAAGGTACAAACCAGCACAAAATAACCCAACTGGGCCCCCATAAGCTTCGAAGATACAATCAGCACAAAATAAGTCACTCCACTCGTCTACTAACTACGAGCACCTCACGACCTCTGCTCCCAAACTGGCTATGGCTCGATATAAATAACCGTGGTTCGAGTTCCGGAGAGGGACTCCTGCATCAGAATCAGAACTGTAGAATCGTGTCCCGTATTCTGCACTGCCCCCGGGCGCAAGCGCATAACAAACTATACGATTCGGGATACATTCGACTATCTCGATATTGCCTACTAACTTTTTATTCTCGAACATATTCATAATATTATAAACATGCTTGCTAATTCAAAACACTAAAACTCATACTTATCTCCACCTTTGACTTCAATTCTTCTTCTATATAACACGCCATTCATCAGACCGGATTACTAACTTGCCGAGGAATTAGCGTTACATACCTCGCTCGTGATTTTCCCACTAACGGCGGTTTTCCCACAAGATTTTGCTATTTCTCCTAACCGCATTCATATATATATCAATTAGAACTAAATACACTAATATTCGAAAAAATATCACTGACATTATATATAGCCCAAACTTTGGCTTGTATCAAAAAATGGAACAAAACTCGCTAGCTTCTCGAAGTCCGTATGGGAGAAATATCACTCTTTAGAGCTAGGAGTATATTGACACTAATTTGGAGAAATTTCACTTACTCGCTCTATAGAAGACAATGATTCGCCACTGACTTCACGAAACTAAACCCGAGGAATGCTCCTTGTCGCTAAATACCTCGGCATCTCGAGATTAACTAGTTTGGACCGTTTTAGTCGTAACCGGATGGAAATTATCAAATAACCCTCGCCTTCTTCTCTCTTCACCCTCTCGCTTTTTTCACTAGAAATTATAAGAAACTAATGAAAAAAAAACCGGTTGGGGGCGTATAAAAAGTTGAGACCTATAAGTCGCATTCCCTGAATGCAATTTATAAGTCGCATTTTGCCTTGCGACGCCGACTTGGCTGGTCCGATCTTTCCTGGCCTTCTAGCATGTAAGGACATCCTGCACCCCCAACTAATATGCGACAAATATCTACATGTCAAGAATTTACTTAGGTGTAACATTCTCCTTTAAGAATATTCCGTCCTCTAATGTAAAACTTCATTCATAGGAATTCCCAACTTACTCAACTTATTAGAAAATGGTTCCTTAATAATGGACTCCAAACTAAATGAAAACAAAAATCACACTATAAAGAATGTTCATGAGATGAACGATAATCTAATGTAGACAAAGCCGTAAGGCAACTATAAAACAATATAACATACTCTTGACTGAATTAGGATGAATGTTGTATATCATTTTGTATTTTCATCAAAACACTTCTCGTTCAAGATGCTGGCGTATTTAATAAAGACGCAAAGTCGGGTTCCTCATCAGTCTTAAGATAGCACTGAACACTCTCATGGCCAACTCTTCCGTAACTGGATATCCTGACCTGACCGCTCTAGACGTGGGTCTCCGATGCATTTCCTTAGTATAGATACGTGAAAACCTGGATGAACTATTCCCACTCGAGGCAAGTTCAACTCATTGCCACTTGGCCTATCCTTTCATCTGAGATACTTTAAATACCTGTCATTTACATCAAATTTTGTGTCTCTCGCGCCGCACATCGCATAATGAGCCGCGCTTCGCTGGGCCAGAGATGCTTCGATAAGCTTTACCTTCTCCTCCGACCGTTGGAATAAATGTCCGCCCAATCGTCACTCTCCCACTCAAACTAGCCAACCGGCGACTGCATTTTCGCCCATACAATGCCTCAGTGGCGCCATCTCGGATAGTCGAGTGATAGCTATTATTATAAGCAAACTCAATTAGCGGCAACGCCGTCCTCGCTACCTCCAAAATCGCACACACACCCGCCAGACACCCAGCGTCTGGAATACTGCTTCAAACTCGTCCATCTCGTTTGAGGGTGGAATGCCGTGCTCAAATTAATCTCAAGGCCTGCATTCCTCTCCAAATGATCGCCAAAATCTACCAGAATCAGGCTCCTCCTGCCGAGATACGTACACCGGAACACCATGTAATCTAACTATTTCTAAATCTTCGGCAGAGAAAGTAGCTTTCACCGGCAGAAATGGGCCGATTTCGTCATTCTCATTAACTATTGCCCAAATGGAATCATGCCATGTTCTGCATGGGTAATCCTTACAAAGTCCATGTTCACTCGGCTCCCATTTGCAGAGCAACTATGTCCCGAGTTAACCCGCCCGGTTTCGGTGTTCCGCTTTACCAAGGGGCGCTAGGACATTGGGCTACAAATTCGCTATTTCCCTTTCATGCTTGGCCACCGCAGATTTTCTTGATATCGTGGTACAATTTCGTCACGCCTGGGTGGATAGAATAGTGCGTAATGCACTTCATCTATAATCAGTCGAAGTGAGCTCAAATACTGGAACACACAGGCGGCCCTTACATCGCAAAGACTTATCCCCGCTATCCGAAAATCCGGCGCTTTCCCTTTCCCGAATTCTATCCTTAAGCCGGACCAGTCAAGATCTTCAGCTACTCCGTTCTTTTACCTCCACAACTAATGACGACACAAACCCTGTCCTCAATTACCGCTCGTTGTCCTTTGCTCGCTACACGAACGGCTAGGGTCAAGCACTGATGTATTTCTATGACCAACTCCCGCCGCTCGGGCCGCAAATGCGCCAAACTCCCCATTGATTTACGTTCCGAGAGTATCTTCCACTACATTGGCTCTTCCTGATGATACAAATGTCCATCAGCCATAATCTTTCAATAACTCCAACCAAATGACGCTTACAAATTCAACCCTCCTCGAGTGAAGATATATTGTAGGCTCTTATGATCTCGTGAAAATATCCACATGGACGCCATACAAGTAATGTCTCCATATCTTTAAGGCGTGATCACTGCGGCTAACTCAGGTCGCGGGCAAGGGCAATTCTTTTCGTGTTTCTCAAACTCGTCCGGAAGCATACGCAATCACCTTACCGTGCCGCATCAACACACAACCCAACCCAATACTCGATGCGTCACAATACTCGTCGAATAACCTTTCCCGTACCTTCCGTAATGCTAACACCGGAGCGAGGTTAATCTGCCTTTACCTGGAAACTCTCGCTCACATGCCTCTCGTCAATCGAAACTTAATGTTTTCTTCGCGTTAGCTTAGTCGAGGTGCCGCTATAGTGGAGAATCCTCAACAAATCTTCTATAATATCCTGCTAATCCTTAAAACCGCGGACTTTGGCCTGAGTGGTAGGTCTAGGCTATGTTTCGATCGTTTCTATTTTCTTCCGCGTGTCAACCTATATACCAAAGATCCGACACAATACTCTAAGAAGTGCTAACAGTTCAATGCACTACATTTGGAGAATCCCAAGCATATAAATCGATGGTCCCTAAGAATTGGGCACTGGCCCGTAAATGAGCTATGGTCTCAGTTTCTGCAGCGTGAATACACCGTAATATCATCAATAAATACTATCACGAACAGTTCCGGGGCTACGGTCCAAGTGTGCCGTTCATCGTGTCCATAAATACCGCCTCAGGCATTCGTCAACCCAAAGGACATAACTAGGAATTAAAGTGTCCATATTTTGGTCCCGAAGGCTGTTTTTGGGAATGTCTCTTTTCACGAACTCGAACCTAATGACATCCCACCGTAAGCCAATCTGAGAAATATCCGCCTCAGAATCGAATGACATCAAACAAATCATCTATTTTGGGAAATGATACTTATTCTTTGACTCGTGACCTTATCTCGCCTGCTCTGTGAAGTCTATACACATGAGCGACATCCTTCTTTCACAAATAGAACCGCGCACCCCACTAAGGAAGTACTTTACTAATAAAGCCCTTATCTAACAGATCCTTCAACCGCTCCTTAATATCCTCAGTTCTGTTGGTGAGCCATACGATACGGTGAGGGGATTGATATGGGCCGGTGCCCGGTAGCAAGTCGATTGCAAAATCTATTTCCCTTCTCGGGGAATACTGTAGCTCGTCCGGGAAATACATCGTGGAATTCATTCACCACCTAACAGACCGGGAGTGCCTGAGACTCTACCCGAACATCCCGAACCCCGACCAGTGGTAAATACATCCCTACCATCAACTTTCTCGCCTCGAAGGTAGGAAACCTACTTTTGCGATAGCCGCCTTCCACTCGCACGCCTCCCCCGGAATGGAATCGACCGTTTGGTCCAACATTCTACGTTGGCATAGCACTACACCAACCAATCCATACCCATAATGGCATCGAAATCGATCATCTCTGGGCTCTACCGCATCTACCGTAGTCCGACGATCAGCAACCTCTACCGTACACCCTCGATAAATTATGCTAGCTATAATAGAGTCACCGACGGTGGATACCGAGAAGGCCGCCGAATAATTCGGTGCAACACTAAACTTTCAAACCACAAATTAGGTAACATAGGACAAAGTGGGACCCAGATCAATCGCATAAGCAAGGCATGAGCAAATAGTCATCATACCTGGGCACACATCTCTGAGACGCTTCGAGTCCTATCTCCCAGGTAATGCATAGGTACCCGCCGAGCCCGTACTCCGGAACTGGGAGGCTCCCCGATCTACCTCGCTCTCTACCGAACTCGGGTGTTCACGCCCGTCGAGGCTGCCGGAGTTCGTGGTCATGGGACCCCCCGTCCCGACTATCTCGGGCTATTCACCCCCTGGTCGGACAATCTATCATCCGGTGCCCTCCCGCGCATATATAACATCCCGAGGAGCCATATCTACAAGCTCCAATGTGAGGCCTGGCCACAATGGGTAAGTGTAATGGGGCGTGAATCTGCTCGTCTACCTCCTCTCGCCGCGGTGAGTCCACCGCTCGGTAACCGCCACTGCACTGACCGCCCTCGACGGATAAATCTACCCCGCCGGGCTGCTGTGGTGGAGGTGGGGGTATAGGGGGTATGTCTCGACAACCGGCCTGGGTCCTCTCTCGCCAACCTCCCTTTGTATTTCTGGAGCCCGATCTATCCGCGGCGTCGCTCTCCCGATTTGTCTGCCCGCCGTCCCGTTGCCGCTATCTAAGGCCCTCAATAGGCTGGGCAAAGGCTCCGCAGACCGCAATGTCCATACCTGCACGTAGCTTTCATGCATGCCTCAATGTACTGTCTGTAATCTACAATAAACCGATGAACTCGATGTGCATGTCCACAAAAGCCTGAGCTTAGCTGCTAATGAGCCAAACCGTAAGGCATATTCAGACGCTCCTCACCCCGCCCAGTGCAAAACCGATCCATCCGGCTCACGATTTCCCGTGGAAAGTAATGTACCAGAAGGCTTCCGAGAAGCCGACCAGTTGGAGGGAAACATTCTACCTGAGATCTTCCTAGCCGTCGTACCATAACACAAATCCTATGTCTCGCAACCTAATACCGCCATCTCAATCGATTCAAAGAGGGTGTCACATGCATGACCCGAAGATTCTCTCGTGATCCGATCTATAGGGAAACTCGGGGGTCCTCTCGCCCGATCCGACCCTCGTGAATTGTGGGGACCCAATGCCAAAAATTCCCCACCCTCGAACCGCTACGTTACACCCCGTAAATTCGGGACATTTACGCCTATTCGCATGTTGGTTAAGAGTTTTAGGAATGCCATACATGCTAACAAAAGCGCCCGAAAGATCGGACAAGCGCTAAGTCGGCGCTTCGCAAGGCAAAATGCGATCTATAAATCGCATTCCAGAACGCGATTATAAACGTATCTCCAAGAATGCGACTTAGAGAAAACAATTATATATAAGCCTCCAACTTCGGTTTTTCTTGCTTCATTTCACTTATAATTTCCAAAGGAACAAATAGAAACAGAGAGGGCGTAGTGATTTGAGGAATTTCCTTCCGATTACGCTCCGTCAAACGCGGTCCAAACTCGTATTAATCTCATACCAAGGTATTTAGCAAGAAGTGAGCATTCTAATGTTTAGTTTCGTGAAATTTACTAAGAAATCATCATGCTACCAAGCTAAGGTAAGTGGAATTGCTCCAAATTAGTGTCAATATACTCCTAGCCTTGTACTTATATTCTCCCTTCGACTTTCGAGAAATAGCGAGTTTTCAACCGCTGATAAGCCAAAGTTTGGGCTATATATCGGAAGTGATGTTTTCTTCCGAATATTAGTGTATTTAGTTCTAATTGATATATATATGAATGCGCTTGGGAGAAATAGCAGTACCGGGGCCGAACTACGCCGCTAGTCTAAAACTTCGCGAAGGTATGTAAAGCCAATTCCCTAGTTAGTAATCCAAAGACAAAGTAGACAGCGTGTTATATGTAATAAAGAATCTTAAGCCGGCACCGAGTCCCTTATGAGTTTAGCAAGCATGTTTTTTTTTTGAATTTTAGCAAGCATGTTTATAATACCATGAAATATGTTCGAATAAAAGTTAGTAAAGCAATACTTATAATGGGATAATATCCCGTATACGTATAGTCGATAGTCGATGATATCTCGTATACAAAAGATAAACAGATGGCCGTATAATATCCTGTATACAAAGAGATAAATCAAGACGAGAATCGCATAACACCGAAAAGAGTATGTAATGAGAATGTAATACAAATAGTATTTTCAAGCTCAACATGCTTGCTATATGTGATTATGGATTGGCACTTGTTTGTGTTGGCGAGGGAACCTTCACGCCCCCGCGCCTCGGGTTTGCAATCGTGTCGACCCACCGTGAGGGTGGGGATACGCCCCAAGGAGTGGCATGCCATCCAAGAGAACGAAGATGAGATGGAGCTTTCCCCATATCGGGGTTTGATCACATAAGGAAGACAGCTTTACCCTCGTTATGCTTGCTCAGGGACAGAGCCACTGATACGCATTACGCTAAAATTACAGCTGAGAGTACATGAGTCCTCCTGCTCACACGCTATTTATATCAGGGAACATAGCCCGGAAGCCGAGACAGTAGAGGTGCTCGGAGGCCTAGTGGAGCACTCTGCTTGGATGAGCCTCTGCAGTGCAGCAGGTTACTGGGTTGCACCTCGGCATGCAGCCGAGTTATCCTTGCTTGCTATATATATGTATACATATGTTATATATTGCAAATAGAATAAATATATCGCCACGCCGCCAGGGCGCTCCTCGGCTTACTCAAGAGAAAATGTTTTGCATCTCTGTCGGGCTGCATAGTTCCGTATATTTATCGCCGTAGTTTTCATTGAGGAAACAGCATATTCAATATAAATTAATTGCTTGCATACAAATTGGAGAGCCGACGCCCGTTTGGGTTACACCGCATTACTTGCCTCGGCAGGGGGTAATTATGTGACGAGGAGCCGATCCCCAGGACTCAAATAAATTTACTGAAGTTATCAACTCCCGTCATCCGAGAGCTGTATTAAACTGTAGGCCTCATTTCCCTTTCTTTGTTGTATCAGAGGGTAGGTCTGGGCCCCGTCCCGACTATTTACGCATTATCGAGGCTTTGCAAATTGTGTATATATATCTCCCTCGTGTTGGGTTGTGCCTACGCATGTGGTCGCGGCATGTTTAGTCGCTTAGCGTTATCGGAATAGGTCGTCGTATGGTCAGACATGTCGTGATAGTAGTGGTGACCTTGGAGGTCAATGTGATGTGCGTGAGATTTATTATGTTGAGTTAGAGATAACTAGACAACATGGTTGCCTTGTCGCCCCGCATAGGTTTCCTATAAGAGTGGGATTCTCAAGCTACCGATTGCCGGGCAGATTGTGCTGCTATAGGCCCAAGCCGTCGAGGCCGTATTTCATGCTCGTTATATAGCTGCTGATTCCAGGAACTGTATAGAGCCAAACCCAGGCATCGCATGTGCTTACGCCGCAGTCAGGGCAGTCCAGCTCCTAATATAACTGCATGCTACTACAGCCCGGCAGCGCGCGGCGACATGCCGCATCCGCCCGACGGCTCTATCACTACAGGTGGCACCGATCGCGCCGAGTGGCCAATCATTTGTGCCAAGATAACAACCGCACCGCAACTTCCCCGTCGGGATGGTGTAGGTACAGAGCTTACCTGAGGCTGCGGTCATCTCCGAACGGCTCCCGGTGAGACGGGGACCGTCGGTAAGGCCGCGACATGCCTTATATCGCCTCGTGACGGCCGATCAACGAAGCCGAGGCATCCCGCCGGTGCCTCTCCCGCCTGTGTATCCACCCTTCTACTTGTGGTGGGGTGTCGCCGGGTCCGCCATTTTTATCTATAGACAAAGAATATGATAAGTTTTAAGTAACTCAACCCTATACTCAGATCGTTTTATGGCACGATCAATATGAAGAAAGAAAACCATCCTATTGCCTTGTGCCTCCGCCTATGGTATGTGGTGCACACTACATCCATAGACAAGACTCTACTTAGCACGGCTTGCGCGACTCCCTAGGACACGACCTCCGCCCGATATCAAGTCTGGCCACGCCCGCCTTGTGGTGGCATGACCGGCACCCGCGCCCTACTGGTGGTCTCGCACTGCATCATCGCGCTCTGCCAATATCCAAAGTTCACCGACTCTAACTCGTATTCATGGAATCAACGGCTATAATGGCCGTAAATACAGACCCCGGCCGACCCGGGCCTAGGCCAATTGCATCGTAACATCGCCCAACCAAAAATCATTCCTGATATGTGTGGAAAGTTCCATGTGCGAAGGCGACAAGTCCACCTTGCCGTCTAGTTATCTCTACCTAATATAATAAATATCAACATCTACGTGACCGGCGAGGTCACCACTACTATTTGGATACGGCCCCATACGACCAACACAATCAACAATACCAAACAGCCTAAACAAACGCACGACCCCACAACACGGTCGGCTTAACTAACCACAAGGGAGATATATATACACAATCGCAAGCCTCTAAGAATATCGATAAGACGGCTCGGACAGTGGCCCCGACCTACCCGTATTATACAACAAAAGAAAATGAACTACACTTCAATATCAAGCTCCGATGACAGGAGTCGATGACTCTAAGGAGTCGGCCGGAATCAATGAGGATCGACTTCATTTGGCGAAAGTATCAGTGCACGTAGCGGCCCCAAACGGCGCGCACACTGTATCGAGTATGCAAAGCAAACCGATCATAATCGAATATAAACAACATAATAGAAACTCAACAAAGAGGAAGATATTTGAAACCGTCTAAAACCGATAGAATCTCGAAATGTGCTTTTCGTACTGAGAATAAGGTGTGAGCATACCCGTCGACGATGACCGGGCCGTCTATTAGCTAATAAATAACATATATACATATACATATATATAACAAGTACACTTGGCCATTTCACTTCATAAGCCGGAAGGTGCCAACCAACAAACAATCTAATTTCACCCGCATCAAAACCATCCAAAAATAAAGTCACTCCACTCGTCTACTAACTACGAGCACCTCTACTACTCTAGGTTTCCAAACAAGCATGGGTGTCACACTACTTGTGGGGTATGACTGGGCCCCGGTGCCCTAGTAGGATCCGGGACTACTATGGTGAGCCTAAGCACAACTGCTTGGCTAGCTCTATTTCTCGATTTCCGAAACAACGCCATATAACGGTTGTAAACACACCCTACTGACTGCCTATAGCCACCGTATGCCAAATAACAATAACCGTAAAACATACTCATAACAAGGAACCTACGCGCCGACAAGGCCACCATGTCGACTAGTCATCCGAAACTCAACATAGAGTATACCGACAACTACGTGACCAGCAAGGTCACCACTATCAAGCCAAACTATGGCCCCACACTACTAACATAAACAAGAATACTAAAACAATCAACACAATGCACGACCTGCTACGACCGCCAACTCAATTAAGCCAGGGAGATAACAAATACACCGCAAGCCTCATATAATGATAGAAATGATCGGGACAAATTCCACCTACCCAGGCTACCACAATAAAAGAAAAGAGCTACACCTCTCAATATCAGCTCCTGAGACAGGAGATGATGACTCTATACCGGGTCGGAATCACGAGGATCGCTCCTCGTCTGGGCGAGTACCGCAGTAATAAGGCCGCCCTACGGGCGTCAATACCGGTACCGAGTATGAAAAGCAACCGAATACAACCGATACAATCCGAATATATGACATAACTAGCAATTCTGCAGAAGGTAGAGATAACCGAATCAAGAACTAATATAAGCCGGATCAAACCTTTCAGACTGACAAAAAGGTGAGCGTACCGTAGACGCGGCGCCTGCTGTCTATTAACTACTATATAACAAATAATACATATATATAGCAAGCAAGAGCCAATACCAACCCCCATAAGTCGGATGGCGCCAAGCAAGCAAACAATCTATATACCCCTAACCGGGTCAAACCAGCCAAAAATAAGTCACTCCACTCATCTACTAACTACGAGCACCTCCTCGTCTACTCGGGTCTCTGGCCTAGCCATACGCCTCCGATATAAATAACCGTGAAACCGAAACCGAGGACTCCTATACCGTATCAGACCGAAACTCGTATTCGTACTTGCTCCCTAGAATGCTAGTCGCACAATAGGGTTTTTTGTATAATCATGCGCATGAATTGGTACTCAAGCCCCGGGCGCTAGCCGCACAACAGGTCAGACAATAACGCGCACGACCGTACCGCTTCCCTGGCTTAGTCGCACAACAGGCTTCTGTATAATAATGCTCGCGCCCCGACATGGGAAAGCTTCATCCTATCTTCGGGCCCAAACTGGGACGGCATGCCACTCCTTAGAGTGACGTAAACCCACCCGTCAGCCGGGCGACGCACACAACCTGTGGCTGCGAGGACGCTCAAAAGGGTGCCCTCACGTACACAACCAAGTCTCAACAAATAATAGGCACATAAATAGGAAGCATGTTTAATCGAAAAGACTATTTGAAATCCGATTTCTTATTCTCGATCTCTTTGTATTACACCGATTCTTATACCGCTTTTATGTTGAATCTGTGATCTTTATCTAACCGTACAAGCAATTGTAGCCAAGATACTATCTGTCTGTATGGCTATTCCGAGCCAAGATATCATCCGCTCCGAATGGCTAACCGTAGCCGTGATACTATCTGCCTATCCGATTTTACTTTACTAACTTCAGATTCTCGATTATCTCGTATCATATTATTCTAAACATGCTTGCTAATCACATACCGGCTATACTGAGTCCTGGAATGCTAACTCGCCACTTGGCGCATGCTTTACTATCTTCTGACCGAGTATGGATAATAACGCAAACCAGACTTACCGAACTTGCTCAATATTCAATACTCAACTCCGGAGTTGTATTACTTGAGTTCACTATGATATACAAGGCTAAAACTACTAACTTGTCAAGAAATCGGGCTTTACATACCTTAACCTCAAGTTATCCTACCATCTGACGCTCTACAAGCATCTTATTTCTCCCAACCGCATTCACATACACGTCAATTAGTACTAAATACATCACTATTCAAGGACAACTCGTTACACTCCCGTAGATTCTCGACACATAGATGGCCTGTCTCTGTTGGTTGGGCTTATTTGAATTCCATACATGCTAGAAAAAGGCCCGGAAAGACGGGACAGCGCTGCTCGCGCTGCCGCAAGTGCAAAGATTATTTATAAATCGCATTCCAGGAATGCGACTTATAGTCCCGATTATTTTTAAGCTCCTCCACGATGGCAACGTGTCATGGAGGTGGAGCCTCCGCGTTGGCTCCGTGACACGTTGGCCTTGACCAGCTCCTAGTATATAAAGCCCCTAATTTCTATTTGTGATGTTATTTCCTTAAAATAATTTAAAACGCTAGAAACAGAGAGGACGAAGGAGAGTATTATAGAATCGCTTGACTACGCCGCCAAAAGAAGTCTAAACTCAAATTAACCTCGAATACCGAGGTATTTAGCAGCAGGGAGAATTCCTACGCGATTTTGTTTCGCGAAATACGGCCGACGAATCGTCGAGCTACCTGACCAAGGTAAGTAGAATTGCTCCAAACTAGTGTCTATGTGCTCCTAGCCGTGAAGTGAGTACTTCTCCCTTCCGACTTCCCCGAAAAATGGCAGGCAAGTTTTCGACTGTCTTCGATAAGTTTAGGCTATAATTATATCGAAAGTGACGTCGTCCTTCGAATAGTCATGTCAGACATTTAGTGCTAATTGATGTTTATATGAATGCAAAGCTTGGGAGAAATAGCCGAGTCACCGACCGAGCCTCGTCCGACCGGGTCGGATAACTCGAGGTTAAGGTACAGTTGTTCCTTCAAGAAGTTGGTAAGTCTTAGCCAGAATCATAGTAAACTCCAATTGAGTTCTCTGGAAGCCACGTCGAGAATCGAGTAAGTCTATAAACGTTTGCTTCGCCGTATCACATTTCACCGAAAGATAGAAAGCATGCGCCAAAGGGCGAAAGTTAGCCTTATCCGCATAGCTTATTGTATGATTAGCAAGCATGTTATAGAATAAAAAGAAACAATACTATTTTCAGATAAAAGCTAGTAAAGTAGAATCATATAGATGTACGCTTTATGGCTGACTCAGCCATATCTGCATCTGGGGCAAAATCGAAAACCGGAAATCAACCGAACTCTAATTAATCTCGGGTTTTTCTAGCTTCTGCTTTTTTCGATTTTTCTGCTCGGGTTTCGGTTTTTTTATAGAGTAATTGATTTTCATTTTTTTCTAAGAGCTTGCTCACCTGGCTTTCTAAGCAACCGAATAACCGAAATTATATTAAAACAATAGCCTTTTTCTTTTTAAATCCTTTCAAAAGTTTAAAATTTAAATTAATTAAAATTTAAAACCCTAACCTAACTAATAACTAAGGTAAGTCGTAGTTAACTAGTATTCTGCTTAGGCTTTAGCACTCGGCCTCGCACTCCGCCGTACACACACACAAGGCTCGCCGACCTTCGTCGTCAATCGTCATCGTCGATACGGCGACTCACGGCGCATCGGGCAGATGCCAAGGCATCGGGCATAAGGCTGCACCGCGCACGATGCCTTCCAAATTTTCCCTCATCTCCGGCTCCCCGACTTTCCGTTCGTTCGGGCGACCCACAGCCAGATTGGCCGACGTCGAGACGTCGACTTCTCGCCTGTACTCGCTGGGCCGCCCTGGGCCTGCCAGCTTGCTAGCCGCCCCTGTGTAACTTCACCCTCGCCACCAGACCTCGCCCTCGGCGACTGGTCGTGTGAATTCAGAGGGCTGCAAATTGCAAATTCTTCCAAATCAATCTAACAATCATGGCTCAGAGGAGAAACTAGTGATGACTATCACTAATTCACTATTACATATTTACATTACTTAGTCTTAGATCAAATACAAATTCCTAAACACCATGTTTATTTTTTAACTGATGGAAAATCCCCTCTTCTAGAAACGAACTTAGATGCTACCGAGAAAGGTTTACATAATTTTGAGTTTTGACTAAAATCCACCCGTATGACTATGGACTCATTTCCTGCCATAAAACTAAGTCTGCTTCTCGTGATACTAAGGCACTCCGATCATAACCGAAGTTTTATGCAAATGCCGCACCGTATATACTTGCTCCAAAAGTATTTGTCTGTTTTGAAAAGAAAACAACTAATACTCTCTCCAAATTCTCCAAAGCGCGTGAACGGTGAAGCATCAATCAAATACAAAGATGTTGTATACTTGTATTTGTATATACATTGTGATTTTGGGATTTACTGGCAGAGATTTTTAATTAGCTTCTGATTGTGAATGAAATTAATTAAGATGACATATACATTTTCAAATTATGATTCTTAGATGGTTGAACAAGACAACTATGGAAATTCATAATACTTCTCTATTCAAAGTTCAAACTATAGTATATTAGTATTCGACTATTCGCCTATTCGTATATTTTGGTATACTTCACAACCTTGACCTCGAGGATCTATTTCCTTTTTTGTTTGGCATATGATTTGATTCTTTGAATAGTCTTTGTCTTTTTGATATATCATCTGTTGGTTGTTGATTTGTTGGTTAATTATTTATGATTGTTTTTTTAATTTTGTATAGACGTGATGATGAAAGTAACAGTAAGTGACGTTGGTTCAACCGACAACTCACTACGATACTCAAACTCTGGGATACAAAGAAAAGGAAAGAAATGCAACCAAGATCTCGGGGTTTGGGCTCATTTTGATAAGGTAGTTGAAAATGGTATTGGTAGAGCGAAGTGCAAGTATCAGAACAATACTTACGCCGCCCCATACAAGTAAAAATGGAACAACGGTTTGAAACAACATTTGGATAGGTGCAAGGCATATAAAACTATCGTTGAAACTTTTCAAATGAAAATATCTTTCAAACTCAAGATGCCCCGCTTGTAAATTTGAACAAGATATAGTTAGAAGGGGCTTTGGTTGAAATGATAATTACTTCCATTTAACTACCATTTAGCTTTGTAGAAAAGAAGGTTTTAAAGGTTTACGAAAGCAAAGCCCAACCTCTACTTAGAATTCCTTCCCGTAGAACAATAACCAGGATAGCTATGAAGTTTATAGTGAATGAGACAAGATTTGAAGAAGTCTAAAGAAGCACCAAAGATTTTTCTTACCATGCATGGACATCATTGCAAAGAATTAATTATATGTGATTTCGATCAAGCCATTTTATTGATAGAAGTTGGGTGTTGCATAAAAGAATATTAAATTTTTGCCCAATTTCTAGTCATATGGGTGAGCAAATGGCGTAGGCTATTAGTAATTGTTTGCTTGATTGGCATTTGGACAGCAGAGTTTCCTTATAATCATGGGATAATGCTGGCCATCTAATGATGTTATAGTTAAAGAATTGTCTAAACAAATAATATGTTGGGAACTAATATAATGGAAGGTAAACATCTTCATGTGAGATGTGTCACATACTTAATCCGATTGTGCAAGAAGGTTTGAAACAGCCTGATCCTTCAAAGGGTTCGACAAATGGTGAAGTATGTTAAATCATCCCCGTAAGAACAAGAAACTTAAGAAATGTTGTGGAAGTCCAAAAGGTAGAATGTGATAAAACATTGTCGCTAGATGTTCCTACTAGGTGGAATTCCACCTATTTGATGTTGGATACTACAAAAAGTTTGAGAAAGCCTTTGATAGGTTTGATCCTTTACGACCAATTTAATACTTGTCTTTCAACTAATGTGTGTGAAGATGGAAGTGTTGCAGGTCCGCTCGAAGTGATCAGCTTAACGCGATAACGTGGTTAAGTTTCTGAAGATTCACGAGCTCATCAGAAGGTTTCAAATTACATTATGTTACTTCTAATGTTCATTTTGAGGATATATGTGAGCTTGATGCAGTTATTTGAAGTGTGTTTAGCAAGTGAAGATCTTAATTTGAGTAATAATAATCTGATGAAACAAAAGTTTAAGAAATATCGGGGTTGTCCCTTAAAAGATGAACAAATACTTACTACTTGCTTGATCATCGAAATAAGTTTGTACGTGGGCTTTGCACTGAAGAACTATTTGTGAGGAAATAGGAAAGAAAGTAAATGAAGGGGTGCGTGATTATACACTTGTTTGTTTGAAGTGTATATAAGACAATATTCAAAAGGATCTAATCAATCATCTCCATCTAGATCTACTTCATCTCAGACACATCCGATACATCTAGTTCGGCGCTTCTCTAAGTATGGAAAACAAAAGCCTTGAGAACTAAGCTTTATTGAAAAACAAAAGAAGATTGTGGAAGTGAGGTAAGCAATCCTGAGTTTGATAGATACATTAGTGAAGAACAAGAGACCGATTCTTGATGATTTTGATATATTAGGACTGGGTGGAGGGCTAATTCTCCCTGTGCTCTCGTTCTTTCGTGAGTTAGCTTCGTGATGTGTTGGCTATTCCAATTTCAAGTGTGGCTTCATAATGTGCATTTAGTACTAGTGGTCGTATTCTTGATCCATTTAGAAGTTCATTGACTCCTAAATGTATGTAATCTCGTTGTGTCCAAGATTGGCTTAGACAAAGAGACTAATCCTATTCGTGTTGAGAAAGTTTGGAGTATCTTGAGAAACTTGAGCTTGGTATGATTTTATATTTTTTAGTTGGTTGTTTAGACTTTTAAGTTTTAATGCAATAATAAATTAATAGTATACTAATTTGCGTTTTATGACATATTTGATTAAATTATCTTTAGAGATGGCAATAAATGGAAGAGAGTCTTGCATTGTTGATGTATGATTGCAATTTGCAATTTGTTACTAGTGACCATGAGTTGAATTAGTGATCACTTTATTCATTTGGTCATTGTCATTTACTCATTTGTCTCATATTCTCTCATAGTTTCATTGTCATAGATGATATTTTTTTGTAATATTATTTTTTTATCTTGAAAGTTATATTCTAATTTTTTATTTTATCTTACTATTTGTTAGGCTCAACGTTCAACGGTTCAAGTTCAATCATGTCTCCTAAATTTAGCCTACCCGCTTGGAAATACTTTGAGGTTGTTCAAAACAATGAAGAAGGGCGGGAAGTTAGTGTTTTGAGATGTGGAGTGATCTATAATTGTGATCCAAAATTGTGTGGAACAACACACACTTGAAGAAGCATGTTGAGAAGTGTCTTGAGCGTGAATCAATGTTATTCGTATTTGTCATTATGGAGTGGTTAATGAATTTGGTTTTTTTTTGTGATTTTAACTTTGAAGTCCTGGGCCGCTTGTGACTTTGTGTGTACCATACCAAAGGTGTGTGGCCGGGTTGCCGGGCTGGCACTACTGAAGTGTTGAATGTTGAATTGTTGATTATGATTTTTGTCATTTAGTGTGTGTATTGTAATTTTAAATTTCAGATACTTTGTGTGATTGTGTCTCGTGTGGGTTTGGGAATACCTGTGTGCCCATCCACAATGCGATGCTTTTGTGTCTGTGTTTGTTGGGTTGTCGTTGAAGTTGTCACCAATATAATTTGAGACGGTAAGTTATGCTATTTTGAAGCCAGTAGGCTAAGAGCTTCTGTAGGCGCTCGATTTAAAAGCTTGAAATAATTTATATTTTTTTAAAAATGCAACCCATTTTACAACTAAAAATCCATCAACCAAGCACAAAAAACTAATAACGTAAATAAATAAACCGAACCGAATTAAAAAAACCTAACCGAACCGACTAAAACTGCCTCTGTTTGTGTCTCCTTCCATAACCTAAAACCGAAAAACCGAACCGAAATTTGAAAAACCGAACCGAAACACCAAACGCCCACCCTAAATTCATACAGATGAGATATTGGCGCGTATTAGCTACCGCTAAAGAAGATTTCAGACCGCATAATAAAGAATCGCCTAGTACGTAAAGAGACTAATAAGAAATCAAATTTCGTATAGTCTTTTTAAAATTGTACATGCTTACATTTATATAAAGCAATATTTGTTGAGACTTGATGTGGCGTGAGGGCCCCTTATTGAGCGTCCGCCCTTGGGTTGGTAACCGTGTCGCCCAATGTAGAGCGGGTGGGTTTTTCGTCACCAAGGAGCTGGCATGCCGTCCCAAAGGCTTGGACGAAGACGTGGATGAAGCTTTCCCCATATACCGATCGCACACTGTATCTGGTTTCGTATAGGCTCCAGAGGGAACCAGAATTCTATCTTTTACTCGTCTCAGACATACAAGCTATTTCAAAGTACCCGGTTTCGTATAGCCTTCGAGGAGAGTTCCGTGGAACTAGACCCTATCTCATACTCGTTCTGCATAATGTGCGTAGTCTCTGCCGTATAGCCCCAGGGAAATGTAATCTCACTGCTATCAGCCTACGAGGTCCTCCTGGACCTGCACACGGTTATTTATATCGTAGGCCAAGGCTCAGCCGAGAACTCAGGGGGTTGCAGGAGCTCCGGGCGAGCAGATGAGTGAGTGACTTATTTTTTGGTGTTTTGACCGTAGGGGTATATAGATTGTTTGTTGCTTGGTGCCATCCGCCATGTGGGGTTGGTATTGGCTTTTGCTTGCTCTTGTATATCTATTTATGTGTTATATATTAGTTACTAGACAAAGCAAAGCCGAATGCTTCAGTGTACGCTCCGCCTTATCGTTACGTAAAGCATGATCCAATTTATCGCTTATTCGCATTCAAGTATCTCCCGCCATACGATTTGCTAGTTATGTCAGTTTCTTTATTCGCTCTTTTCAGCTATGTTGTTTCATAGCTGTGGCCACTCAAGCACTGGCTGCACGACGCCTGGGCGCCGCATTACTTGTCTCTACCATGACGAGGAGGCGATCCCCGTGATTCCGGCCAGCCTATTGAGTCAGCGCCCGTCATCCGAGTCCGATTTCCGCAGGTGTTGCTCTTTTCCTTTTGATGTACAAGATGGGTAGGTCGGCCCCCCGTCCGATCATTTCTATTTGCTACTCATAGAGGCTTCGTGCATTGTTTTATTTATGTCCCGTGGCCGCCGAGCCACGTGTGAGGCCGTGGGCACATAGTTGTTTAGTATCTCTGCTTTATGATTGGCCAAAGTGAGGCCATAGTTTGATAGGTAGGCGACCTTGCCTATCACGCAGAGCTTTTCAAATGTTTACCTCGTTGTCGTGATTTCCGTCAGCCTGTTATTGCTGTGTACAGGTGGTTATAGGCCCAGATGTACGGAGAGGGCCGTGGTTGGGCTGCTCGTTATATAGCCCTTTGCTTCTGTGAACCCGAGATAGAGCTACAGCCAGCACCGATGTGCCTCGCCCCACGCTAGTAGTCCATGTCCTTCTAGTGCACTGTGCGCCATACCTCTGCCATGGCGTGATAACAACGCCACTTTCGACATTGTATTTCAACCAGCTGATCAAAGACGGTCAAAACTTGCTCTTTTTCAAGGTCCGTAAGGGAGAAGTATTCACTTAAGGCTGGGGAGCACATCGCACTAATTTGGAGCAATTCCACTTACCTTAGCCCAGAGCAAACATGATCTGGTCACCAATTTCGCGAAACTAAATCCGTAGGAATGCTCCCCGCCGCTAAATACCTCTGCAGATCCGAGGTTAATTTGGATTTGGACTACCTTTGACTGTAATCGAACGATATTTTATTTTCCCCTTCGCTCTCTCCTGCTTTCTCACGAGCTCGGAAATTATAAACAATATAATTAATTAAAATGTAATAAGCATATATATAATTGTCACTATAAATCGTATTAGGAATTCGATTTATAAGTCGCATTCCCTGGAATGCGATTTATAAAGTCACATTTTGCCTTACACGTGCCGACTTACGCTTGTCCGATTTTTTCTTCCCCCTGCCTTTCTAGCACGTATGGCATTCTAAACTCTTTAACCAACATACGAATAGGCCATCTAAGTGTCGGGATCTTACCAAAATATGGCCATCGATATAAATAATCGTGTATAAGTCCGGAGGACTCCTTTGCATCGTAAACTCGTAAACCGTAACCGTGTCCGTATTCTAATGCCCTCTGGGCGCAAAGTTACGCATACCGTGGTAAACTGCACTATGCCGACGCCCCGAGCATGGGAAAGCTCCATCCCATCTTCGTCCTAATATGGGACGGCATGACACTTATGACGTATCCCCACCACGGTGGGTCGACACGCTACCAACCTGTGGGCCAGACGCCTGCAGCCCTCATAACACAAACAAGTCTCAACAATCAATAATCACATATAATGTTAATGCTGAACTGGTGCAAATACTATCTGTATTCCGATTTCATTCCTGTACTTTTCCGTGTTATACTCTGAGCTTATACTGGATGAGCATCAGACTGGGATATTATCCGACTGTCTAGCTATATCAGATTCGTATATCATCTCGATCTGCCCGACTATATTGTGACCGGGGATATTATCTCCACTATCTCGATATTGCTTTTACTAACTTTTATTCATCAACATATTCATAATATTATAAATATGTTTGCTAAATTCAAAAACACGCTTGCTAAACTCATACGAGACTCAATTCTTGACTTCTGAATTCTTTCTTCTATATAACACGCTACCTACTGTACTGGGATTAATCTTGCCAGGAATTAGTTTTTACATACCTTCGCTTCGCATTTTCTAATTAACAGCGAAGCTCCTGGCCGTACTCAAACCTATTTATCTTAACCGCATCTATATATATATATCAATTAGAACTAAATACACTAATATTCTGAAGAAAATATCACTTTCGATATATATATAGCCCCAAACTTTGGCTTATCAAAAATGGTCGAAAACTTTCTATTTCTCGGAAGTCCTTAAGGAGAAATACTCACTTTAGGGCTAGAGTATATTGGACACTAATTTGGAGCAATTCGACTACCTTGCCTCAGAGCACCATGATTCGCCGTCGAATTTCACGAAACTAAACCCATAGGAATGCTCTCGTCGCTAAAATACCCTGTGATTCGAGATTAACTGCTTGAATCGTGTTTGACAAATTAATCTGATGGAAATTATCAAATAACCCTCGTTCCTCTTCTTCGTCACCTCTCTCGTTTTTTTTCACTAGAAATTATAAGAAAACTTTAATGAAAAACCGGTTGGGGGCGAGGGCATTGGGACCTATAAGTCGCATTCCCGGAATGATTTATAAGTAGCATTTTGCCTTGCGACGGCGCCGACTCGGTGCTTGTCCGATCTTCCCCCGGCCTTTTCTACATGTGCAGTAATCTGGAATCCTAACTAAATACGAATAGACCATCTACATGTCAAGAATTTACTTATGTAAATAAGATATCATATACACCAAAACAAAGACATGAAGGTTATATAATTGTCACTTCATTCAAAATATTTTACAATGGTCATTAATATAAAAATTTATTATAGAAATGAGAAAATATAATATTTCTCTTTACTCTTGTTAAAGATCTCATCATATTATACTAAAGTGGGAAGCCCCTATTTTACAAGTTGGATTATCATTTTGCCCCTATAATAAATTAAAATATAATAAAATATCTAATTAGATAATAATATTTTACCCTTCATTGAATCAAAACCAAATTAAATATCTAACAAAAATGATAATATTTTTTATTCATTGAATCAAAACTAAATTCAATTAAAACATCCATATTCAAATTTAAAATCAAAATTAAATAATCAAACAATAATATAAAATTTTTAATTAAATAATAATATTCTATTATATTTTCTATTTATATTTCTGTTATTTTAGAATTTTAAATTAAATAATAATATTTGAATCTTATCATAATATCTTATACTAAAAGTGGGAAATCCCACATATCACCCATCAAATATCAATGATTATTTTTCCCTACATTTAAACAATACTCTTATAATATTTTTTATTGTACCAAACAGTAAGAAAATCTCATTTTATATAAGTGAATAATAAATTACTAAATTAAAGATATTTGACTCTTTTTTTTTTAAAATTAAAGAATTTTTTAATTATATTATTATTGATTTTAAAGTTGAAAATTTGAACGTTTAAAATTTTGATTTTAATGTTGAAATTATAATTGATAATTTAATTGTGAAATTAATTTGTCATTAAATATTAAACGATATTTTTACCCTTCAACCAAATAGTATTTCAAAATATTTATTAGAAAATATAGATATAAATTTTAAATATATACATATATACATACATACATACACACACACACACACACACACACACACACACACACACACATACACACACACACACACACACACACACACACACACACATATATATATATATATATATATATATATATATATATATATAAATGAAAGAAACAACCATGATACTATGGTTTTGAGTTTTTTACATTCTAATGAAGATAACGATAAATAATATATTATTAAATTTGAATAAAGTGAAATAACGTAAATTAAATTAAAACATTAATTCTCTATTATGATAATTATAGATTTTTTATTTAATTTGTAAGAATGAATATTTATTGCAATGTATATTTACTTTTAGTACATAAAATATTATTGAAATAGTTTTAAATTGAAGGGCAAAATGATAATCCAAATTTTAACTTGAGGATTTCTCACTTACATAATAATATGATGTGTTTATCAGCATATATGTGTTTTATCACATATGCTCATAGCGACATTATTACTAAACACAAAATTCAATAAATTCTTAAAATATAACATAAAAGTATCTATTTGCACTCCCTCCATTTTAAAATATTTATCACGCTTCGCTTTGTGAGAGTTAATTTAATTAATTTTTGAAGTCGAATTGAATTAGATTAGATTAATATTTTTTATTAAAAATTATATGAAAAGTACTATAAGTTGTAATTATTCTTATACAAAAATGACTTTCTCTCTTATTAATAATAGAGTTAAATTGCTTAGTTTATACAAAATTCATTAGAATATTTATGATAATAAAAAATAAACTGATGTGCTCAAAGAAAAATTGAAAAGTCTTATAATGTTGGGCATATTCTTATGCACATTTGTCACACTTTTACCCATCTTTTATTATGTTTTGAGAAGATTATCCTTATAAAATGCAAGGTTTCATGAATATGTGTGTGAAAAGAGATAATAGATGTTTTTAGATTATTTTGGCAGGTAACACATGAAAAAGATACTCAAAATTGGTACAAGGTGTGAAGAAAGAAGAATTCGAGGAAAATTTGGCCTGATGAAATGGGAGAAGTGGCTCGCCAGAGCCTAAAATTCAGAGAAATTATGCTTAAGTTGGTGCTATGGCTGAAGTGGCGCATCAGACCTCGAACTTCAGAAGAAATTTTGATCAAGACCTTGGTGCATTGAGAGAAGTGGCGCGCCAGGCCCCAACCTGTAGAATTTTGGCTAATACCTTGGTGAGATAGCAGAAGTGGCGCACCAGAAGCCAAACTTCATAAGAAATTCAAGCCAAGTCTGGCGATATAGGTGAAGTGGCGCGCTAGGTCTTGTCCAGAAGTTATTTTTCTAAGTCCAAAAGTTGAATTACTTAAGGGCAAAAGGGAAATTTTGTTATCATTCTTATCAATACATTGCTAGGGCATTTATTAGGCATTGACTGAACATTGTATGCAGGTTTTAGGGAGGAGATAGGAAGTTCGATTTTATTCTTAGATTTTTCTTCATTACTCTTTATCTTTGTGGTTCGAATGATGATTTCTTTGAGTTTACACTTAAACATGAGTGACTAAACTCCCTATTCTAGGGTTTTGGCCACAACTTGATATTTGTAGTTGAATATTCATTTATGCTAGACGTTTAATTTTTATTTTTAAGATTGTTTATACTTACTTGATTTCATGTTTACTTATTAGTCTGATCACCTTTCGAATATTATCTATTGGCTCATTGGTTGAACTCAGGAGAGGGAACTAATGAGGGTTAAGCATAGAGTGGGTTTTGATTCCTTGTCAAAAGTTGAAGGAGTTGATTTTATTGTTGAGGATAGGGATATACCCTACAATCCTACTCAGTTGAGTCAAGTATCTTCAACGGTCATCTCATATTTCTCCTGCAACCATAGGGATATAGGTGTTAGGGTTTGTGAGATAGTTCTTGGCTATTCAGGAGAATAATTGAGAAATGAGTTCGTAACTTGCAACTAGCAGTCTTTAGAAGGATTTAGTCTAGCGTATTTGAATCCTAAAACTCAACCTGAAAGCGATGATGCCAAGACCCTGGATTTTAATCAACATTTGAATTAAAATTTCTCCTGCAAATGAATTTACTTTATTAGCTTTGATTTACATTTCAAATTGTTGTAGAAAGTAATCTCAAAACTCTTTTCAAATTTTACTTGTGTTTTCTTGAAATAGTGAAATAAATATACAACTTAAGAAATTAATCTGACAAGTCTATGTGGGTATGATATCTGGACTTCACCGTCTTGTATTACTTGACGACCACGTACACTTGTGTGTGCGCTCGGCAACATCAAGTTTTTAGCGTTGTTGTCGGGAAAGTGATTTGTTTCACTATCAGGTCTTTCAATGTCTTCCTTGGCACGCCAGTGGTGGACCCAAAGATGTATTTCTTATTGCTTGAGAAACTCACATACCATGACATTCACCGCACATTGTGCGGAGAGAATTCAATTGTCCTATGGGCAAGAGGTGAGACTGGTGTTCATTCGACACTCTCCTTCTCCTACTCGACTAAGGAGGTCAGAGTCTGGGTTAAGTTGGTATGTGTTGTACTCCTTCCGGGAAAACATACCATTGAGATCACTCGAGAGAGGTAGTATTGGTGTACATGCAGATGAAGGGGCTGCCAATTAATTTTGGAGCAGTGCTTAGGGACACCATGTGGCTATCCAGGGATAATTGCTGTTGGAAGTATTATTATGGCAGTCTGTTGACTCAGAGCTTGGTATTGAGGAAGAGCAGGATGACCTCTACCTACTCCTAGTAGGGCACTTGGCAGGAAAGATGATTGATGTTACAAAGGTCAAGGAGCTAAACACCACATCCGGGCCAACTCTAACTCCACCTGTGATTGATGTTACAAAGGTCAAGGAGCTAAACACCACATCCGGGCTGACTCTAACTCTAGCGGAGCTCCGTGCTCGGGACGACAGTTAGATAGGTCGTATGTTTGGGATATTTGAGCTACAACTGAAGATTAAGGGTAGACCTGCGACTGCTGAGGAGATGTATGCATTAGAGGATTGGTACCCACTCACATACAGTACTATGATAACGTGCAAGGTGGGTCCAGCTTTTGAGAAGCCACTATATAATAATGAGCCTACAGTGCTGACTGATGCAATTGATGACGATGATGAGGATAATGCCACCACTAGAGCAATGTTAGTTGATGATGCAGAAAATTATGATGATGATGACTGTGCTTAGAGGCCCATGAAGTTTCTTTTCTCTCCCTACTTGTTATGACATGTTTGTGCATCGGGGACATTGCATTGTTTAAGTATGGGGGTGGAGGAAATAAATTTTCTTTTTATTCTATATTTACTGGATTGTTAAAGTGGGCTATAGTAAGGGTTATTAAACTTTTATGTTACTTAGATTGGTTTGTAATATCTAGTAAGTGGATGGCTGTGGAAACCACAATACTGTTATGTTATGTGTTTGTTCGTCTCTGGTTGTTTGTTTAGTTTAATTGAGAATCAATTTTTTTAGAGTCCATCACAGGTATAACTACTAGTACCGATGATGGATGGATGACAACCGTTTTAAGAAAAAATTAGTCATATTTTTTTAATTTTTAGGTTGGAGTCCAAAATCACCACTTGTATGCTCTTGACATTCCACTTAGAAATTAAGCTAGAAGCACAAAGTGGTCATCTTGAATGCATGAGAAGTAAAAATTCCATGAGAAACACATAGGTTCTTCAACTTAACTCAAGGAAAAAGATTTTTTGGATTTAATAATGGAAATTCATTCAATGTGATTGTGTGAATATGTGGCCATAAGAAACTAACTCATATCATGATTCCATGAGGGGTAAGCTTGAAACTGTCGTGTTTAGTACAAAGAGTAACATCTGGAACTTGCCTAACACGTGTGCATGATAGTTAGTTGTCAAAGAGGTAAGATATGATTAAGGCATTTCTTTGATAGACCCACGTTTGTTCATTGTTTTTGTACCCCTTTAATATTATCCCTAGTTAACCCCATTGAGCTGTAAGCCTATATATTTTCTAGCCACAAAAGAAGCCTATTCCCTTTGTTGTGAGACCTCCAGAAGTTTTATCCAAAGATATTCTAATTCACTTTGAGATTTAAGAATGAAGGTTCCATCGGTATAACAATGTTAAGAAAAAGAGAAAAAAATTGTGGATGGAAAGATGAGAAAAATAGGAAAGAGGGGTGGCCACAAAATAAAATATTTACTTGCTACTAGAATATAAAAAACAGATTCTCAATAGTTGATTATTTTGGTTGATCTTATAAGCAGAGACTAGCAGTCAAGTAGTGTAAAAAGGGACATGAGATAAGAAGAAAGAAATTTGTGAAAGGAAAGGCAAGTAGTAAGGATAATTTGGTGGACAAGAAAGATGAAGGAAAAATGTCTTAAAGTGCTTACGATTGGTAGCCACTATTGATAAAATTATTTTTACCTGTCCCTTAGCCGACACTACAATCAGGAAATGTCCTTATGATCTTATTCTTTTTGAATTAATTGAGTAATCTGACTATACATGAGAGGCAATCCTATGGTATGTTTTATGTGTATGAAACATCATTTGTGAGAGTGAGTGTGCCTTGTTGACTTATGTTTCAAGTTTTTGAATTGATAATATGAGGGAAGGTACATCACTAAATAAGTGAGGGTACGAGATGGTCAGAGTCGGTGTATTATATGTCTGATGTCGCCAAGCACACGCAAGCGCACGTGGTCGTCAAGTAATATAGGATGGTGAAGTCCCAATATCAATACCTCAGAGACTTGTCAGATTAATTACTTAAGGTTAACATTTTATTTCAGTATTCAAATAAATACATGTAAATTGGGGAAATGATTTTGGAGATTATTCTACTAACTTGAAAGATAAATTAAACTGACGAACAAAAAAAATTATTTTCAAAAGTGTTTGTAATTCAAACGATGATGACAATCTAGAGTCTTAGTCTAGGCACTTTCGCTTTCAGGTTGAGTTTTAGGACTCGATTACACTAGACTAAACTCTTCTAAGATTGCTAATTGCAAGTTACGATCCCATTTTTTGCTATTCTCCCAAATATCCAAGAACTATCTTATGAACCCTAGCACCTATATCCCTATGATGCAGGAGAAACATGAGCCGACAATTGAAGATACTTGTATTCAACTGAACAGGGTTGAAGGATATATTCCTATCCTCGACAATAAAATCAACTCTTGAACTCTTGGGGAACAAGATTATTGAAACCTATTCTATGCTTTCTTTTAACCCTCTTAGTTCCCTCTCCCGAGTTCAACCAAGAGCCAACAGATAATATTCACAAGGTGATCAGGTTAACGAATAATCAATTAAAATAAGTAAGCATAAATAATCTTGAATGAAGAATTAAAGTCTAACATAAAAGAGTATTCAAACTTCAATAATTAGCTGTGGCAAAAAACCTAGAAAAAAGGTTTAGCCACTCATGTTCAAGCAGAAAACTAAAGAAATCATCATTTGAATTAACAAAAGCATAAAGTAAAGAAGAAAAACTAGAAGAAAATGAACTTCTGTCTCTTCCTCCAAAGACTGCATACAAATTGATTTAAGACTGATCGAAGACTCTTAACAAAATTCCCTAGATGTTATATTTATAAGTAAGGTATTGAATGACTCATTTACCCTTGGAAAGTTCAGCTTTTAGACTTGAAAATTCGCCCCGGATAGGCTCTGGCGCGCTGCACCATCCATCTCGCCAGACTCTAGCTTGCATTTCATTTGAAGTTCAGCCTCCGGGGCACCGTACCAACTATTTCGTCAAGGTGTTAGTCGAATTCTACACGTTAGGTACCAGACGCGCCGCACCACTCACTACACCAGAGTGTTAGAAAATTTTTCAAGTCCAAAATGCCTCGCCATGCCACTCATCTCGCCAAAGTGTTGATCAAAATTCTTCTGAAGTTTGGGTTATCGTATGCTTCCCCAGCCAACGCACCAACCTGAGTGCAATTTTCTCTGAAGTTTGAAGGCTGGCACACCGCCCCAACTATCTCACTAGGCCGACTTTTCTCGAATTCTTCTTTCTTCATACCTTGGACCATTTTTGAGTCCTTTTTCATTGATTACCTACTAAAACCATCTAAAAATACTTGTCAGATCATTTAGCACACATCATCATGAATTCATGCATTTCATAAGGATAATAAACTCAAAACAAGGCAAAATATGGGTAAAAGTATGGCAAATGGGCATAAGAATATGCCCAACATTAGCACCTCACATTTAAACCATTATTCGTCTTCGAACAATCCTTACTTATATGCATAAACATCTTTTCCGACCACTTGTCATCTCTACCAATTCTCACTCAAGCAGCTACCACATAGCATATGATTATGTGGTTCATCAATTCATACAATCCACATCAAGCACACATAGTTCACATTCGAAACTACATAACCTCTATAACTAACTCATCTTTTCAAAACAGGGCCAGCATGATTAAGTATGAAAAATGCAACATATAGTACACCGACTCTGACCATATTATGCGCTCACTTGTTTGGTGATGTTCCTTCCCTCATATTATTAATTCCAAACTTGAAACATAATAAGAAAGACACACTCACTCTCATAAATGAAGTATCATACACGTGCAACATACCATAGGCTTGCCCCTCATGTATACTACTTAATCACTTCAAAGAGAGTAAGATCATAAGGACTTTTCATGATTGTATGCCGGCTAAGGGATGAGTAGGAATGATTTTCTTTAGTAGTGGCTACAATTCCTAAGAACTTTAAGACATTCTTTCATCTTTCTTGTCCACCACTTTGTCTCACTGCTCGCCCTTTTCTTCACAATTTTTTTTCTTATGCCCCTTTTTATACTGCTTGACTACTATTTCTACTTATAAGTTCAACAAGAATAGTCAATCATTGAAGATCTTTTATTTATGTTTTAGCAGCAAATACACATGTTATTTTGTGTGGGCACCCTTCTTTCTATCATCTCCTTTTCCCATCACTCTTTTTTCTTTCTTTCCTTTTTCTTGACTCTTTCTACATCGGTGGACCATCATTCTTAATTTTCAAAGTGCTTCACACTATCTTTAGATCAAAAATTCTGAAGGTCTTGCAACAAAAGGGTATAGGCTTCTTTTGTGGAATTAAGGCTTGGAGCTCAAAGAGATTAACTAGGGATAGCGTTAAGGAAGGTACAACAACAATGGACAAAATGGGTTTTCAAAGAAACGCCTTAATCCAAGCTCACCTCTCATGGCATCATGATCTTAGTCGATTTCCTATGGCTACATATCCCCACCATCAAATTGAATGAATTCTTTCATTATTAATCCCTAACTTTTTTTGAGTCAAGTTAAAGAACCTATGTGTCTCTTATTGAATTCTCACTTTTATACATTCAAGATGACCACTTCATTACTTCTAGCATATCTTTTAAGTGGAATATCAAGAGCACACAAGTGTGGATTTTTGACTCCATCCTAAAAATAAAAAAAATTGTGACTAATTTCCCTTAAGATAGTTATCATCCATCTACCATTGGGAAGTGTCACTACCTTTATGATGACACTAAAATAAAAAATTGACTCTCAATTAACAAAACAAAACTATAGAAAAACAATCACATAACATCACATACAGAGCATTAATATTCACAACCATCCACATTAATAACTATTACAGACCAGAGTTTAATCAATCACATGCCAACCACTAATATAGAGAATGACAACTAGTGCTACAGCCCCACTACATATTTAGCAAAGAAAGAATAAACAGGAAATCTATTTCCTTCACCCCACACTTAAACAGTGCACTGTCCCCAGTACACAAATAAACATATCAAGTAGGGAGAGAAAAAAAAAACTTTCCGGGCCTGTAAGTACACTCGTCATCATCATGATTATACTTTTGATCATCATCATCATCATCTGCATCATCAACCTGCATAGCTGTGGTGGCATCATCCTCCTCGTCATCATCCATATCATCAACACTGTGGACTCATCGTCATCTAAAGGCTCCTAAAAAGCCAATCCCACCTTGCACATCAGCATCGCACTCTCAGAGAGTGGGTACCGCTTCTCCAGTACTACCATCTCCTCATCACTGGCAGGTTTACCTCCAATCTTCAACTATAGCTCTAGCATCCCAAACATGCGGCCTCTCTAACTGTCATCCCCAGCATAACACTCGATGGGAGTGAGAAGTGGAGCTAAAAAGGTGGTTGGCTCCTTGAACTTTGTGGCATTAAACATTTTTCCTGCCAAGTGCCTTTCTAGGGGTAGATAAAGATCAGCCTCTTCTTCCTCAATGCCAGCTTCTCTTAAGAACTGAGTTAATAAACTGCCATAGAAATAATTCCAACAACAATTGTCTCTTGACCTCCTTATATTTTCTCTGAGCACTGCACCAAAGTTAATTGGAAATCCTTTCATCAGCATATACACCAACACAACTCTCTCTAGTAATCTTTGTGGTGTGTGTCCCAGGCAAGAGTATGACATATACAAGTTTTACCCAAACTCTAGCCTCCTTAGTCAAGTAGGAGAACGAGAGTGTAGAATAGGTGCCATTATGGTCCCTTTCCCAATGGGAAGCTAAGTGCTCACCACATAGTGTATGGTGAATATCACAATACGGGGGCTTCTCTAGCAATATGAAGTACATCGATGGGTTCACCATAGGCGTGCAAAGGAAAGCATTGAACGACCTAGCACTGAAGCGAACCACTTGACCCATATCTTGATTTTAGTTCTCTCTCCAAAGGAAGTATCCTAGTTGGCATAGAATTCTCTCACCAAGGTGAGGCTGCTCTCCTCAGGATTGGAAAACACGTATGCCGAACCCAACTCGCGGACAAGTATCCTAGTTGACATAGAATTCTCTCACCAACATGAGATAGTTCTTGCATATTCGGGAGAATAGTAAGAAATGGAACAGTAACTTGCAACTAGCAATCTTAAAACAGTTTAGTCTAGTGTATTTGAGTCCTAAAAACTCACCTGAAAGCGAAAGTGCCAAAACCCTAGATTTTCATCATCATTTGAATACAAACATTTGTGAAAATAATTTTTGTTCATTAGTTAAATTTATATTTCAAAGTAATAGATTAATCTCCAAAACCATTTCCCCATTTTACCTGTGTTTATTTGAATAGTGTAATAAAATGTTAACCTTAAGCAATTAATCTGACAAGTCTCTGATGGATCGATATTGGGACTTCACTGTCCTATATTATTTGAAGACCACGTGCACTTGGCGACATCAACTACTCCCAAAACATGCATATTGCTCATAAAATAATCATGGAACATACTTAATTTTACATGGGCTAGTTAGAAAACATGAAAATCATAGACATACTTGACATACGTGAACTAGCCATGAAAACAAAACCGTTGATTCAACCATGATACATAAGCTTGAGATTCATGAAATTCAAGTATAATTGAGTAAATCATCATAAACTTGAGAAACATAGGTTTATAAGAGATTCATGTATAAAATATGTGATCATAATCATAAAACATGGATTGAATCATAAGAGAATTGAATTCATAGAAGATCATGAGAGATCTCATCAAAATTGGATCTAACTTGAAAATTCCCATAAAATATAATTGGAGACTTGAATTCATGAAATTGATTTGAAATTTGGCATGAGAGTGGAAGAAATTCCCTATTCATGACCCTACATACATGGGCTTTGAGAAGGAAAAGGTGATGAACGTTAGCTCTTCCTTTAGATAAAAACTCAAGCTCTCTCCTCCTAACATCTACATATGATTTTTGATGACTCTGAGCTATTTTCAATATTTCTCTAATAAGTTGAACCTTCTCCATAGCTTCATGAACTAAATCGGGTCTTATCAAGGTAGCCTCACCTGCTTCAAACCATCCAATAGGTGATCTGTATCTCCGCCTGTAAAGATCCTCAAATGGAGCCATCTGAATGCTGGAGTGGTAACTATTATTGTAGGCAAACTCAATGAGAGGCAAGTGATCATCCCAACTACCCTTGAAATCAATCACAAAAGCTCTTAACATGTCCTCAAGAGTCTGAATGGTCCAGTTGTCTTGACCATCTGTCTGTATGTGAAATGTTATACTAAGCTTTACCTGAGTACCAAGGCCCTTCCGAAATGATCTCCAAAACTGAGAGATGAACTAAGTACCCCTATTATAAATGATGGACAATAGAACCTCATGCAACCTGAGTATCTCCCAGATATAAAGTCTATCATAATCCTCTGCTAAATCCATAGTCTTAACTGGTAGGACATGTGCTGACTTGGTCATTCGGTCCACAATCACCCATATAGAATCATACTGTCGGCGTGTATGAGACAACCCCTATAATGAAATCCATATTGTTCTCTTTACATTTCAAAGTAGGAATATAGATATCCTATAGCATACTTCCTAGACTCTAATGCTCAACCTTCACCCGTTGGCAATTAAACACATAACCACGAACTCTGTAATGTCCTTCTTCACGGTGTTCCACCAGTAGACTTCCCGTAAGTCATGGTACATCTTGGTGGCACCTGAATGGATGGAATACCAAGAGTTATGAGCCTCTCTAGACATCTGATCTCTCAAGTTATCCACATCCAAAACACATAGTCGGCCTTGATATCAGAGTACACCATCTCCCCATTGGAAGAAAACCTCAACTTTCTGATTTTGGACCGCTTCCTTCAGTTTCACCAAAATAGGATCCTCATCTTACCTTGACTTAAATTCCGACACCAAAAATGACTCAACACCATTCTACACGATAACACCACCATCTACTAAATTGGCAAGGTGAACCCCCAAGCATGCAAGCCTCTGGAAATCCTTAATCAACTCTTTCCTCCCTTCCTTCACATGGGACACACTCTCCATGTTCAGCCTATTAGGAGTGTCAACCACTATATTATCCTTGCCCAGTTGGTAAAGGACACTAATGTCATAGTCTTTGAGAAGCTCAAGCCATCTCATTTGCTGCAAATTCAATGTCATGAATTGAGCTAAGACCCCGGACGTAACACAGGACTTAGAAACATGAATGACTCCAAGCTAACCCATAGCATAACATAATCCTAACATAACAATAGCTAATAGGTTCTATCTGAGTGGGATATTAACTGAAACATAACTAATAAAAAGGGAAGGATAAAAATCTAATAACAACACTGAGTCATAAGCTGAAACTAATACTACACTGTCTGAAAGCCTCTACTAGTCTGATGAGTTGCTAGGACAAGTCCCCAGCTAACTCCAAAATCTGAAACTATAAATTAACTGAAATAAATAAAAAATAACTTCGATCCGCGGATGATGAAGACTCATTACTGTCAGCTGATAAAGTCTGGAACGTGTCTAACCGTAGGGCTGAGTCTGAATACCTGGATCTATATCATAAAATGATATAATACATATAGTATGCGGTTAGTACTTGGAATGTATTGAGTATATGGGAAATGTAACTGAAGTTAGGAACATGTTAGTATGCTGAGAAAGACTGATCTGAATACATAACTGAGGTGAAGTACAATAACCCTATCTGAGATGCATAGTTGATGATATGCTTGTTTGAAAACATTTAATGAAATATAAGTAAATATAGTTTTAGGGTCATGTACATGTATTGAAGACTAAATCTGACATCATAAACTAAAAACTATAACTGAAATAACTGTACTAAATTTGAACTGAACTGTACTGGGGGAGAGACTATTAATCGAAAAACTTCAATATGAGCCTCATAGAGCCCAACCTATAACTCCGGTTGGAAGGGTGTTCATACCTTTCCAAGGGTAAGAACTCTAACTGGCATGATATCACTCGTGAACTCAGGGAGACAATCTCTAATAACGATGACCCCTGTATGCACCCATTGAGGCAAGGGAGACACTCTCAAATAATGAGGATCCCTTATTGAGAATCCCTTATCCTACGGTATCACATAGTTCTGGGACATGGAACCTAGCCTACTCGGTGCTAAGTACTACTCCCAACTGAACATAAAGATACATGTAACCTGATAATCTGAAGCTGATATCCTAAGACTAGTCAGAACCACTTTATCTAGTAAGAGTCCCGAGAGCCTAAAGGACCATGACATACTGATGCTGAGGGCTCATAACTGATGTTTTAAGACTAGTCAGGGCTACTTTCTACTAGCAAGAGGCCTGAGAGTCTAAAGAACCATAAACATGCTGATCATACTGACATAATGAAAATCAAAGATTCAAATCATAATTGAATCATATATACTAATATCAT
>JACEIK010000332.1:282001-344335 GCA_018107945.1 Datura stramonium
AAAGACATGTTGAGAGCGTGTGTGATGGACTTCAAAGGTGGTTTGGATGATCACTTGCCCCTGATCGAGTTTGCCTACAATAACAACTACCACTCTAGTATTCAGATGGCGCCATTCGAGGCTCTTTCCGGGCAGAGGTGTAGGTCGCCCATCGTATGTTTTAAGGTTTGTGAGGCATATTGATAGGGCTGGACTCAGTTCATGAGGCAATGTAAAAGATTCAGTTGATAAGAGACAGGTTGAAAACTGCCCAGAGTCGTCAAAAGTCCTATGCGGATTTGAGAAAAAGAGAATTAGAATTTGCAGTTGATGTTTGGATATTTCGAAAGGTATCTCCCATTAAGGGAGTAATGCGGTTTGGGAAGAAAGGAAAACTCAGTCCCCACTATGTTGGTCCCTACCGGATCGTGAGAAGGGTTGGTAAGGTGGCGTATGAGTTGGAGTTTCCCTCAGAGTTGTCTTCCGTGCATCATGTGTTTCATGTATCACTTTTGAAGAAATGCTTGGGAGATCCAACTCTAATAGTCCCGGTGGACACAGCTGGTGTGAAAGATAGCCTTAGCTATGAGGAGGTTTCGGTGGAAATATTAGATCGCTAGGTTCGGAGGTTGAGGAAATGGGAAGTAGCTTTAGTTAAAGTATTATGAAAGAATCATCATGTTGAAGGAGCTACGTGGGAAGCCAAAGAGGATATGATTGCTAGGTACCCACACTTATTCTCTACCGGCTCAGTCCCGACTTGTGATATCAGTTTTGCCCTATGACTCTATTTAGTTTTCATGTTCAGATCATGTGTTCAAGTTTCTTTTATGTATATGGATGTGTATGTGAAGCATGAAATCAGTTCAGCTATGTGGTATGAATCAGAGGTAGTCATTCCGTGAGTTTTTGGTTTAAATGTATAGTATTTGGGTGTAATGATTGCATGACTTTGTTTTCTGCTTGTTTCCAACATTCAAGGAGAATGTTCCCAAGGAGGAGATATTGTAATACCCTAAAAGCACCTAAGATTGGACCCGGGATCAAAATTTGAAGTTGGCTAAAAAACTGGGAAAATATTGTAGGACGGATGATGTCACGACTCGTGGTTGGAAACCATGGGTCGTTGTTAGCAGCCGTGGGAGGAACTGGACTCTGGAAGTTGGAGATACCACGGGTTATCCAATGACTCATGGTGAGAGGTGATGACCCATGGTCACCAGTCATGGTTTGGCTTGCCATTTCTCCAGTTGACTTAACGGATGGGTACCACGACTCGTTGGAGGGAACAACGAGTTGTGGTGAGGCTCGTTGTGAGGAGAAGCTCAGGGTATTCAGGGGATAAGCGACGATCGACCCAATGATCTGTTTGATCAAAGGAGGAGTCGTCCTGTCGAGCCTTGGTATGAATCTGGAATCAGGTCCTGAGTAGTGCATATGTCGGGTCATACCACGAGTCGTGGTAGCTTCCAACGACTCGTTGTTATGCCCATTGGTTCGATCTGTGCAGAATTTTTTGGGTATCAGTAAGGGTATTTTCTACTATCCTATGCTCTAGGGCCCTAAACTACGTCTTTTTATGATTTTTCTGGGCATGATAAGATAGGTTAAGACCCTCTAGTTATCCTCATTCCCATGCATGCAAGTTAGGACAATTTTAGAGAGATCAAGCTATTCCTCAAGCTCTTCCCTATCAATTCTCCCTTGGAATCTGATCTTACCCAGGTATGTAGTCTTGCGAATGGATGTTTCCGTAACACCTATGCCCATTCTCTATTGATTTATGAAAATCTATCAAAAATCTCATGGGGTTTTGAATTTAAATTTTTTGAAAATATAATGATTTGCTAATGGGTTGTTATGATTTGCGAATTACATCATATTTTATGAATTTTGATAAGATTTTACAACTATTTTTCTTATAATATTATTGATTTCGATTTCTACTCAATTAAGCCTAATCATACATGATTTATGATAAATCGATTTATGATGTATCGATTTATGATGTACACACCAATTGTTGATATTTACAAATCCAACATGATTTATGATTTGAAATATGGATTTATTCAATTATCCATCATGATTTATTGATTTACAAGACCTGTATAACATGATCTAAGTATGCATGAAACCTATGATTCATGAATTATATTTTGACCGACTCACGGGCCTTATGTCATGGCTAGTTCACGTATGTACAAGAATGTTTATGATTATCATGATTTAAGCAGCCCATGAATTCATTCATGTTATACTATGAGCACTATATATGTTATGGGAGTAGTATGTGAATCACAGAATTGAGTTCGGGGCCTGGGATTACGCCTAGAGATCTCATAAACTATCTGCCACCGTAGGTATGTTGGGACCTCCTTTGTGACTCTCCCCGGCCCAAATGGCCCTTTTCATGGTGATATCACACTTTCATGGTTCTACCTTGGCAAGGTACGAACACCACCTCCCGACTAGGGTTCTGATTGGGCTTAAATGTGTGCTTTCATATAAGTATGTTGGTTAAGAATTCCCAGTTTGTTCCTCGCGGTTTATGCATGTTTATATTGATTTATGGTTTTGTGCCCAAGTCTCATGTTAAATAAAGATTTTCTCTTATGATCGGGGGAGTATGATTGTAATACGAATGTTTTAAAAACTTAAGCCTTATGTTATGTTACAATATTTATGATATGAGCATGATGTCCTACTCTTATGATGTTTTATGAGTTTTTATATATCAAATGTCCTTTTTTACTTACCTTGCATTTTTGGTACATTCCATGTACTGACCGCATACTTTCTATACTATATCGTTTCGATCTGGGACTCGGCTCTCGGGCTCGTCCTTATCCTTGAACCATCTTGGAGTTACTATCGGCTTTGTTGGTGAGTCCGTATTCAAGGCCGTATGACTAGACATTTATGTTGTTCTTTTGTTTTAGTTCTTTTGCTGGGTTAGTTGAAGATGTTGTCCTATCAACCCATCTTAAATGATAGAGCTTTTCGGACCATCGTAGTACTCGGCTTATGTGTATGTCTAGTACTTCTGAATGTTATGGCATGCTATGTTATGTTTACGTTTCCTCTATGTCTTATGTTGAGTCTTCCGCTTATAATGATTGAAGTTAGATGTATGCTTATATCATGGGTCAACTCGGGGTCTCTCGGGGTTCCTTGTCTGTGTCACGGTCGGATCTACGTTGGTCATGACAAACTTAATATCGGAGAAATAGGTTTTGAAATTGTCTAGGGTGTTCGAAATCCGCGTTAAGTAGATTCTTTTTCATGGGTGTGAAGTGCGCCACACTTATGATGAAGAGGCTATGAAACATTTAAGAAATGTTCCTTGCTTTCATGATCTATGTTGTACCGATGAAAAGTCTTTCTACCCAGTCGTGCTATTTGCGATTGCCAAATCATGTCTCCTAGAAGAAAGAACGGAAGAAGAAATGGAAATGGTGAAGGCCATGAAGATGGTAATGGTCATGGCATCAACAAGCCCCTTGTTCGAGCCTAGGCACAGGCAGTTGCCCAGCGGAGTTTTGGGCGGTTATCGGAATGTTATGCAGGCCTTGACGCTCGGGTCAATCAACGATCGATGCGCGTATCCCGCAAAATGGCAATGCGTGATGGCCCCAATTAGAGATTTCTTGAGGATGAATGCAGCCGAGGTTCTAGGGTACAAGGATGAGGATCCACACTAATTTATCGAATAGGTTCTCAAGATCACCTAGGTTATGGGGGTGACAAATAGAGATTGTGTTGATTTTGCCTCCTACCGGCTAAAAGGGTTGCACATATATGGTTCAAATAATGGAGAGATGCTAGAGCGTGTCTGCAGGACCTATGGGTTGGGAAGAGTTCCATACAACATTCTTGGATCGGTTCTTCCCTCGATAGATGAGGGAGCTAAAGGCGGTCGAGTTTGTTAACTAGAAGAAGGATGACATGCCGGTTCCGGAGTACGCATTGGAGTTTCATCCATCTGTCAAGTATGTGCGAGTTGGTGACGGACCCGGAGGGCTCGTGATTGATTGTTCATGGGTAAGATTGGATCGCCATGTTGCATCGGGTTATAGACTTTTGCCCGCATTATGTTGCATGCTCAACAAATGGAAACGATGTATTGGAGCTGAGAGGGTGGCCAAGGGCGGGACCGGCAGTTATGGGACTTCACCGGGCGAGATTAGGTGGACAACATTGAGTCTGTACAGTCTACTCCGAGCGCCTTCATCGGCGGTACGCACCATCTAGGTTGGGGATCGGAAGAAGTTTTTTTTTTTTTTTTTTTTTTTGAGCAACACCCCCAGGCCTTAACATAAATAGTAAAGGGATCAGGGAGTAGGGCTCCAGATTTGAAATTCGAGGGTATGCGGATAGAGCGCACTTTCACAACTTGCGGGGTACGACAGAGTCACTGCACAGGAGATGCCTAGTTGCTGGATGCTTGTTTCAGCTCTGGCAAGCCCAACCTGAGACTCGGGGATTTCCCTTCATCCAGATTAGGGGCAGTGGAGCCCGTGGCATGCTGGCAGCCGGATCGGTCGCTCCGGCGGCCACGTCCCCCTCGGCGGGGGTGCCTCGACTAGTTAAGCCATCGGTCGGTGCTAAAACGGGTTCTATGCTTTAACACCCGCGGGAGCTTGGGAGGTCTCACCGGATGTAGTCACAGGTATATTATGATTTTTATATTTATGTTAATGCTTTGCTAGATGGGGGGATACTTTATCGTTTGTGACTCCTTATATTACTAGTAGCTTTGAAGTTTGAGTCGCGAGACTCTATAGAACTATTACCCCAGTTTCTACTCACATTTGGTGATTCAACTGTAGCTAGGCGGGTGTATAGGATGCCGGTCACTATATTGCATAAAGTCACCTCTCTGCCAGGCCTTATAGAGTTATCCATGGCCGGCTTTGTCTTATTCTTGGCATGGTTGGCTGCATGCATGTTATGCTTCTATTGGTGTAGAACCGCGGGAGTCTGGGCACCGTTTCACGGGGTGAGCCGGTCTTGGAGTGGAAGGTGATTTGGGGCACTGTAGGTCATTTCATTTAGATCTTAAGGATGTAAAGATGATTTCTAAGGGTGTCATGTATCATCTAGTTAAAGTTGAGATGTTGATAAGAATACAAAATATGAGTTGGGATTTAGAATTTAGTGCGTGGTATCGAGAAGGTCTTTCGATGATTTTCCAGGTGTTCCTCCCGAGTGGAGGTGATTTATTATTTATATTCTACCCGACATATGGCCTATATCCTATTCCCCCTTAGAGATGGCTCGAGTCGAACTAAAGAATTTGAATGATCGGTTGAAGGACTTGTTAGATAAAGGCTTTATTAGGCCAAGCAGTCATAGAGTCATGATCTTATTTCTTTGAAAGAAGGATGGTTTACTTTGGATGTGCATTGACTATCTACAATTGAACAAAGTTACAATCAAGAACGGGTACCCCTTACCCCGGGATCGATGATTTGTTTGACCCGACGGGGTGCCAAGTGTTTTAAAGATAGATCTCGAATGCAGGTATCCTCATCGGCTCGGGAGTTCGAGAGTGCGATATCCAGAAGACAACCTTTGGGCGCGGTATGGTCATTATGAGTTTGTCAATATGTCTTTTGGACTGAATGCTCCTGCAACTTTTTATGGACTTGATGAGCGAGTTGTTCAGGTACACGGACATTTTTGTGATCGTGTTCATTGATGATATCCTTATAGCACTCTCGAAGCGAGGAGGAGCATGCCGCTCATTTTTAAGTGAGTACTTTAGACTCTTAATATCGCCAATTGTATGCCAGTTCGAGAGTGTGAGTTATGGTTGAGTCGGTAGCATTTTGGGCATGTGACCTCCAGGAGGGCATAAGGTAGATTCTTAGAAAATCGCAGGCGTAGTGAAGAATTGGCCTAGATAGGTGAATCCTTTTGATATTCGGAGTTTCTTTGGTTTGGCTGGTTGTACCTGAGATTTTTTGAGGTTTTTCATCCATTACGGCACAAACTTCCGGCCAAACTAACTCGAGAAGAAGGTAAAGTTAGATGGTGGAGGCTTGAGAAAAGTTTCCAAGAGTTGAAGACTCGACTACTACCCGTCGGTGTTGATCCTACCCCGAGTACCAATGGTTTTGTGGTGTGTGATGCTTCAGAATCGGGCTCGGGTGTGTAATGATGCGGCGGGGAAAGTGACCGGCATGCGATGGCAGCTCCAGAGCTACACCTCCTTACGAAGTATGTAAACGGCGTTGTCAATAAAGAACCCATCCGAGGTTGGGGTCTATCCCCACGAAGAGCTCTCTACGAAAGGATGAAAATCTAGTTCTTAATATTTTTAGTTAATTATTTCCAAAGGGGGGGAATTGTAAAAGTAATAAATAACGTGTTGAGAAATTGTTTGTTGTTTCAAATGGATGCAACTAACTAGGGTAGTAATTCCCAGTGACTTCACCCAACCTAGGAATGTTTTTATGCTAGTGATCTATTTGGTGCTTAACACGAAAACATCAGTAAGTTAATTTCACCTAAATGATTTGTCCCCTATTTAGATGTTTATCACCGCACCAGCGGTCCGTCTACGGTGTATGCTTTACTAACCCTTACCCTTGATATTAAATTAGCTATTCTAGGACAAGGTCAAGTAGCCAACTATGGGGTTGATAACAAATCTCATTGTTGTCCCTTTTCCCATTCACTACCTCAGTAGGTAGTAAGAATAAGGCAAGTTCAAACGTTTGCAACCATTAAAAATCAATTAAAGCGAAGGAAGAAACAATACATGCGCTAAACTCTTTGTTCAAGAATCACTATGTATTTTACCTATGTGTGTTAATTTTCATGGTTCTCCACAACCTTAGTTTGGTGGTTTTAGCCTATCATGTTTATAATAAATTCATAGCATTCATAGACAAAGAAAAAAAAATTAGTAATACTTACAACGTTGATAGAAAGAAACTCACTTAATTAATGCAACAACAAAGAAGAACAACTCAAAAATCGTCTCTAGTGTGTCGTAAAACTTCTAAGCCCAAGACTTGTCTAAAACTTGGCTTCTAATTCTACTTCAAACTTAAAAACATCATGGCTTGTTACATGAAAATAAAAGGGTATTTAGTAGTAGATTTATGTTTTCGTTGTTCCTTGATGAATTTGTCTTGGGATTTAAATTTCCTCTTCTTAGTAGAAGTGGAAAGTCAATTTTGGCCGTTTGTTACACCTTTCGCGTGTCACCCTTGTCAATGCCGTGTCCTTGAGCGGCACGTGGCACATGCCAACGCGCTTGGAAGGAGTTCTTGCTCGCCTGCTAACGCGCGGAGACGCACAGGCGCCTCCTTCTTTACCTTTACTGGAAAGGTAGTGCTTAGTGCACACTTTGCCCATGTGCAGCCCCTTGGCTGTAGCGTCGCGTCTTTGCGGTGCCAAGGAATCTTTGCCACGCAGCGGCCTAGCGCTAGTGTACTGCTGCCTCACGCGGCTGTGTGACAACCTCGTGCGACCTTGATCGCCTTCACAAGTCCAAATTTTTCACATTTGATCAATAAGCCTAAAATACCTTCAAATTCATCATTTTAATGAAAACATCTGCATCCGTGTGTTAGCCATTTCACAAATATATAGATAATCACCTGCAAACACACATAATTTGTTCTCAAAACATAGTAAATTAGGGCAAGATATACATGTATGAGTGGTGATTTTTTATCGCTGTCAGTAGTTGAAGATCCGTAGGAAAAATTGCCCGACCCTGTGATCTATAGTTAGGCTGCGGTGGTATTCACATTGAAGATATGGCGAAAATACTTGTGTGGGCCCATGTGGATGTGTTCTGAACCACAAGAGCTTGTAATGTGTGTTCACATTGAAGAAACTCAATCTCTACGACAAATGAGGTGGTTAGAGCTACCAAAAGACTACAATATGAATGTTCTTTACCATCCGAGGGTAAGGCTAATGTGAGTGGAGGACACCGGTGTAGACTCTCTATGGAGGTGTGTCCCATGTGGATGAGGGAAAAAGAGGCTATTGAAAGATATACATCGACTCTTGAGTTGGGAGTTAGATTGGTGAAACGACTACTGGCGATGTTATTGTCTAAGTGAGTCATCCTTGGTGAGGCGATGTGAAAGCTAGACAAGATAAGGACTGGAGTCTGCTTAATTTGAAGGAGGTACTTCAGTTAGAAGGTGAAGATCTCCTCCCAAGGGGAGATGGTGTTAGCTGATACCGGGGTCGCCTATGTGTTCCAGATGTTGATGATTTGAGAAGTCGGATGTTGCATGAGGATTATGGATCTAGGTACTCTAATGTGTCAATCTAGGTGCCACCAAGATGTATCATGATCTGCGAAATATATTGGTTGAATGGCATGAAGAAGGATATTACGGTCGTAGCCAAGTGCCGAGCGTCGGCAAGTAAGGTCGTGCTCCAAAGGCCGGGAGGTGTAATTTAGGATATTAGCATTCCCGGAAGTGGGAAGAGATTAATATTGATTTCATCACGGAGCCTACCTCACACTCATCGACAGTATGACTCTACTAGGGTTGTGATGGACAGGTTGACCAAAAAGGCACACACATTTCTGAGGTAGAAAACCACGGATTCGGCGGAGGATTTTTGCAAGCTATATATCCAGGAGTTGGTTCGATTGCATGGAGTTCCCTTTTTCATCATTTCGGATCGGAATTACTAAATTTACCTCCCCGGTTTGCAGTGGTCTTTTCAAAAAGGGCTTGAGACTAAGGTTAAACTCAACACAACATTTCATCCGCAAACGGATGGTCAAGAAGAGTAGACAATTCGAGACTCTAAAAGACATGTTGAGAGCGTGTGTGATGGACTTCAAGGTAGTTTGGATGATCAACTTGCCCACACAGCGTCGGAGTTTGCCTACAATAAACTACCACTAGTATTCGGATGGCGCACCGTTCGGGGCTCTTTACGATAGAGTGTGGAGTCGCCCATCAGATGGTTTAAGGTTGGTGAGGCGTCAATGATAGGGGCTGGACTCGGTTAAGTGAGGCAATGTAAAAGATTCGGTTGATAGAGACGGGTTGAAAGCTGCCGGAAGTCGTCAAAAAGTCCTATGCGAACGTGAGAAAAGAGAATTAGAATTTGCGGTTGATGATTGGATATTTCTAAGGTATCTCCCATTAAGGGAGTAATGCGGTTTTAAGGAAGAAAGGAAAACTTAGTCCTGCTATGTTGGCCTTTTATCGGATTGTGAGAAGGGTTGGCCAAGGTGGCGTATGAGTTGGAGTTTCCTGAGTTGTCTTAGTGCATCATGTGTTTCATGTCGCTTTTGAAGAAATGCTTGGGAATCAACTCTAATAGTCTAGATGGACCTTGGTGTGAAGGCTAGCCTTAGCTATGAGGAGGTTTCGGTGGAAAATATTAGATCGCCAGTTCGGAGGATGAGGTGGGAAGTAGCTTTAGTTAAGAAGTATTATAAAAGAATCATCGTGTTTGGAAAGGAGCTGTGGGAAAGCCAGAAGAGGATATGATGACTGGGTACCCACACTTATTCTCTACCGCTCGAGTCCGATTGTGATATCGGTTGCCTATGACTCTATTTAGTTTCATGTTCAGATCATGTGTTCAAGTTTCTTTTAGGTATATGGATGTGTATGTGAAGCATGAAATCGGATTCGGTATGTGGTATGAATCGAGGTAGTCATTAGTGAGTTTTGGTTTAAACGATTACTATTTGGGTGTAATGATTGCATTCTTTTTTTCTGCTTGTTTCCAACATTCAGAGTTGAATGTTCCCAAGGAGGAGATATTGTAATACCTAAAAGCACCTAAGATTGGACCGGGATCAAAATTTGAAGTTTGGCTAAAAAGCTGGGGAAAATATTGTAGGGCCGGATGATGTCACGACTCGTGGTTGGAAACCATGGGTACGTTGTTAGCGTGAGGCTGGACTCACGAAGTTGGAGATACCACGGGTTATCAATGACTCATGGTGAGAGGTGATGACCCATGGTCACAGTCATGGGTTTGGCTTGCCATTTCTCCGGAGTTGACTTAACGGATGGGTACGACTCGTTGGAGGGAACAGCGAGTTGTGGTGAAGACTCATTGAGGAGAAGCTCGGGGTATTCGGGGATAGCGACGGTGACCCAATGATCTGTTTGATCAAAGGAGGAGTCGTCCTGTCGAGCCTTAGTATGAATACGGAATCGAGGTCTGAGTAGTGCATATGTCGGGTCATACCACGAGTCGTGGTAGCTTCAAACGACTTCGTTGTTATGCCACATTGGTTCGATACGTGCGAATTTTTGGGTATCGATAGGGTATTTTCTACTATCCTATGCTCTAGGGCCTAAACTACGTCTTTTTATGATTTTCTGGGGCATGATAGATAGGTTAAGACCTACAGTTGTCTCGTTCCCGTAAATGCGAGTTAGGACAGTGCAGAGATCCAAGCTATTCTCAAGCTCTTCCTATCCAATTCTCCCTTGGAATACAGTCTTACCCGGTATGTAGTCTTGAATGGATGTTTAGTAACACCTATGCCCATTCTCTATTGATTTATGAAAATCTATCAAAAATCTCATGGGGTTTTGAATTTAAATTTTTTGAAAATATAATGATTTGCAAATGGGTTTTTATGATTTGCGAATTACATCATATTTTATGAATTTTGATCAGATTTTACAACTATTTTCTTATAATATTATTGATTTCGATTTCTCAATTAACAGGCCCTAATCATGCCATGATTTATGATAAATCGATTTATGATGTACACCAATTGTTGATATTTACAACCCAACATGATTTATGATTTGAAATATGGTTATTCAGTACCTATCATTATTTGATGATTTACAAGTTATATGTATGATTGACGGTATGCATGAAACCCGGCTGATTCATGAATTATGTTTTGTGACTCACGGGCCTTATGTCACGGCTGGATTCACGTATGTACAAGAATGTTTATGATTATCATGATTTAATTAGCCCCTGAATTCATGTATGTTATACTATTAGCACTATATATGTTTTGGGAGTAGTATCAAACACCGAGTAGGTTTAGGGCCTAGGTTCTATCCCAAATCTCACAAACCATTACCGTAGGTATGTTGAGACCTCCTTGTATTGTCCCCTACTCAAATGGCGCTTTTCATGGTGATATCACACTTTCATGGTTCTAAGCTTGTAGAATCTGGACCTTACCGACTAGGGTTACAGAGTCGGAGCTTATTGTGTGCTCGTATGGGTATCATCAGGTTAAGAATTTTCACTGATCCTCATGATTTATGCATGTTTATGATTATGTATTTTGGCTCAAGTCATGTTAAATAAATCTTTCTTTTATATCGGAGGCTGATTAGATTACAAATATTTTACAAAAGCATGACATATGTTTATGTTACGATATTTATGATATGAGAATGATGTCGTACTCTTATGATCATTTTTTTAGTTTTTATATATTAAATGTCCTTTTTACTTGCCTTGCATTCTCGGTACATTTCTTATACTGACCGCATACTTTCCTACTGTATCGTTTCTTGATATAGGACTGGCTCTGAACCGTCCTCGTCCTTAAACCATCACCGAGGTTACTATCGACTTTGTTGGTGGTCCTGGCATTAGAGACCGTATGACTAGACGTTTATGTTCTTCTTTGTTTCAGTTGGCAGTTAGTTGGGGATATTTGTCCATCAGCCAACTTATATGATAGAGGCTTTCATACCTATGTAGTACTCAACTTATGTGTATGTTTAATTGCTTCCAGATGTTATGGCATGCTATGTTATGTTTACATTTCCTCTATGTCTTATATTGAGTCTTCCGCTTATAATGATTGAAGTTAGATGTATGCTTATACCATGGGTCGACTTGGGTCTGTTGGGGTTCCTTGTCTCGTATCACGATCCGGGTCTACGTTCGGGTCGTGACACCTTAGAAGTCCCTAAAAAGGCGTCATTTAGGAGTTAAAAGCATGAAAAATTACTAAAATATCCTTGGAAATTCTCTTTAAAAATCTGCCGTCGGTGTCAGCGACCTACACAATGAGTCGTTGTATGCCGCAACAACTCATTGGATCCATCCTTTCCCTCTGGAGTAAGAATTTGTGGTTTACGATTCTCCAGACCAGCGACCGAGACGGGGCGACATTGCCCATACCATAAGTCATCCTATGACTTGTGGTCGATGGACCCGTCCTTGCTCCTCCTCGAGTTTTCCAACGGATCATCACCATGGGCTGTCACTCATTATGATGAGTCGCTATATCCTTCTATTGCCACTGAGCTAAATCCTCTAAACTCCCACATGCTTGAGAGTCACGACGGGTCGTCATGGGGTGCAGCCGTCGTCCTTTGAATCGTGAGCCTTTGGGAAAAACTTGACCATTTGCGGAACTATTGCTCATAAAGAGGACATCACTTGTTTCGTCCGCATCACCCCGCGACTCATGACGTGAGTTGTTATCTTTGGGACTTGAAATTCCAGCGATTACGCCACGAGTCTTACGCACTTCGGCGTATCATCTAACAAATTCTTCCACGACTTGTTACGAGGCAAAGTTTTTCACTTTCCTGGCGGTTTCTTGATTCAAGTTTGGGTATGATTTTAGAGACTTTTGAGGTGTTACTAAGTCCTTCTGAGTAAATACATACGAAGACTGCTTGTGATCCCGTGAACACATCCATGCACCCAGACAAATAATGCCTCCAGATCTTCAAGGCAAACACCACCATTGCTAACTTAAGGTCATGCGTCGGGTAATTATTCTCATAGGTATTAAAGTTTGTCTCAAGCATAAGCAATGACCTTTCCATTCTGAATCAACACACACGAAGCCCGATCCTAGAAGTATCTGATATACCACAAAACCATCAGTGCACTTGAGGCGGATCAATACTGGGCGAAATGAGTCAAGTCATTAGCTTTTGAAAACTCTTTTCACGGGCATCGGACCACTAAACTTTGACCTTCTTCTGGGTCAATTTAGTCAAAAGGGCAGTAGTGGATGAAGAACCTCTATGGACCTTTGATAGTAGCCATCTAAGCTAAAAAAATCTCCTAATGTTAGTGGGGGCGCGGGTTTAGGCAGTTCTTCGCTTCAATCTTTTGAGAGTCCACTTGAACACCCTCACTAGACACCATGACCCAAAAATACAGCGACTTCAACCAAAACTCTACACACTTGCTAAACTTAGCAAACTGAGATTGATGGTCTTTGAGAATTACGCAATGCAATCCACAAATGATCGGCATGCTCACTCTTTCACCTAGTATATGAGGATGTAAATACATGAAGGCAAATGATGAACATATCCAAATACTTTTTGAACACCATGGTTCATCAAATCCATAAAAGATGAAGGAGATTCTGTTAGTCTAAAAGACATAACTACAAACTTATAGTGACCATACCGAATCCTAAAGGCCATGCGGAGATGTGGCTTCTCCTTAATCTCGAGGCGATGATATTATAGGATCTAAGTCTATCTTTGAAAAGTACTTGGCACCACAGAATTTGGTCAAACAAATCATGAATCCTAGGGAGGGGATATTTATTCTTAATTGTGACATTGTTCAACTGATGGTAATTAATGCACATCCTGAGAGAACCCCACGGGGACTTACTGAACCCTAATGAAACCCTTATCTAAGAGATCCGCTTCCAACTCCTTTTGCTTCGGTAGGAGCCATTCTATAAGGGATGGATATGGGATGCAAATTAGGGGAAGAAGGTCAATACCAAAGTCAATTTTTAAAGCTGGGGATGGACTCTTGGTAGATCATCCCTAGAAACACCTCCTAGATACTCACATACAGCTTGAGATTGAGAAGAGTCGGGTCTCGGATGTAGAATTCTTAACTTAGAACTAGATGATATACACAACCCTTAGCATCGTCTTCACAGCCTTAAGGTAGGAGATAGCGACCTACGAGACACAACTAAACTACCCTTTCATTCTAGGACAGGCTCACCCCGAATCAAAACTCTACAAGCGCTGGGTTCTTTGTCGGCGAAGCATAGCAAACATACAACCAATACATACGCGAAAATAACATCAAAATGTTTGTCATATCTAACTCGGTAAGTCCGGCTAAAGTGACTTTACGGCGAAGAACTATGACGGAAATTTCTATATACCCGTTGAGCTATATACAGACTTGCGGATAGGAGTAGAGATAGAGAAGGGTTCTAAAAAGATTTTGGGGCTGACACCAAAATTAATAGAAACTTAGGGAGTCACAAAGGATAATGTGGCCCTTGGGTTTAGAAATGCATAAACATCAGATGGAATACTCGCTAACATACTCGTGACCATATTTGGTGAGCTCTTCTACTCTGGCGGGATGATAGTGCATAGAATTGGTTTTGTGTTGCCCACTCTGCGGCCTTAGAAGATGCGCTTTGTTGAGGTGAACCAACTATTGGAGGCTGCTAAAAATGCGTGGTAGGACACAACCTCCCACCATCGTCTGTCTGGATGATGGGCAATCCCAGAAAGTCTATTTCTAGGCTTTAGCACCCGTAGCAAGCATCTAAGCCGACTAAGCACCTCCCTAGGTGGTTCTTACACTTCTGCAAGTTAGGAAAGTGCGCTCCACGAACATGCTCCTCACGACCCATAGATCCTAAATGCTCACCTTCTCTGCGATCATCTCTGAGCCTAAGGGTATACTAAGCCAATAGCGGGTGGGCGATGACCTGCGATGGGGCCTGTGGCGTGTCCACCACCAAACCTCGATGAGAATACCCAAAGCTCCTTTTTGTCTTATCCTTAGCAGCCTCTCTCTCTCTCCCTCTTCTTCATGTCTGCTCTGCTCTATCACGAGCATAAATCATCGTAGAGAGATATTTATGTAACTAATAAGCATAGTGGTCCTGCACTTCTTGACGGCCAGTCACGCAGCCCTTGGTACAAACTTGCTCATATGATCTCTTGGATCGACAGCCATCTACGGAACATACTTGGATAGTGGTGAAACCTTAGGACATACTCCTAAAATAGTCATGTCGTTCAACTTTAAATTGACGAACTCTTTCTCTTTTGCTTCCCTCGACTCTCGGGGAAAGAACCTATCCAGAACGTCATAATGAACTCATCGATAATCGGAGCTGCACTTACTCGGACCCTCCTTCCACTAGAGAACCGAGATGTGAGCTATCCCTTGGTGATAATAGGCCAAATATGCACTTTAATTCCCCAAACTCCCATGTCACAGGTAATTTTACGAGATCTCCTCGTGAACTCCTGTCGATCTCGTCACACTTTAGAACCATGAAACTCTTGAGGGTTCATCTGGTGATTCTCGCACTCTAGTCACCACATCATTCCCATTAGTGTTCACATGGGCAACACCTGTACGCTTGACATAGGCTATCATGCTGTGCAAACATCTAAAAAGTAGCCATGAACTCAACATTAGTCACTTACTCATTCAAAGTATTAGGGAGTTGGTGGGGTTGACCGATGCCTATCTCCATTGCCATTCCCATGGCCATTATCATTTCCATTCCTTTTTCTATTTACTTGATGGGGAGGCATATTTTTGCAAACGTGTATAATATGATTTAGAGAAATAGAGAGAGTTGGACTTCATCGCATGACATAGATCATAAAAGAAGGAAGTTTCTAAAATATTTCGTAGCCTCTCGTCATAAGTATGGAATGCTTCACACCCATAAAAAGGACTACTCAATGAGGCTTTTAGACACCCCGGAGACATACCTAAACGCAACACTCCGATACTAAGTTTGTCATGGCGAGCACGGAACCTAAATCATAACACGGGACCTAGAGCTGAATGAATCCAAGCTAGCATGTAGCATGTATAACTTACTTTAGAACATAAACAAGTCAAGAACATGTCGGGAATGAGCGCAAATCAGAAACATACGGAGTACAAGATAACAGATTTGAAAACACAGTATGCAAAGCTATGAAAAGTCTCACAGTCGTAGGATGAGTTGATGGGGAAAACATCCCAACTAACTCTACTAAAGTCTAAAAGGCGAAAGACGTAAAAATAAAAGACATGTATCAAACTAATGTCCTCGGATCATGAGGACTCACCAAGAGTTGGGTTGGACTGGACTAGATTGGAAGTAAGTCTAACCGGCGAGTTGAGACTAATCACCGAACCTATATCATGAGATGATATAACATAAAAGTATAATTGTCTTGAGTATGTAGGTTAACTAAATTAGGAAAGTAAAGGAAACATGCTAAAATCATAATTGAGATAGTGTAAACATAAATTAATCATCATAAGCTAGAGTATAATGACCCAAGGTTTTACAATCAAAATCGTACAGTCTATCATGTTGAAATCATAAGTAAAGTCTCATAAACTTCATATGAGTCCAATTACACTATAAAACGATGTGTAAGTACAACAAATCCCACATGCAACCCACACCTTTAAGTTTTCTATTTCAAGCGGTTCTCATATTTTGAACCAATCCACGACTCTTACGGTCCCTGCGGTATCATACCATTAGCAATGTGCTAGACACATGCCTCAAATCACTATCACCATATAACACTCAACACTTGAACATAATTGGCCACACGTGCATGGGGACTCTAGAAATTCATGTATACCGGTGTAGTACCACTCCCACTCCTCTACTCGTTTGAGTTCACTAATTCCAAAATGCATTTACTTGGGATGCTCCTCGGGCATGAGCCTCTTATCCAAGATAAAACATGTTATCCATTCTTATTTGTTTTTCGTATGGCTCTAATCCCGATCAATTGCATGACCATTCAGGGTACTATTCTACCCTAACCTTCTTGGTTCCACTCATCACCATATAGGAGCAGAAGAGCACGTTGAGCATTACAAAGTTTTACACTTACACAAGTTTGATCTATCAATACAACAAGTCCATTATAATCTAGCATCAATTAGTGTTCCGAACCAACTAATCATAGTGAAAATCCACACACATACAAATCATTATCCAAAGTCTTACTCCTCGTAAAACCATAACCTACCTCGATTGTAGGATGAGAGAAAACAACTACTTTGTATGAGCTTTGCCTTTTTATAGCGCCTCCAAATGTTCAAAATCTAAATACAAGTAAACAAACAACATTCATTCACCTATAACAATTCATTCAGGCTAAAAATTTGATTCTACCCCATTCTCTAGATAGTATGGTCAAATTAAATATCCCCGAGATCGGTCGCACGTTTATCCCCACTAGAAATTAAAAGCTATTACAATGAGTTTCTACTCTTAAACCCTTCATAGGAAGTAAATAATGCTAGAGACCTCAATTTTAACAACACAAGGTCTCAAACTGCCTGATCAATTACATACCTTCACATTCCCCTAAGAAGTGATCATTCACCATTTTTAAGCCTAGGAGTCAATACCCAGTCATTCCGTAACCTTGGATCTAGTTTTCACAACCCTAGGGTTCTTGGTTAGGATTTAACCATTAGAGACTATCCTTTGATTCTAGAGATTACAGGGAATCGAATGAGAAAAGAGCTAGCTAGAAATCTTACTTTAGGAAGAGAAACTACTCGCCCTCCAAAATTGCCCATACGCTCTCCAAAGTTTGTGTATTCGAGTAATAGGGTAAAAGACCCCAAAATTCTAACCCAAGCTTATCCTGTTGCCCTCTCGTTGTCTCTTGCTGCTTGATCGGATTTCCATATTAGCAAACCTCTTGTGGCGGCCAAGGAATCAACACGATAGACTCGACGGTTAGAGAATCTCTTGCCTCTTCGCTATGGGACCTCACTGGCCAGATTATAACGGTCTTTCGCTAAAGTGAGAGTCCTATCACTACTGGCAGTTCCTGTTAACCGGTAGCTCAAAATTTCCTACATATTTTCCATCCCTTAAACACAATTCTTAAAATCCAACTTTCCAACACTCCCCATAGTGGACCTAGGAGAAACGGGTTGCTAAGGACTTAGTACCATAATGATGGACGGATGAATTACATCATATATCAATTAAAATATAATTCATCCCTGAATGCTCAAAAGGGAGAAAGAGAAAGGAAAATACCTGACTTGACAAATAACAAGGGTTACTTGTCTCACAAGTCTATTTTTCTCCTAAGTGTCTTTTTCTCCACGGGATGGTTCTTTGCGGACTTTTTTACGGGAGAGGTTCTGATTGCGATCTCCATCGATCTCAACTTGTGAACCTCTGCATCTATCTCTTTCCACCGGCTCCTCTTCATAAGATAGATTCTCATCAAGTAGCATTGAATCCCATCAAATAATAAAAGTACCATCCTCGTGATATTTCTTCAACATGAAAAAATGAAATTTCGGATTAACTCCCATACAAACACAGCGGCAAGGTCGGTTTATAGGCCAACTTCCCCATACATCGAAGAACCTCAAATGGCCTAATGTACCTCAGGATGAGGTTGCCCCATTTCCCAAACTACATCACCACCTTCATGGGGGAAACCTTGAGCAAGACCTGCGCTTCCTTCATGAACTCCATATCTACAGCCTTCAAATCTGACGTCTTGCTTTTCTTTGCTGAGATACCGAGCCTTTCTTGAATTATCCTAACCTTCTCAAGGATTCCTTCAATAAGTGAATGCCTCATGGCATCACCTTGAACGCATCAAACTAGTGGAGTGGGATCTACTTTTCCTCTCATATAAGACCTCAAATGGCATCATGCCAATTCTTGAGTGATAATTGTTGTATGCAAATTTTTACAGAGGTAAGAACTTATACCAAGTGGCCCCTAAAATTATACCGCAGTCACAGAGCATATCCTCAACGCTTTGGATCATCCTTTCCGATTATCCATTCGTTTTTGGGTGGAATGTTGTAATCCAAGTCATTTTTAGTGCACACAATTGACACATAGGTTCTCCAAAAATTAGAAGTAAACTGCGTACCTCTGTTTGAGATAATCGACACTAGCATCACGTACGAATTGAACCACCTCCTTGACATGTAGTTTAGCCAACCTCTCTGCATTATAAGTCACCTAAACTAGCAAAAAGTGGGCAGACTTAGTTAGTCTATCGATAATAACCCAAATTGAGTCAAACATCTGCAAGGTCTTTGGAAGACCAACTACAAAGTCCATTGCTATCCAATCCCACTTTCATTTTGGGATGGGCATCCTCTGGAGCACTCCCCCAGGTTTCTTATGTTCATAATTCACTTTTTGGAAACTTAGGAATTGGACGACATGCTATGATGTCTCTGCTTTCATCTTGCTCCACCAATAATGTTGCCTCAGTTGTGATACATCTTGGTAAATCGGGATGTATACGGTACCTTGAAGTTATGAGCTTACGATAGTATGATCTAGATGATATCACCAACTTGGAAAACACTTACACGCCCCCTTATCCTCATGATTCCTTGATCATCGATTACCACACCTTGTCCTCCCCTTGCAAGACCTAGTCATGAATCTTACTTAGCTTTCCATCCTCAAAGCGCTTGGATTTAATTTTATTTAGCAATGATGATCTAGACTTCAAACTGGACAATATTCCACCCAAGCTTTGATGATTATTTCTCACGGGTTGTTGGCCAATATGTGAACTTCCTAGATATCGGGCGACGGGTAGCTTCAAGCAAGGAAAACTACCCATACCTATAACTTTCTATTCAAAGTATCTGCACCATAAACTTTCCCAGATGGTATATGATTGTGAAATCATAGTCTTACTTGATTCAATCCACCTTACTCTATCTCGGGTTAAGACCTTAAAGATGAGACACATGTTGTAGGCTGTGATGATCAGCAACACCTTATAATGGGCCTCATATGGTAAGCCTCCAGATTTTCAGCCGAGACACCATTGCGCCAACTGCAGAACCCGAACGTGGGGTAGTGCTTAACGATGCATTTCGAGTTGTTTGAAGCATCGTAATGACTTTGTCTTTCCCCGGTAACACAATATTCAAACCAAATCGTGAGGCATCAAAATATACCAAAAAGTCTTTACCTTCCAATGATGGTAGGATAGAGTGCGTGTCGACAAGGTCTTGAGCTTTTGAAAACTTTCTTTACACTTTTCAATCTGAACTTGGAATGGAACATATTTCTAAGTCGGCTTTGTCCATGAGAGGCAATGGCCGCAAAACCCTTCACAAATCGGCAATAATAACTGGCTAGCCCTATAAAGTTATGAACTTGTCAACTGCAGTGGGCCTATTATTGTTACTTCGCTATACGTAGATATACCATGATTCCTTCCTCGGAAACTATGTGTTCCAATAAGGATAATGATTCCAACGAAAAGTCACATTTAGTAAACTTTGCGTACAACTATTTCTCCTTTAGCAATGCCAACATAATCCTTAGATGATTCTCGTATTCCTACTTGAGTACGTGAATACACCAAAATATCATCAATGAAAAAGATCACGAAGGAGTTAAGATAGGGTTTGAAAATACCGTTCAACAAACTCATAAAGGTAGTTGGAGCATTGAGTAGTCCTAATGAAATGAGCAAGAACTCATAATTCCCATACTTGATCTTTAAAGGCTATTTTAGAATATCTCGGCATGGATTTTCGGTGATGGTAACTGACCTCAAATCAATCTTCGAAAACACTCTTGCTCCCTAAAGTTGATCAAACAAGTTATATATTCGAGAGGGGATATTTGTTTTGAATAGTAACCTTATGCAATTGTGACGGTAGTCAATACACATCCGCATGCTACCATCTCTTTCTTCTTCACAAACAATACGAGGCACTCCCTGAGAGAGACACTTGAATGAATGAACCCCTTACTAAGAAATTTTTGAAACTATTCTTTTTTCTCTCTCGACTTAGTTGGTGCTATTTTATATGTCGGTATGAAAATAGGTCGGGTCCCTAGTTCTAAGTCTATGGAAAATTAATAATACAGTCACGGTGGCATATGTACAATCTATGGAAAACACGTCTAAGAAGCTATGTATGAAATAAACTCTATGGAGGGATCCTCATATTGGTATCCCAAATGTGGCTAGGTAAGCAACCCCCCAAATCAATTTCCAGGACATGAATATATGAGATAATTTTCTTGGGAGTGATGAATTGGTAATTTATCATTTCATTTAGCTTTAAGCATGAGTTATTGCTTTGTTTTCACATAATTTAGAAAGGTTTTATGCCTTTTTTCTTTGTGCGAGGCATTTGAAGGAAACAAAGATAATGGAGGATTTGAACTTACAACAATCTGCTTTGGACATGCTTTTCATCTTCTTGCCGTGGATTTGCATCTGCTAAATGTAGATGTAACACAGATAGGATTGTCTTGGACATACTTTTCATCTACTAGCCACAAATTTGCATAATAATTTTCTCTTTGGACATGTTTTACATCCGTTGTAGAAGATTTGCATCTGCAAATATAAATGAAAAACAAACATTGAATTTGATGATTCCAAGGAAAAAATGTCCATAAAGACTCCCATTGTACTAGAAGCTTCCAAGAAAATTTTTGGGGAAGTTGTGCACAAAAGAAAGTTTCAGGTTTTTCACCTAAATTGTACACACCCATGTCACTTTTCATAGAATTGAATAATGTAGAGAGAAGTAGAGAGAGATAGAAAGTAGAGTACAATTTCCTTATTCTTCTTCAATTTTATTTGGTAAGAACACCATTATTGTAGATTTTGAAAGCTTAATTTATTATTCATTATGATGATTGTTGAGGAATTTCCCATGGGTATATTTCTCTTTCTTCACTCATGAGTAAGCTAAATTTCTGGCAGGATGTGTGCATGATGGGTGTATAAATCTATACCCCGCGAACTCAAATATCGGACACAGGAGGAGTTGAAACGGGGAAAATAGAAATTTGGTGCTTCGGTTACGGGGACGGGTCGTGGACGACTCATGAGAGACCCCACGCGAGTCGTTAGGTGACTCGTGAGGGAGGCACACGAAGGAAGAGTCCCCATGGGCATGGAAATGACTCGTGGTAAGACACCACGATTCGTTAGGTCAGCCGTGGGTGAGAGAAAAAGGAAAAGAATAGGCGAAGTCCCCGGTGCACTTGACGGGAGGCGACCACGGCTTCGTTAGAGGCGCTTGTGAGTTGTGGTATGAGCCGTTCAGGTAAGATTTAAGCAAGTTGATGTTGGGGGCGTGTACATGACGAGAGTTGTCCACGCAGTCGTGACCAGTGACAATGGTTCATTAAGTCCCCCATTAGAGCCTAAGTGATACGATTTATCCAGTGTAACGAGGGACTTAATGAGTCATTGCCCGTCTTGTTGAGTCGTCAGTTCACCTAGATTGAGTCACACAGGATTATTTTACGAAATAGTAAGGGCCTTTTCGTATTTCCTAAGTTCCTAAGACCTATACTACATCAAGGCTAGTTTCGGTGGGTTTTAAGTTGAGGAAAACTACATTCCTAAGTTATTCTTCCATGTATGCAAGTTTGAAGGTTTGAAAGAGGAGATTCAAGGCAAATCTCAAGGCTTCATTGGAATCTTGGCTTAGGCAATTAGAGGGTGTTAGAATTCACCATTCCCAGGTATGTAAGGCTATGAGTGGGTGTATCCTTCCCACACCCATACCCAATTTCTATCAAAAATCATGATAAATTGTCTATGATCAAGTATGGGGTTTTCACTCAATTGCATGATTCTTCAATCTCTATACATGGGTATGATTAGATTATGTTTACATTGATGAATTGTGAAGCTTGGAAGATTTTAAATTGTTTTCAATCCAAATTGTGATTTCTAATTATGAAATTTAATGCCCATTAGGTGAGAAGTTCATGAAAGAAGAGAATAATGTTGAATGTATGATGTTGATGAGATTTGATGATGAAAAACATGTTTCTAAAGTTACCCATGACTATGAGGTTGTTTTAAAAATGAATTGAGTAGATCTAAGTTTGATTAAGCTTTGGGGCAATGCCCGCGTGTTGATCTAAATAATGATTTTTTACGCCCACATGAGTTGGAGCGAAGTCTCCCCAAATTTTCATAATTTCTAGCTTGTGGTATGTTGAGATAAATATCCCTACATATGGCTTACCACATGATTTGGAGTAGATGCTCCCATTTATACTTGAGCTTGTGGTATGTTTCGAAATAAAGCTTCTCATAAGCATGAATTTATAATTGAGATGTATGTCATTATTGAGTTTTTTCAAAGGACAATGTTGAGCTTCATTTTCATATGATGTTGAGTCTATGTGATTCCATTAATGAGCTTTGTCGATAGACAATGTTGAGCTTCATTTCATACGATGTTGATTTATGCATGATTTCATATTGAGCTTTGTCATTAGACAATGTTGAGCTTCGTCAATAGACAATGTTGAGCTTCATTGTATACGATGTAGAGCATTGCAATTTTTGAGAAAGAGTGCTTAGGCGGTTAAGGGTAAATCACCTATGCCCCGAACTACGCACCAACGTAGGTTGATACTATTATGTTATTAGGACCTCCTTGTGAGCTATCCCCGACCCAATTGCCGCTTTGAGAATGATATCGATATCATGGTAGCGTTCTTAGCCACGACAAGATTTTGGACGGCTTTTCCCACTTGAGTGTAAAATCGGGACAGCTCATGTGGTATGTCGGTTAAGTGATGAGTCTCCTACTGTCTATATCGTTCATATTTGTATATTCATCACTCATGGTGATTTATTTACTCATGCATGTTCTAAAAGTGAGGTTCGACTCATTGTTCGGCTTTAAGATAAACGTCATGTTTTATTTGAGTCGTTAAATTCGATCATGATGTTATAAAGCTATGCATGGTCATGTTATGGTGAATTATGATTTTAGAAAGTATGCATGTATGACCTTCCTACTACAATGTTGAAAGCTTATGATATGTATGAAATGTTTTAAATGAATTACTTTACTTAAGAGAATTTACTTACCTTGCATACTCGGTACATTCCGCGTGCCGACCACATACTTTCTATGTTGTATCATTTCATGATACAAGATCATTCGCAACTTGACCACGATCTTAATCGGCTTTCGAGTTTATCATTTCAGATTGTTGAATCCTCATCTTTCGAGGACTAGACTCTCAATTTTCATTTCATATTTCAGATTCAGTATCATTGAGTTAGTTGGGGTCTTGTCCATAAACTCGTCGAGATTAAAAAGGCTTTGGACTTATGTATGTATAGTTTCGAATATTCTTCCGATATCTTTGTTGTATGAGACTTCCATTGAGTTTATGTTTATGGTTTCTTCATGTTTATTGAATGAGTTAGTTGAATGCTTATGCCATGGAACACTTGGGGTCTCTTGGGTCCCTAGTCCCGTGTCTACGATTTGGGTCTACGCTCGGGTCGTGACAATAAACTCAAGTGGGTGTTGATGATTTGTTCTTAAATTCAGCGAATAATAAATTGGATCTATTATTTTCTCTAAGTTTTAATTGAAAAATTAGTAGTTGCAAACATTAATTTAACTTAACTATCTTACTTTTGCTTGAGAAAGAGGAGGCGAGATTTGGTGAAAATTAATAGGGAGGGATTTGGAGTATAGTGTGTGGAGTTGAGCTAGAGATAGTCAAAACCTCGTCCTCGCTCCATTAAAGGGTTAAGGTTAAAGATATGTGCTCTTCCTCGAAGCTTTGTGGAATTTGAATCTTGATTGTGGCTTTGAGGTTTGAGAAAAGCCAAAGAAAAAACATCATTTGGTTGAAAAATAAGAGGATGCAGTTTGATCCATTGCTATCCATGCTATAATTGAGTTTAAGGCATTTCAATCAACCCCAATAAGTTGACACCCATCCTGTGCACATTCCTAGTCTTTTCTCATTGATAGCAACAGAGTGATTTTGTTTTGTTTACTAATTTGAACTCGATGATTGTTTCCTTCCCCGATTTTTACCTTTCAATTGTTAAACCATGATTATTGAGAGTTTGAATTAGTTTATGATTCTTGGATGATCTCTTCTCAATCTCGGTGGGATTCGACCACGAAGATCCATTGGAAATTTTTAACAACAACCATTTGCCACCTCGCATAAAATAGAGATGTATTGAGAGTTATCCAAGGAGCGGAGCTACAATTCCCATTTCCTCTCACTCTAGACGCCTGCGGCATTAATATGGTGATGGTTTTAACATGGCAATCCAAAATAGCATGGTAAGGAGACAACAGAGCTCATCCACTGAATAACGCCAAAATCTATTATGTCTAAGATCACTAAATCAACCAGCATATCATAATCCATAAATCCTCACGGACGGGCGTGATAGATTCTATCAACAACCACAGAATCCCCAATGGGAGTAGAGACATGAATTGGGGCATCAAAGATATCACAAACAAGATCAAACCCCACAATAAAGTAAGCAAAAACACACGAAAAAGTAGAATCAGGATCAAATAAAGTAATAGTCATTCGGTCTTATACGATAATAGTACACCTTAATAAACGTATCTAAAGCCTACGCCTCGGAGTCGATCGGGGAATGCATAGAAGTGATCCTGGTGGCCTGTTGCCAAACCCACCCCTGCTGGGCTGTGTATCCCTTATACCGGACTAAGTACCACCCCGCTTCTTGTCACCGAACACCCACACTCTACCATGTCGGGCTCCACCTCTACTCATTGAGTGGCTTCCCACGCCCTTCTTGAGGTGATTCTTGTTAGAAGGCACTACCTCCTCTCCTTACTAATGCAGTGACAATTTTCAATCATACAATGTGTACTCTTAGTCTAACTTTTAGCGGTAGTAGCATGAGATCGAGCCGGATGTGGGAATGATCTGCCGCGCTCTCCAAACTTAGGACACTATCTTTGAATGTGGCCATACTCGCCACTCTCATGTCACACCTTATCGAGCAGGGGACTCGAGCAGAGGAAATGAAAGATTGGGCGAGCCCCCAAATCTAAACGAACCATCCATGTACTCCTCATTGTACACGAAGGGCAACATTGTTCCCGGCCCGGACCTCGGCGATACAATGTTCTTGGCCCGAACAAGGTACCCCAGTACCCCTTAGGGTAGAGCCCGGGAAAAATAACCACACAACTAAAATCCCTTTTGAGCCTTCTTCTCGGTGTTCCTTGCATAACAGTCCTTCTTAACCCCTTCCACATTCTTCACATACTCCACCACCTTACAGGAAGACCTTACGATGAGACCATCTACGGGCGACAAGCAGAGCCCCGGCTTAGGCCGCCATGAACTACCTAATCCTCTCCTCCTTTGGTAGGTAGTAATGGTAAGGCATACCAAGATACTAAGTGGAAACGGACCTCATAGGCTATAACTAAGGAGGTCTCTTGCTCAATGTTGATGAACTCATGCGAATCTGGTCCCACAAGGTGGGCATATCTTCTCCGGGGAAGGTGGAGTATAGCGAGTCCATGTTAATGGCGGTACATCGGCTTTGCACTCCACAAACTCCCTCCACCAAAGCTTAGCATCTCCCATTAGTTGAAAAGTAACAAATTCCACCCCGTACTTCTTCATTGCTCTAATTTTATGGAGTCTTTCATGGCACTCTATGATGAACTCATAGCGTCTTCTGCCTGATGTTATAATAGGTGGGAGGTTTCATCTTCATAAACCTCAAGAATAGATCATGCTCCTCTCCGAGTCAAACAGTCCGGTCACTGGCCTTGGAAACATGCCTGTATTAGAAATGTTGTCCATGTAGGAAGTTATAGCTATTGCATATCATTGCCCGAGTGTTGACCTCTGGAGTCACGGTGCTCCGTGCCGTTGGGTCGCTCGGAGAGATTTGCTTTGAGTCGGGACCGTAGGAGGAAGTTGGAGCGGCTGCCTTAGGCTTGAACATAGGCTAGGATAGAGACACAGGAGAAAGAACACCGAGAGGGTCAAGTCAACCCATGGCATGAACATGACATCTAAAGTTCAACATAGTAATGTGGAAGTCTAATATATATAAAATAGCAGATAAATCTAATAACATTGAATTTTTGAATACATATGGCCCGATCTGAAGAGAAAACATACTATGTCGATATTAAGCCTCTACATACTGACGAGTTGATGGGACAAGACCCCAACTAAATCACTAAAGACTGAAGCTGGACATCACTTGAATACAAACTAATAAAGGGTCCTCGAAGGATGAGGATTCACCAAGCTACAGGCGGGAGATGTTAACTCGAGGATTTGGCTAATGGCAGGGCCCCGGACGAATAGCCGAGCTGTATCATGAAATAATACGTTATAGAGAAGTATGTAGTTAGTACGTGGAATGTGCTGAGTATGCAAGGTAAGTAGACACTCTAAGTAAGTGAATCGGAGATCGTGGATATCATAAACATTTCATCGTAATAGTACGAGAATAGCACTTGCATGCTAGTATCGAAAACATGATTTAAATATAGCGAATATCATAAGCTGAATGAATGACCCAAAGTTGAGCCCGATCATTCATAGAGTAAAACTGAACATTGAGTCACACCTGCTGAAAACATAATATCATGATTGATAAACACACATAACTAAAATCATGAGAGCAAACGGGATACTCATCATATAATCGACATTACCACGATAGAGCTTATGTGGTCACGACTATTACACTCAAGTGGGCCGGCGTAAAGCCTTGCCAAGGATAAGGGCGTTACCATGATATCGATATCAGTAGAAGGCCTCCTTTGGGCAGGGAAAGCTCAAAAGGAGGTCCCAAATAATTTGATCATACCTACATTGCCACGTTGTTCTGAGGCACGAGATTGGTGACCCTTAGCCTACTCGGTGCTGAATAGCACTCCCAAAAACATGCATATGCTCTGTTATTTTTCAAAGTTGAACCATCATCTTGTGATGAAGATGAATGTAATAATACATGCATAATCTGAAAACATAACAAGAGGATCCTTGGTTCAAACCATACCACAAACTGAAAAAAGTGGGAGTCTAGACTCCAAAATCCATATGATAAACTAATAACATGAAATCATGAAACATACTTGATCATATGGGCTTGTCCAAGCAAACATACTTGAAATAGACTTTGATAATCAAAAACATGAATATCATCATGGGTAATTCGAAATGATACTTGAATCATAAGCATCTCATCATACTTAGACACATAGATCATAATCTAAATCTTTTCATGAACTTTCATAATTGGGCATTAAAATTTGTAAAACTTAAAAACATAGATTTGTAATTGAAAACATTGATAGAACATGCCCATGAATCATAATTCAATATTAGAAACATGAATAGATTATACTCATGATAGATACTTAGAATTCTGAAGTTGGGTTAAAACCCTATAGATTCATCAACTAGAATTTCCATGAATTTGAGAAGGAATAGGGCATGGGAGTGGATAAATACACCCATTCATAACCCTATATACCTGGGTACTTCTGATTTCTCAACCTTCTTGAATGCCCAAAGGAAATTGGAGAAGACTTGATGAATTTCTAAGCTTGATCACCCTTAGGAACTTCTAGGCTTGCATGCCGTAGAAGGGATAGGTTTAGAATGCGTTAAACCCCCTTAAAACACACCATCTAGTCTTCGTGATGTAGTTTAGGTCTTAGAAATTATAAAAAGCCCTTACTAAATTCACAGGAAAAAATCACACTGCTAGTCTCAATGAGGGATTGGATGACTCGTCACCCATGACCACGACTCATGGGCTTGCTCCGTTGCCAACACTAGAAACTATGCCTCTGTTGGTCACCTGAGGGACACCCTTTATTTATACCTAGAAGCCCAAAAATAAGACCGAGATTTGAAATGGAGAAAAGCTTAAATGCGGCACACGGGCATAGAACGAGTCGTGGGATGACTCGGTGGTACAACCCGTGAGTCGTGGTGTGACTCGTGGGAAGGCGAGTGGGGGATTTGAGAAGTTTGAGAAAAGGACCCCCGCGGGTGTGACAACAACTCGTGGTTAGGCCCCATGAGTGGTTAGGTTAGCCATGGGGTGGGTAAGGAAAGAGAAGAGAAGAAGGGAGCGAGTTCACTCGATGTAAGTTCCCATAGTCGTGGTCAAGAAGAGTATGTTTTTGTTGAAGCGCGGGGAAGTGTACTTAACGACAGGCTCACAGTCGTGACCCGAGCAATGAGTATTTAGGTCCTCCCGTTAGGTTCACATGAAGTTGTTTTACGCGGAATTCGGTACGAGGCTTTTCCATAATTCCTAAGTTTCTAAGGCCTAAACTATATCATTTTATGTTATTTTAAAGTGTATTAAAATAGGTTAAGCCTTCTTAACCTATTCATTCTCATGCATGCAAAGTTAGAGAACTTTAGAGGTGATCAAGCTAGTCTTCATCAATTTCCCTTTGGGCTTTCTAGGAGTGGAGAGAATTGATCTTACCCATGTATGTAGGGTTATGAATGGGTGTTTTCATTCACACCCATGCCCAATCTCTCTTAATTCATTTGGTCAAAAATCTTATGGGGTTTTGACTTAAATCTTATTATTATTAATTCTAATGATCTATTAATGGGTTATTTTCTTTTCGCGATCATATTATATTTTACGAATTATTATCGGATTCTACAACTATTTTGATATTAAAATTATTGATTCGATTTCTCTAATTTAGCCTAATTATGCATGTTCTATAATGAATCTAGTTATGATCTTTACTTAAATTGTTGATATTCATACACCCACGTCATGATTTATGATTTGAAATAGAGTTATTCAAATACCCATTTTGATTTGAGGATTTTCAAAGTATGTATGATCTACAAGTATGCATGAATCCATGATTTTCAATTAAGTTTTTGGCCGGCCTGGGCCTTAAACTCATGGCTAGTTCACGAATTTACTGCTATTTATGATTATCATGATTTAACTAGACCATGAATCTCATACATATTATACCATGAGCACTATATATGTTTTGGGAGTAGTATTTAACTTAGTGTAGGTTGGACACAGGTTACGCCAGAATCTCAAAACTATGTGCCGCGGCAGGACATGATGGGACCTCCTTGTGGTTGTCCCTTGGCCCCGAATGGCCCCTCTTCATGGTGATATCATTCCTTTCATGGTTCTACCCTTGGAAAGGTACAAATGCCCCCCAACTAGGGTTACATGTCGGGATCCATGTATGCTCATATGAGGTATGTCGGTTATGAGAATCTTCCCTTCATTCCTCATGATTTATGCATGTTTATGATTATGTATATTTTCTCAAGTCATATTCAATAAAGATTTTCTCTTTATTATTATGATTATGATTGTATGCAGTGTTTGAAAACCTTGCGCCTTATGTTATATTATGTTATTTATGTTATGAGCATGTTGTCCTACTCTTATGACCATTTAGTGTTTTATATTTTTAAATTTCCGTTTTTTACTTACCTTGCATACTCGGTACATTTCACGTGGACCGCATAACTTTCTATGTATCAGTTTTATGATACGGGACCCGGCTCTCAGGCTCATCCTCGGTAGTCCATCTCGAGTTAGCTGCTCCATTACGAGTGAGTCCTGTTCCAAGGGACATATGTTGGGGAAGTGATGTTTCTTTGTTTCGGTTTGTCGGGTTAGTTGGAGATGTTGTCCCGTAAAACCATGCGATCTTTTCCACTTTAAGTAAATTTCTAATGTTTAGACGGCACGTTACAGTACGTTGGTTAGGTTTTAGAGTATAATAGTATGAGTAAAGGTCAGGGGAAGGTCGAGCTGAGCACGGAGTTGAAACCACGCGGGATAAGGATGAACCGGTTGCTTGAAAGGGGCAACATGGCATGTCTAGGATGGGCGTGATAGGCTGTGGCACGGCCCGGGATTGGCGCGACGGGGTCCGTGCCGGGACCCCTGTCCACCGCCTCAGTATATATATATATCTCATTCTTTGATTTTTATATTAACATATATATATATATACATACGGCCATACCGGTGAAGACGAAGGGAAATCAATAATTTTCTTACGGTACACGTTACTGACTACGCCCGAATTCAAATTACCTTCGGGTATCAAAGTATAAGGCTGCGGGAAGCATTACTACGGAGTTAGTTTCGTGAAATTCGCCCGACAAATCATAACTCCGCCCAGAGCTAATGTTTGTTGAATTGCTCCAAACTAGTATCGAAATATGATCACGAGGCTTAAAGTAAGCATTTCTCCCTTACGGATTCCTCGAGAAATTGAGTTTTCGATTGTGTTTTGTCAAGTTGAAATATAGTTTATATTTATATATAAAGTTATCGTTTTCTCAAAATTTAGTGCGAAATTAGCCTCATTCTTCTAATAATATGATTGCGATTGAGAAGAACGAGTTGAATACATTTGAAACTCTCCGATTAATCGGTAATCGACAAATGAGGTATGTTAGGCGGTTTCACTTTGGCAAGTTAGTTTCCCTTAGCATGATAGCTCGGTTTGAATTCTAGTAAGATTGCCCAAGCATGTCATTATGATTAGTCATTGTTATTAGCTGGGAATCAATGTTCCATATTAGTTTGGATGAGTTATGCCAGTATAGTCTTTGTGACCGACCCCAGGGTTACTAACTGTGTCGTTGCCTTCCAAGGGCGATATGACGTCGCTCTACGAAGCGGTATGCCATCCGCCGGGGACGAAGATGGGGTTATAGATCCTCATACGCCATAGTTGGCCTTATATACACCCCGTCGATCAATTGCTAGAAGTGCCGAGATATCAGAGTCCACCCAGAGACTCGAACACGATTCTGATCGGGAGCGGGGCGGGCTCGGTTGCGAACCTAGGGATTGGTAGGATATTCTGATTATTAGTTGGTCGTGACGCCCAGATAGGGGTATGTAGACTGGGGGTTTACCGGGGCTTATGAGGGCTCCGGGTGGGTTGTGCATTGTTTGTTGGCACCTTAGTCTTATGAAAGTCGGTAAAGGTTTATGTTTGCTTTCATTATTGATAGTTAGACAGTAGACGTACTATTGTCAATTGTGATCTCTTTTCCTCCCTTTTCAGTTATTCTCGGCTCTATCTCTTTATTTAAGTTATTTACGGTTATTTGCCTTACATATTCGGTACATGTTGTCTTGATGCCCTTTCTGGTATTTGCATTACTTACTGCGGTACGCATAGACAAGGAGCCGAATTAAAGTCGTAGCTTTCAGCCAGTATCACCAGAGCAGTAGCTCCTTTCTTTCCGAAGCTTACGGGCCAGGAAGTTTATTCCTTTTTGATTGTACGGTTCTCGAGAGTAGCGGGGCCTGTCGACCATCTCGTATTACTCTGAGAGCTTGCGGGTGTATCTATTTCCATGTGGTTAGATGTTATTAGCCGTGTGGGGCCTATATGTGCATTAGTTGTGTTGATGTTTGGCCATGTGGGGCCTATATGTGTTTAAGTTTACATGTTGGACGTGTGGGGCACTTGTTTAAGCGACGAGATGCTAGCCTTTGTCGGCCATAGTTTTAACCAAGCCCAGATATACTTTACACATCCATAATAACTAGACAACATGGTTGTCTTGTTGGCCCGCAAGGACCCCTATTATTGCTTGTCTTTGGTTAGCTGTTTTCTTTCATAGGTGGATATAAGGCCTTGTCGACCGGAGGTTGTATTCCCAGTAGAGATATAGCCCATTGTTTTTCTTGATTTAGAGTTAGTGTGACCTTGCACCGAGAGGGTGGGCCGTCGGCCTCGATCACGGTCTAGATCTAGTAGGGCAGGGTCTTTAGTCATGCCTCTAAAGGTGGGCGTGACGAGATATGATAAGAGGCTTTCGGTGATTGTAGTACTCGGAGTTGCTATGTACTTCTAGTACGTTCCGCTTATCATGTTATGTTATATTACGTTTCGTTTATGTTTCCACTATATCGTATGTTAGGTATTCCACTTTAAGTGATATGAAATTAGATAAGATATTTCATGCCATGGAGTCGACTTGGAGTCTTCGGGCTCCTTGTCCGTGTTACGATCGGGTCTACATTCGGGTCGTTACAAACACGACTCATGATTTGACAAGTCATGATGAACAACGCCATAAATTCCTCCCTTCTCTAGCTCGACCACGCCGACTCCACGACTCGTTACCTTGACCACGAGTCATGGCTTGTCTCATGGTCAACCCCCAATCCACAAAATCCAACCAACATTCCCTCCAATTAACAAGTCACCTAACGACTCATGGTGTACCTCACGGGTCACTAGACGGCTCGTCCTGTGACCACAGTGCCGAGAAAAATCTTATTTTCTACGCTTCAACCCTCGGAGTCTAATTTTGAGAGGATTTTGGGTATTACAATATCTCTCCCTTGTGAACATTCGTCCTCGAATGTGGATGAACATACTGAAAAGCTGAGAAATGCAACTGTTATACCAAATCTTGAAAAGTTAGTTGCTTGACAAGTGTCGACTCGGGCCCGAGATTACATGGCGGCCGAATTCATGAATCCATAGCGTACATACATTGACATGAAAAAGCCGGGTTATATTGGGCCACCATACTTTCAAACGCAAAATACCGTCAGCAGCTTCTTGTGGAAATAGATCAGGTATTATCATTATATTGCTTCTTCACAGCTCCTCTGCATCTGATTTCTCAGAAAACCACTACTAAAATCTTTTTTCTTAGATTTCAACCAAGGGCGATAAGTATTCCACCGTCCTCATATTACAGATTATTTCTTCCACTCACACTCCTCCTTCAGACCTTATTCAGGTCACCATTGATTTTTTCAAGATACAGAGCAGCTGAGATGTCTTTTGAAATACAATTAGGCATTTTAACTACATGCTTCTTGTTATGGCCTTCAAATGTCCTGCAGTCGACATAATGAAATAGTTTATTCTTTCAGACCTCGTCATTACTACATAGAGACCTTCAAAACACCTGTTTAACTGAACCCATCTCCACCTTCACATCGCATAAAGACCTGGATCTCAGTTCAACCTCTCCTTTATAGTGAACCTTCTCCGTGGCCTCATGGGCTGAATGCGGTCATATCAGCACGGCTTTACCGACTTCAAACCAACCAATAGGAGATCTCGTCTCAGCCCGCCAAAAAACCTCAAGGGATCTATCTAAATCTTTGGAATGGTAGCTATTGTTAAATGCAAATTCAATGAGAGGTAAATGATCGTCCCAACTAACTTTGGGAAATCAATCACGCTGCAGCTCTCAATATTTCCTCAAATTAGAATGGTCCATTCGATCATTTGTCTGTTTGCGGGTGAAAAGGCATTGCTAAGCTTGACACAGTACCAAGTCACTACGAAACGATCTCCAAATGCAGGGAGGTAAAAGCGAGAGTGTTCCTCTATTTGATATGATGGACAAGTCCCTTAAGTGATCTCCAAAGCGCAGGAGTAAGCCTTTTGTATCTAATATGATGGTCAAGGGCATTCCATGCAACCGAACTAACACAAATGTATAGCTTAGCATAATCCTCCACCAAGTCGGTAGTTTTAACCAATAGAAAATGAGCTGCTAGTCAACCTATCTACAACACCCAAAGAATAGAGTCATACGCAAACCCAGTACGAGGCAACCACAGCAATGAAGTCATATTTATTTCCCCCTTCCCAGTAGGAATACTAATTTCTTGAAGCACACCTCGGGTCTTTAGTGCTCGACCTTCACGTGACAATTGAACACTTAGACACAAACTTCGCCCAACATGTCCCTCAATGTGCCATTCCACAATAAAATTTCCCGTAGGTCATGGTACATTTTAGTGCTTTGGATGTATAGAATTATCTAGAACCATGAGCCTCAGTACAACATAATATTCCCCTCCCAGTGATCAACTCTCAGTATACACAAATGACCTTGATATCATAGCACACCCGTCCCCCTTGGGAGAAGACCTCCACCTTCTGATTCTGAACGGCTTCTTTCAACTTTACTAAAATAGTATCCTTGTTTTGTCTAGCTTTGACCTCGGTCACCAAAGAAGATTGATCCATTTTGAATACTGACACCACCATCCGTCGAGTGACAAGACCGAACTCCTAGGCCGTGCAAGCCAATGCACATCCCTTCGCTAACTCTTTTCTCTCATCATCTACATGGGTCACAGTCTCCATAGAAAGCCTGCTAAAATGTGCCACCCGGCAATTAGCCTTACCGGATGATACAGGACACTCATATCATAATCTATCAAAAAGTGCAACCACCTTCTCTAACATAGATTTAGATCCTTTTGGGTAAAGACGTATTGTAGGCTTTTGTGGTCCGTAAACATATCCACATGGACTCCATATAGATAGTGTCTCAAAATCTTCAAGGCGAAATACTGTTTGCCAACTCAAGGTCTTCGAACCGAATTGTTCTTCTCATGGACTTTCAGTGCTCTGAAGCTATAAAGCTACTCATACCACGTCTTTGCATTAATACACAACCAGAGTCGATCCTTGAGGCGTCATGATATACCACAAACCCATCGAGACCCTCGGGTAGGGTCAACAGTCTTTGAGGTGAGTCGAGTCTTAAGCTCTTGGAAGCTCTCTCTGACATAGACCATTGAAACTTCACTTTCTTCTAGGTCAACTTAGTCAACGGTCTTGCAATGGATGAAAATCATACAACAAACCTCCAAGCCGGTAACCAACTAAGCCCAAAGAAACTCTAATATCCGAAGGATTCCTTGGTCTAGGCCAATTCTTCACAACTTCTATCTTTGAGAGTCCACCTGCCTTGCTCTCCTTGACACCACATGACCCCAAAATGTTTAAGTCTAGCCAAACCTCGCACTTGCTAAACTTAACATATAATTGGAGATCGCTTGAGAGTCATGCTACCACCCTCAAGTGACGACATGCTCCTGCGTCTCTTGAAGTATATGAGTGTTTCATCTATCAAATATGATCACGAACATATCAATTACGACTTGAACACCCTATTTATCAAATCCATAAAGCTACAGGGCATTCGTTAGTCCAAAGACATAACTACAAACTGTAGTGACCTCACGAGTCTGAAGAATATTTGAGATGTCACTCTCGAGACCACAGGCGTGATACAGGGATCTGAGGTCTGCTCTTTGAGAAACACTTGGCACCCTGAAGTTGGTCAAGCAAGTCAGCAGAGTTCTGGAAGGATACTATTCTTGTTGTGACCTTGTTCAATTATCGATAATTAATACACATCCAAGGGAACCGTCAATTCTGGATGAATGGGGCACTTCACCGCGAGGATTTGCTAGGTCACGATGAAACCCTTGTCTAAAAGATCCTTCAACTGCTCCTTCGACTCCCTTTAACTTAGTTGTACCCATTCTGTAAGAGGAGGAATAGATATAGGTTGTGTATTGGGAGGAGAGGAATTGATATCCAAATCAATCTCCCTGACTTATAGGAAGAATTCCCAGATAATCATCTAGAAATACCTCTAGAATATTCGTGCACCTCTGAGGGCGGGCGGATAGTCGGGGTCTGGATGTAACCCATCCTTAACCTAACTAAATGTTTACCACACAACCCTTAGATCATCTTTCTAGCCTTAAGGTAGAAAATGAAATGACCTCTAGGAACAACTAAACTACCCTTCCGCTCACAGACCGACTCACCGAGAAGTGGAACTCTACCTCATGGGTCCAGCAATTTACTGAGGCATAACATGCATCATGTATCCATGCCAGAGATAACTCCAAAATATGTCATGGCTATCTCACTAAATCTCTGAGGTGACTTTTACGGAAAAGGGCCCAGTGATAGGAAATTTCTATATACCTATTGAGCTATAACTAAATCTTGGTAAGGTAAGGGTGAAAGATTCTAATAGGATTTTGGGACTATCTCCGAAACTACTAGCAACATAGGGCATCAGAAAAGATAAAGTATCCCTTGGACCTAACAAAGCATATACATCAAGATGGAATACTTGTAGATACGTTGACTACGTCTAGGGAGGCCTCACACTCCTGGCGAGATGTGAGGGCATAGAATTTGTTCGCGCCGACCACCACCTACACTAGTGGAGGCTCCTCTAGGGTCAGAGCGTGCTGGTGGGGCTGCTGAATTAGTGTCTAGGTCTTGCCCTCTACCATGGCCATTTGTCTGAATTCTGGGAAATCTCTGAGCATAAGTTCGGGCTTCCACACCGAAACAAGCACCTATACTGCTAATATATTGACCAATGTGTCTTTAGACACTGTCTAAGTTGGAATACTAGGCTCCACAGATTTGCTCACGACCTCAAGAGTCGTGCTCGTCCCATCGCGCGCTAGATACTGGATGGAACAGCTTTGTTGACGGCGCTAGGGCGATGATCTCACGTGGGGCTAGCGCGGTGCCCCCACACGGGTCTCGAGAATCCAAAGCTATCATCCATGGCCACTCTCAGCTTCTCTCTACCGCTCACTCGCCTGCACACCTCCATCCGGCGGGCATATAGAAGCATACATGAGAAATCAATGTCGATGAAGCATCGTGGTCCAGGCAATCTTGACCAAATGATCTGCTATCACATGCACGAACCGACTTACTCGAGCCCTCTAGTCTACCACCATCTCGAGGTGCATATTTGGATAGGCGGGTGAACTCTAAAGCGTACACCTGGACCATCATATTGTTAAATCTCCAAGTTCACAAATTTAGGCTGCTTTAATCTCATATCTCACGGGAAGAAGCAGAGTCAAGAATGCGGTATGAAACTCATCCCAACGATAGGGCCTACCGTTTAACCCTACCTTCCTTCCTTGTCACGAACCAAATATGTGCAACCCCTTTAGAATTTGATAAGGAGGCTAAATCTACGCACTCCTCCCTGTCACCCCATGATTTGGGTGATTTTCTAAATCTCATCGATAAACTGTGTGGATCCTCGTCCACCTTCGACCCAAGAAACTACGGAGGTTCATCCTAAGAAAGTCCACGACTTTTGCTGCTACGCATTCTATTTTGAGACATCTTTACACTTTTTGTTGGTTAACACGGGCGGTCAGAAGCCTGTGCCAACATCTAGATGGAAGCCTAAACTCTGCATGGGCTTTTTGCTCAGCATGATCCTCGGGAGAGCAGTGGGGGTCTCAACAATTTGCCCATCCACTACATTGCGTTCTCGTAGAATTTCCATTTCTATTTCTTACATTAACTCGACGGAGGCATGATTCTGCAAATGTGTATGGCACGAGTTAGAAGGGAAGACATTTCGCCATACGACATAGATCATGAAAGAAGGGAACATTTCCCAAAACACTTCATAGCCTCTTCGTCATAAGTGTGTGCTTCACACCCTAGAAAATACTCTACACTAACGCGCCCTTTTGGACACTCTAGGACACTTCAAAACCTAATGCTATACCAAGTTGGTCACATTTGGAACATGAGTTCGTGTGCTCGAGACACGGGACAAAGAACCTGAGAGGCTCTAGAATGAGCCATGGCATAGACATGATATCTAAACTCAACATAATGCGAAGTCTAACATATATAAAATAGCAAAGTTTGAAAATATGATAACATGCGAATATCTGAATACATAAAGTGATCGGCGAAAGCATATATGCGATAGCCTGCACATCTTGACGAGTTGATGGGACAAAACCCCAACTAACTCACTAAAGAATGAAGCGAACATATTGAATACAGCGTACATAGAGATTCCTCAAGGATGAGGACTCCGCCATTTCTAGCTTAGAGATGCTAATTATGAGGAATCTGGTTAATGGGCGGGGTGGACACGAATATCCAAGTTTGTATCATGAAATGATATAACATAGAGTATGCGAGTCCAATACGTGGAATGTAATGAGTATGCAGATAAGTAAAATGGCTAAGTAGGTAAAATCAGAGATCATGCATATCATAAAACATTTCATCATAAAGTACGAGAATAGAGCTTGCATGCTATTACCTAAAAACATGATTATAAAAAGAGCTAATATCATATTTGGTTGAATGACCCAAAGGCCCAAATTGATAATTCATAAGTAAGCGAACATTTAGTCGAGACCATTTGGCAGTAATATCATGACTGATGAACATACATGGCGAAATCATGAGGAACAATGAGGGCTCGTCACATAACCGACATACCACAATAGAGCTACGTGGTCACGACTGTACACTCAATTAGTGCGAGTTGTCCAAAGCCTTGTGGGGGCTAAGGAAACTACCATGTCTCGATGTCAGGGCGAAGGACCCTTGGGGGCAAGAAAGCTCATAGGAGATCCCAAATAATCGATCAAACCTATGTTGGCACGTAGTTATGAGGCATAAGGTTGGTGACTCTTAGCCTACTCGGTGCTAGAACCTTTACTCCCAAACATGCATATTCTCTCTATCATTTTTTCAATGAAAAATTTGAACCATCATCTTGCGATGAAGGTAAATTATAACTATACATGCATAATCTTAAAACATAACATGAGGAGCCTTGGCTCAAACTATACTACAAGCTAAAAAGGAGAGTCACAGAACTCCAAAATCATGTGGTAAGCTAATAACATAAAATCATGAAACATATGATCATATGGGCTTGTCCAAACTTAAAACATACTTGAAATAGACTTTTATAGTCAAAAACATGAATATAGTCTCATGGGAAATTTTAAAAATCATACTTGTATCATAAACATCTCATCATACTTAGACACATTGATCGTAATCTCATCTTTTCATGAATTTTCATAATTGGGCATTAATATTTGTAAAACTTAAAAACATGGATTTGTAATTGAAAATGTTATAGAACATGCCCATGAATCATAATTCAACATTAGAAACTTGTATAGACTATACTCATGATAGATACTTAGAGGAATTCACAAATTGGTTTAAAACCCCATAGATTCATCAACTAGAATTTCCATGAATTTGAGAAGGAATTGGGAATGGGAATTGGATAAATACACCCATTCATAACCTTACATACACAGGTACTTCGATTTCTCAACCTTCTTGAATGCCCAAAGGAAATTGGAAGACTGATAAATCCTAAGCTTGATCACTCTTAGGAGCTTCTAGGCTCGCATGCATGGAGAGGATAGATTTAGAATAAGTTAAACCCTCTTGAAACACACTATATGACTTAGCTTTGACATATGTTAGGTCTTAAGGACTTAGGAATTATGGTAAAGCCCTTACTAAATTCATAGGAAAAAATCACACTGCTAGTCCCAACGAGGGTGGATGACTACGTCACCCGCCCAGCGACCTTTGGCTTTACTCGGGTGCCAGCAAAACTATGACTCTGTTGGTCACCATGAGGGATACAATGACTCATGGTGTACCCAATGTTCGTGGTGACTAAGTGATGAAAACTTCCACAAATTCACACCTTCATGACAGCTCTTGACCACAGTGAGCTCATGACTCATTATACGACATGAGTCGTGGCTTATCTCGTGGTCAACCCCCAAATCCATAAATAAAACCAAATTTCCATCCATTCCACGAGTGCCTAATGACTCTTGGAGTGTGGCCACCTCCTGGGTCACTGGATGACTCGTCACGTGACCTAGTGCGGAAAACCCTATTTTCTCTATTTCAACCCTCGGGTTTGATCTTAGGACTTTGAGGTATTACAAGCACCTCGTTGTAACGTGCTTATCTTTTCTTCCACCCCATCCACGAACTTCTAGAGTGCGCGGGGATTTTTGACTTCTCTGGGTTGAACCAGCAGCCTGGGCCCTACCTCTGGCAGCGACGGAGTCTCCGTCCACACAACCTCGGCCTCGTTTTCTATCCCATCCTGTCACAAGCTACGGCCGCCTGGTGTCCGGTGCCTCCTGCCAGACTCCTCCCTGCACATTAGCCGTCACCATATGTTAGAAAATAGTTGTTAGATACCAATTTGGATCACCAAATACGGTTAGAATCAGTAATAGCATGAAAGAGAGAAAAGAAGGGAATTTTCTTAAACCACAGCCTCCCGAAGATAAGTAACGAACCTCTACTGCATCGATATGCAGGGCTACTAGACTTCCGTCCTCGTACAATGAGATCAACGAACCTAGGATTTGTTCTATTTTTATCACGATCCAAATGGCAATGATTGGCACCCACTTTAATGCCCCTAGTGGGAAACCAGCACGTCCTAACTAATTCATTTGATTGTAATATTTGCAACAAAATAAGCACTCTTAAAACAAATAGTGGAAGTTTGGTAATAATAAAAGATAATACTCACAACATCTATCTATTCGTCCCCCAAGGGAAGTAGGAAGTCATTGTATAGAGGGCATCTACCTAGCCATTATCTATGGTATTAAAAACAAACTAAACAAAGAATGTCTAGAATCAAAAACATCTTCTTCTAGGAGGTTTTGCGGCATCCTGGAAAGGAAAACAACTCACCCTTAGATAACTTGTCGTTGCCTCTACAAATGGGGGTCGTAGAACTTTCAAGGTCACGGCCTCCACTCGGAAAATAGGTGTAAGAGTAGCATCAGTACAAATAAAATGTATTAGTAAGGCATCATTTGTTTAACCTTAAATAACATATATATGCGAGAATAACCAACATACAATCACGAGAATAGATAATCACCAGGTAACATGAATCTAGGAAATGATGAGAATGGGGTTAAAAGTTGGCTGCTCATTGGATTGAAGCCTTGTTGCGTGGCCTCTCACAATGATAAAATTTTTCACTACAACGATACTCATAAGCTGTAACTCGACCAAGCCATCACCTTAGGTCCCTCATTTAGAAACTTCACCGACGTTAATTTATCAACTTAGCACAGGTTTATGTATGGTTGGATTTTCAACAATCAACTCATCAACTCATCTGAGAGGCATATAAATAAATTTTCAGCAATCAATTCATCAACTTCCTTTTGTATTTATACATACTTCACCGTATAAGACAATCATAGACAAACACAACAACATTCCAAATTCTACTTGCAACCGCTTGAGTTTTATTTCAAAGCAATTCTCGTATTTACGAACCAATCTTGACTCTTTAGATCAGTAATTTACCAGGAGCACGACGTCTATGCCATATAATACTCAACACTGAACATCACCGTACACATATACGAGAGGGTCTTATTTCTGTCCTTCTAGTCATGACCTATAGGAGACTCACAGAAATTCATATGCGTAATGAGTGTGGTATCACTCCACTCATCAGCTCTTCAGGATGCTCCTCTCGGACACAAGCCTCTTGTCAAGATAAAACATGTTATCCATTCTTATTTATTTTTCCTATGCCTTGATTATTTTGACCATTCAAGGATACCATTCCTAACCTTCTTTGGTTCCCTTCATCCACCGTCCCTAACTACCAAAAAAGACAAATAAGAGTGGCACATTGAACATGACAAAGTGCCTGACTTTCATACAATCCATTCAGCAATCAACACCTCAAGTTCAAATATCAATACAATAAGTATATCATAATCTAGCATCAATTAGTGTTTGAAGACCAACTACGCATGGTGAAAATCTACACATATAAATCTTATTTCAAAGTCTATCCACTTGTAAAATCATAACCTACAGCGTTGGAGTGAGAGAATAAACTACTCTAAAAGAGCTTTGCCTTTTTGTAGCATCTCAAAACGTTCAAAATCTAAATACAAGCAAAGAAACAATATTCAAATTGCTAACATTTTATTGGGGCTGAAATTCATTTCTACTCGGAGTTCTCACGATAGTACAGTCAGTCATCCCAGGTCAATTACATTTCTATCCCTACACCTTAAGTGTAATCCCCACCAATTCCATGGAGTTTCTACTGCTTAAACCCTTCATAGATAGTAAATAATGCTAAAGGCCTCAATTTCTTACCCGGGTCTCAAACACCCCATGATCAAATAGATACCTTCCACATTCCCAAAAGTAGTCATTCCCACTTTTAAAGTAGGAATAATGTAACACTCCAAAAAGTGCCTAATAGTAGACCCAGACTTGGGTAGAGGCAACAAAAAATCTAAATTTTTCTTGAGATATCACATATGAGATGTGATATGATTGAACAAGTCATTAGAGGAGTCGTGGTAAATATGAAAGTTTTATCTCTCGAGACCATAGGTCTCATGAGTCACAGAGTGATGATATGACTCATGGTCATGAGTTGTTGTTTCCCTCTGTAAGACTCATGATGGCTTGGTGGATTATCTAACAGGTCATTAGGTCAATCATCCTAATAGGTTTAGAAATTTGTCAAATTTTCCTGGAACCAATGAGATAAATGATGAATCATTGGAGAAATTGCTCAAACTTGTCCTAATGAGCGGTTAGATGAAGATCCACAGTTGTTCGGCTCCTACTTAAAAACCACGAGATGGATGTAATGGCCCCTTTGTGTATTCTAACAGGTCGTCTGTGCACGTCCATTGGGAGAAGATTAGAAAGTGAAATTTTGGGTCCAAAAGTAACGATGGTCATCTGGTAGAGTGACAACCGGCGACGTTGTGTGACCGTAGAGTGTTGAATAGTGAGTTTAGTACAAATTCTCGAAGTGTACATAACTTGTCTCTTTTAATTCCTAAACAACGTTGTTTTGGGATTATTTTGGTGGGGATTAAGGATATAGTTGACTTCCATCTCATTCTCTCTTAGACTTTAAAAATAGACGGTAAGTTTCAAGAATTCTCTGTGAGTTAGGGTTCTCTCAAAGCCCCAAGAATTCAAGCTTTAGCAGAAATTTTCTTCTTCGGTATTGGGACTTCAAGAGGGTTTCTTCATAATGTCCAATTATTTTCAGAAACACTAGCAATATAGTTTCTCTAGAATTCATGACTTAGGGTTTCATTCCCACTGTTTGAATTCCCTTATATTTCTCTCTATGATTAAGATTTTCATGACTAGTATTCTATATTATTCATGATGTTGTTATATTGGTATAAATTTTTCCATAACCATGATGTGATTTTAGAGAATTTGCTTCATGAACTAGCATTATTTTAAACTTAGCATGATATCTCAAGCTACATGTGATTTTCTCATGATTAATGTAATTATTCGATTCTGATGTGTAAACATTCTCATTATACTCGGTATCATCGAGTCTTATAAGTTTATCAGGTCCCACAGACTCTCAAGAGACACTTTAGATAAAGTGGTTTCTGACTTAGTCTTACGGTACCAATTTTCAGTATGTATATTACTAGTAAATAGTTATTAAATCATCTAATTGGGAGTAATAATTGTACTTAGAAGCGGTAAGTTGCCACACCTAAGTTTCCAAAAATACGTGTCATCGTAGGTTATTAGCTCGAATAGGCCTCAATTAGTGATCACACAACCATGCCTTTATTTCACGACCGTCTCTTAGATCTCTGTAATGGGCGTATATATCGAATTCCGTGTTTGCTTCGCGTGGTTATATGTTGGTGCTGAACTCTCCCACGTATCATTTCAATCTTCATCTACAATTACAAGTTTAGCATTTAGTGCATGTACATGACCATAAAAATCAAATTTTCTATTACTTTCAGTATTTTTAGATTGTCATGTTATCTTGAATATTTATGCATTTAGATAGGGTCATTGTGCATCGGTTCAAGTATGTACCAGTTTACTAGCATGTTTTATACATTAGTTGAATATTTCATATACTCAGTACATTCAAAGTAATGAATGCATACTCTTGTGTTATATCATTTACTGATATAGATTCGAGATACTCGAGGCACATCACAGTTAGACTCATTCTAGTGTTTAACTTTTATTTGTAAGTCCTCATCTTTTGAGAATTTGGAGTTGTCTTTTATTTTAGTTGTCTTTATCTTTCTTTTAGTTTTAGACACATAGAGTTATCTAGGGACTTGTCCTAGCAGCTAATCAGTTAGTAGAGGTTGTCAGGCAGAGTAATAGTATCTCCGACTTTTTGACTCGGTTTATTATCATATTATCCTTTTATTCATAAATGAATATTTTATGTTTCATTAGCTTCCGTTGATTCCTCCTTAAGTTTATATCATGTTAGAGAGGTATGCTATGTCATGGGTTAGCTTAGGGTGCTTGTTGGCTCTAAGAACCATGTCGCATCCAGGGTTTTGAAGCCCAGGTCATGACAAACTGTATAAGTCTTGGTTTAGTGTCCTATAGTTTCTAAAAGTCATGTTAAGTAGAGTCTTTTTCATGGTTGTAAGGCATATCACGCCTATAAGGAAGAGGATATAGGATGTTTTAAGAAATTTCCCTTCTTTCATGTTTTTTATCATGCGATAGAGTGTGAAAATCTAAAATATCCTTCTAACTTGTGCTCTACACATTTACAGACAATATCTCCCAAAAAGGATAATGGAAGGAGGAATAGGAATAGGAATCAGCAAGTACCAGCTCCGGAAGACCTCTGAATAATCAACTCATGTTAAGTTTAGAGCTACGTTCAAAATGCTTGCTAGACTATGACTAATAAGTCGATCAACGAAATTTATTACTTTTTGCTTCAATCCAAATGGAAATGTAGTATTTCTAGGGTTTGGGACTTTACTCGGATGAATCCCCTTAGAGTTTCATGGGTCTAAGGTGGATGAAAGTCCATAGAGACTTCATCGGCGAGATTTAGAAGATCACCTGATCATGGGTGTTACTCCTATTGAGAATGCAAATTTGGGCACGCATATCGGTTGAAGGGGTGGCCCCGGTGTAGACACGGATAGTGGAAGGAGAAAAAACATGTTGGTGTAGGCCCGTAGAGTGGGATGAATTTGTAATAGTGTTTCTAGATAGATTGTTTCCCCGGGAGTTGAGGAAAGTGAAGGTAGAGAGTTAAAGCAATGCAGTAGAACCCATGACTATTGAGTAGCTATACGAAGTTCACTCGGCTACCCCGATATGCTCCAGAGATGGTTCTTGAACCTAGGGCTTAGATGAGCAAGTTCATTTTAGGAGTTTCCAACGTGGTGGTCAAGGAGTGCAGGACCACTAAGCTCATTAGTGACATGGATATCTCAGACTTATAATCATGCACGACGGATTGAGGATGAGAAGTTGAAGGAGAAAGAAAGGGAGAGCAAGAGGGTGAGGATAGATAACTTTGACTATTTTCAATAGAGGTTGGGGGTGGGAATCAGCATTATCATCGGTAGAGATCAGCTCCAGCACCCTCTTCCAGCTAATTGCTCCCTTCTCCCAGAGCTCGTACTAATTAGAAAGGTGAGCATCTGGCTATTAAGTCTCAGAGTAATATATCTAGTAGCCGCACTTTTAAGCATACCTAAGTGTGGTAAGAACCACTAGTAGTGTTGTTTCGACAAGGAGGGTTGTTTGGATGCGTAGACAATTGGGCTATAGATTGAAGGATTGCTCGTCAGCGAGACATTAGAAGAACTTCGTCACTATATCGGTAGCTGTTTAGGTCGCGTTACATCGGGGTACTGCTGCACGGAGTGGCATTCGGTGACAAAGGCGAATCTATGCTTTGTCTTCTCGTAAGGATTAAGATCTTCACTTGGCGTAGTTACTGGTATGTTGCAGGCTCTTCCATATTGATGTTTATGTATTGTTAGATCTAGGAGACACACTTTCTTTCATGACTATTATTATTTGATCTGAGTTCGATGTTAGTCCAAAAATCCTCTCGGAACCCTTTCCGGTCTACGCACTCACTTGTTGGTAAGTCGATTATAACTAGTCCGATTATCTGTGTTTGATCACAATTTACAGAAAGTTACCATATTTCATCTAGTAGAGCTAGATATGATTTATTTTGACTTTATTCTTGACATGGACTAGTTACACTCTGTTATGCCTCGAGTCAACTATAGAACCAAGGATTTGTTAGGTTTTAGTTTTCTAATAAACTAGTCTAGAATGGAAAGGTAGTACTTTAAGCGCCTAATGGTCAGTTTGTCTCTTAGTTTAAGGACAAATAAAATAATTTCTAAGGGTTGTATCTATCATCTAGTTTGGGTCGGATTCCCGGTTCCAAAACCCCAACTCTTCGGTCGATTTCGAGTCGCTGGAATAGTTCACAAGAAGTGTTCTCGGCGATCTTCCCCGAGTCCCTCTCAAGCAGAGAATTGACTTTGGTATAGACCTTCTTCCAAATACCCAGCTATCTCAATTCCCTCCTTACAAAATGGATCCATCTGTACCTAAGGAGTTGATGACTTGATTGAAGGACCTCTTAGACAAATCCTTCATCAGACCTAGCATCTCTCAGTAGGGTGCTCATTCTAATCGTGCATAGGAAAGACTGATTCGTCAGATTGTGCATCCATTACCGCCAAATTGAACAAAAGTCATAATCCAAGAATAAAAATATTCCATTCCTAGGATTGATAGCTTGAACAATCAAGCAGTGCTAGATACTTTTAAAGATAGACCTCGAGATTCGACTATCACTAACTTAGAGTGAGGGAGTGTGACATTGAATCGCCTCCAAGACTCGTTATGGTCACTACGCATTTGTCGTTATGTATTTTGGACTAATGAATGCTCTTGTAACTTTTATGGACTTAATGAACAGGGTGTTCAAATAGTATTTGGACATATTCATCATCATCTTCGTAGATGACATCCTTATACATTCTCGGAGTGAGGATGAGCATGCTGATCATTAGAGGATAGTCTTGTAGACTCTCGAGGATCGCTAGTTATTTGCTAAATTCATCAAGTGTGAATTTTAGTTGAAATCAGCAACATTCCTTGGTCCTTATCATCTCCAACTTAAGGGTATTTGGATTGAAGTCTTAAAAGATCGAACGATTAAATGGCGAGACCCGCACTCTCCATCGAGACATTAGGAGTTCCCCATTGGGTTTAGCTAGGTTATTACAGTTGATTTGTGAAAGGATTTTCCTCTATTGCTTCTTATATGTTCAAATTCACTTAGAAAAAGTCAAAATTCAGTAGCTTGATGCTTGCGAAGAGTATTCGGGAGTTGAAGATTGGAATCAAACTCTTGCCATTTAATTTTGACTCTAACAAAAGCGTTCGGATAGGTTCATGATTTATTGCAACGCTTTCGAAATTGGCCTTGGTTGTATGCTAATGCAACATGGCAAAGTTGGCAACCTGCTCTTCCAGACAGCTCAAGGCTCACGAGAAATTACTTGACTCAAAATCTTGAGTGCGGTAGTGGTTTTACCTTAAGATTTGGGAGGCACTACTTCTGTAGTGTTCCATATGGATGTGTTCTTGACCACAAAGCTTGCGGTATGTATTCAGTCGAAAGGATTTAAATCTTCATCAAAAGGATTATGGCTTGATTTGTTGAAAGACTATGACATGAGTGTCTTGTACCATCGGGTAAAGCCAATATAGTGGCGATGCCTACTTGATTATTGATGAATAGTGTTGCTTATATTGAGGATGATAAGAAAGAGATGGCTAGGGATGTTCACAGGCTGGTTTGGGAGTTCATTTGGTTGATTCATCCGAACTTGGTTCATAGTCTTCTTTTGTGATGGATGTTAAGCAAAGCAGATGACGATCAATATTGCTTAATTTGAAGAGGCAGTCCTCGAAAGAGGTGGAAGCATTCTCCAAAGGGGGAGATGGTGTGCTCGTTATCAAGAAGGTTATGTGTTCTGGATCTGGATGATTTGAGACAGTGGATACTAACAGAAGTCCATTACTCACAATATTTTATTACCCGGTGCAACCAAGATGTACCATGACCTAAAAGAAGTCTATTGGTGGAATGGTATGAAGAAGGACATTGCGAAATTTATGGCTAAGTGTCAAAATTGCCAACGAGTGAAGGTTGAGCATTAGAGATCGTGAGGTATGATGCAAGATATCATTATTCCTACTTGAAAGTGGCAAGAGATAAATATAGATTTTATTACGGAGTTTACCTCGTACCAGCCTTGACATGATTTGATATGGGTGGTTGTAGACGATGACTAAGTACACATTTTACGCCGAGTTAAGACCACAAATTGGTGAGGATTATGCTAGATTTACATTTAGGAGTTGTTCAGGTTGCATGGATGTCCTTTTTCCATTATTTATGATAGGGGTACTTAGTTCACCTCACACATTTGGAAGTCATTCGAGAAAATACTTGGTACTTAGTTTAAGCTTAGCACAACTTTTCACCGAAGATAGAAGGTCATGCTGAACGAACCATTCAGACTCACAGAGGATATGTAAGAGATTTCATGCTTGATTTTAAAGGTAATTGGGATGATCACCTACCTCTTATCGACTTTACTTATAACAACAATTACTACTTCCAACATTCGAGATGGCCCCATTTGAGACTTTTTATGGGCGGAGATGTAAGTCTCCTATAGGGTTGTTTGAGGTTGGTGTAGCTACCTTTATAGGTAAAATTCAATACTTAAGGCTATGGAGAAGGTTTATCTTATCAGGTAAATTTAAGGCATTTCAATAGTGAGAAATCGTATACAGATGTGTGTAGAAAGAGAGAACTTGAGTTTGTTGTTAATAACTGGGTATACTTGAAAATTTCACCCATGAAAGGAATGATAAGGTTATTAAGAAGGGAGCTACGGTCCACTAGTATATTGGTCCTTATAATATCTTGAGATGTTTTTGTCAAAGTAGCCTATGAGTTGGACTTGCTTCTTGAGGTGCTTGTCGGTGCATCGATCTTGCATGTGTCTGTTAAAAAAGTGCATCGGTGATCTGACCTCAATTGTGCCTTTGAAAAGTGTGGGAGTGAAAGATAGTCTTTCTTATAAGAGGTCCGGTTGAGATTCTTGACCATCGGGTTTGTAAGTTTAGGAATAGAGGGTCCATAATGAAAATCCTTTAGAGGAATCATCTTGTAGAGGAAGCTACTTGAAACGAAGCGGACATGATGGCCAAGTACCCTCACTTTTCCCTTCCAAACAAAGCTTCGGCCATGCGGTACTAATTTCCTTATTAACCTCCACTCAGTTTTATGCCCTTCAATTCCCCTTATGTCTTAGTATGCATGCACGTTTAATGAATCCATTCCATTATGTATCTCAGAATTAGTCGGTCACTCCATCAGCCTTTAGTCTACAACATTTTGTATTGAGATTGCTGACTCTTTCCTATCTTTTCATCTTTTTAGTCTCCATTCGGATGAATCTTTTCAAGGGGTAAATTATGTAACACCCCAGAAGTCTCACAAGATCAGACCCTAGACTTGGAGTAGAAACCAGTCGAAAAATTTGAAATTTTCTCACAACGACTCGTCATACGATCCGTGGTATGATTGGAAAAGTCGTTAGAGGAGTCATGGTAAGTCTCAAAACTCTTGTATCTCTCGGACCATGAGTCCCACTATCATGGTCGTGGTATGATGGTATGACTCGTGGTCATGAGTCATTATTTTCCTACGTAGATAGGGTGCAGTTGTGAGTCACAGGATGACTTGTTGGACCATATAGTGTTAGGTCACTCATCTGAGGGAGTTGAAACTAATCAAATTTTTCCCATGAACGGAGGCAGGTCGGATGGCCCGAAGTCCTTGGAAGGAAGTAATAACTCATCACGATGAGCCATTAGATAAAGATCGACAATTGTTCGGCCCCTACCCAGAAACCAGGATAGATGTAAAGACCCGTTGTGTCTTCTAATAGGTCATTAAATGCGTAGATTTGGGAGAAGATTAGAATGTGAAATTTTAGTTCTAGAAATAACGATTGGTCACAATGAGTTGTGGTGACAACTGATGATGTGTTGTGTGAACCGTGGTGGCTGGACGGGCAATTTTAGTACAAATTTTTTGGGTTATTTCTGCTCTCACTCTTTTAATTCTAAACTACATCGTATTGGTATATTTGGAGGGGGTAGAGGGACTTAGTCAACTTTCCCCTCTCATTCTCTTAGACTCACAAAACAGACCGTAGAAGTTTCAGAATTCTCTCAAGCCAAGTTAGGGTTCCTCCTCAAAGCCCCAAGAGTCAAGCTCTAGCGAGAGATTTTCTTCTTCAGGTATGTGAGACTTCAATGAGGGTTTCCTTCTGCCGCGTGTTCCCGATTATTTTCGAAACCTAGCAATATAGTTTCTCTAGAGTTCATGACTTAGGGTTTTCATTCCATGTTTGAATTCCCTTATCTTTTCTCTATTATTTAAGGTTTTCATGACTAGTATTATACAATATTCATGATGTTATTTTAAGCTAGAATAGCATTTTCCATAACAGGATCGGCATGAATTTTAGAGAATTTGCGGGATCATTTAGTAGAGATCATGTTGAAAATAGAGAATTTTTATTAGAATTTTTGACTACGAAAATCAATTGGCTAATATTTTTACTAAACCCCTTAAATGATTTTTGCTCTTTAAGAAAATGTCTCGGTGTTCTTTCTTGTTCCTTAATTAATTTTTCCTAAATTATTATGTCAAATCTTTTTCCTAAATTAATTAAGTAGGTTCATTTTCACAGGTCATTATTACTAAGTCCATTTGCATGTCGTCCTTTTAGCGTGTGTCCTTTCACATCCCCTCACAAGCCGTCTCCCTTCTCTTATTTATTTAGAACTTTTGCATTCTTTCATCTCTCTTGCTAATCCTATTTTGTCTGCGCAATGGCTAAAACCCCTTCTAAGAGTGATCGTCTTTCTAGCAAGAGACAAAAATTCTTCCCTCTCTTCGTCTCATTAAAATCTCGGACTTTTCGTTTGAAGGCCGTTGAATCTTCATCCTCTCATCAAGAACCCTCTTTTTATTTCCCTAAAAAGGAAATTTTTGACTCATCTATCTCCTTTGATATGGAAGACATGTAGAGGTTCTAGAGTGTTTCTAAAAAGGAAAAGTTTCTCGCCCTGAGTCGTCGTTTGCTCATGGCGAGTAATTCGCCTTGAACAACGAAGAATCTCACTACTTGGTAAGCCATCTTTTCTCTATTTAATGTTTGGATAATCTCTTTCTACGACATGCTAATGAGGCTTTCAAGGACCCATCAGAATTTTCTACGCAAATATAAGAATGACCAAAAATTTGTGTGTCTTCGAAACCCTTGTTTTGGGTACCAAATTATTTTAAGAAAACAACCATTTTCAAAAAAGTGTTCAATACTCACTTCTCTGTAAACATTTCCTTCTTCTCTAGTTTTTGGCCTGATAATTTTGAAGTTACTCTTGATGAGGCAAAGCTCTTTATTGCCGAAGATGGAACAAACGATTCTAGTCCGGCCACTATCTATTTCGAAAATCGCATTATTTCTCGTGTTGTCCACCCTTACTGCTCCCTCACTTAAAGGTTCTGCGAGCACCTTGTCAAACGAGAGTTTTTTGTGCACTTGCTTCTAAAGAAGCTAAACGGTGGCCTAAATGGTTTCACGATCTTGGTATATTTACATGCCAAAGTGCTATGTTATACCGTATTTGAATCATGGTTGTTGATTAAGATGATTACATCCACATGTATTTTATATGTATTTTTGTGTGCATGAAAACCAAAGTGTTAGCTATGTTTTGTAGGTGAAATATCTTGAGGGCTTGATATGATGTCCAATGCATGAGAAGAATGTTAGGAAATGAATATTAAGAAGCTGCGTGATGGAAGCTTGAAGGCTTCGGCAGGTTGCACAATGTCGAGTGCCACGCCGGCTTCTGTTGTGTCTTGAAAGGCCATGCGTGCGCGCGCATGAAGATGTCTGCAGTGCGCTGCGCATTGTACCGTCACCACACAGGCCATGTTGCGTGCTGAGAAGGTCGTGTCACCCCAGGTGTTGCGTGCGATAGGAAGCATGTACGAGGCAACGCGCAATTCCTTCGCACATGACATGCACGATGCTAGTAAGCCCATTAGGCATGCGCGACCAGTTCATGTCACACCTGACAAGTTCCCTGCCGATGGCGGCATGTCCACGAGGTTGGTTCCTCCTCATTCAATTTTTCAAAATCCCACTTACTATAATCACGTATTTTTATTTTTGGAAAATGGAAAGGAGCGAAGGGAGAAACGAAGACTCACACAATTTCAAATTCTTTGCTTCTTTTTTAACCATTCTTGTAAGTACTCTAATTCAAACATGTTGTTAAATCATTGTATAAACATGGGTGGCTAAAACCCTTCTTCTAGGGTTGAGGCCACATGACATGATTGTAATTGTGTGAGTTTCATCTTTGGTTCAAGTTTTCTTTGTTGTTTTCTCTTGCATTATCGTTTAATGCTTGTCACCGTGAAATGTACTTGTTAAGTTTAGGCAAAAGCTCGAAAGAGTAACCCTAGGTTAGAAATAAGAATTTAGGGAGAAAGTTCTTGTCGTTAAGACTTGATTCGTGGTTAGGATAGCAATAACCTAATTCACCTCCACTTAGTTAATAAAAGGGGAAGATAGCTAGACACCAAGGATTAGAATTGTCACATCACCACTCCTTGAGGCGTAGTTGTGAAGTTAATTCTAGGTTAAATGGTTAAGTACAAAATTCCATAATCAAAGGGCATAAACCCCGTAGATACATCCATATTGTTAATTGCTCGTAGTGGGGCGTCACATCCCGTTCAACTGATAGCAGGTGTGACACTAGTTGTGTGTTTGAGAGCTCAAAGATATGAAAATTGCATATTAACTCTGTGAGACAACAAATAAATTTTCATGTACTTGAACCATTATGAAATTAGCATTGCATGATTGTTAGCCTTAACTCTAGATGCTTAACACAATACTTGTTTCCGTTATTGTGATCACCTATAGATTTAGATAAAACAATCAAAATCTCAAAACCAAACTTGTGAAATTTGAATTAACACGGGTGAATATTCATGAACTAGTCCATTCCACGTGGGTTTGACATCCGGCTCTTCGAGTCACTATACTACTTAATACGGCCAAGCGTAAGCTTGTACGTGCCTTTGAGGAGCAATAAGTTTTGGCGTTGTTGTCGGGGACGGCAACTTTGAGGTGAATTTTAGTTTTGTGTAATTTTATTTTACTTAAGTGTTGAAAATCTTGGTCTTAGCATGCTTCATTGTAGGTAACTGCGTTATCCTTGCAGCACTGGCAAGGAATAGAGGTGGTGGAGCCATTCTTTGGAGCACGAATAGCAATTGCACACCTTTCACGAAGAGGAGGCTCTTGAGCGAAAGTTGTAGCTATTATAGGAGAAGATTCTTGAACGACAACGGCATACACCCGGTTGGGAAAGAAGAGTTGTTGCGAACTTGATAGCAGCTCGACTAGTTATGCGTTGTCAATCCCACTTGCGATAAATGTGACCTCGGCATCAGTAAACCGAAACTTTGAGGCAACTTTGGTAGAAGCAAAACATGGTGCGATTGTTTCACTCTAGTGGTCAATTCACGGGAATGAAACATCAAGACCCAAAGCAGCACCTACAGAATTTCTTGGAAATCGGCCAACACTTTCGTCCCCCTTAGGATTATCAGCGACTATGTCACACTACGCCCCTCTTCCCGTATTCTTTTGGGAGAGGCAGAGGTGGTGACGAGCCACCAAATTCCATCACATGCGAGATGACCTAGCAAGAAAGTTCCTCAACAGATTCTTTCCCTTAGGCAACACTACAAAGCTCAGAAGCGAAATACTCGGTTTAAGTAGGGCCGAGAGGAAAATTTATGCACTTGGCCAGGAGAGGTTCAAGTCATTATTGAAGGCTGACCTCATCACCGGCGATCTAATGAGTGTTAGCCCATATCTTTGTGAAAAGTCTAGACCCACATATAAATATTTTGCTAGACTCGCATCGGGTGGGAAGCGCCCAGAAGACGTATGATGGTATACATTTCTTTGAATAGGATTGCCTGAAGAATCAGTGGCACGGTGAGTCATCCCGGAGGGCGGGTAAAGAGAGCCGGGTTAGTGAAGTGGATAGCATGAATTCCTTAGTAGCTCGCTCGTCTCATTCGACACCGAGATGATGGCTTAGTTGATAAGTTGGGTATCGCACGGCCATAGACATAGGTTAATGCAATTCAACGAAGCTCTTAGATGATTGTGAGATATATGGAAATAATGGGCACGGTCGAGACACTTGCGGAGCAAATCAGAATCAGTCAATTTTGTAGGTAATGTGCGAGAGAAACAATCATACTTATGGGAACACCTCTGACAAAGGGTGGTGAATTACCTAACTTTTTCTTGGGGTGGTAATGGTTCAAAGCTACCGGCAACGAACGAGGCAAAAGCAGTGGGCAATCTAGCAATAGCAACATTAAGGAGATGTTGCAGAAAATCATGGTCACTCAGACCCAAATGGCGAGAAAATCGAGGCAAGGATGGCCTCGAGCTTGAGCTCAGCAGAGATGGCCACCGAAACTTAAAGCAAAATGGAATTAGGTTGGTAGTTGCTTATCATAATAGACCTCGGGGAGAGGTTACCAAGTGATACGAGATACAAACCCCCGACAAGTGTGCCATTAGTCTGAGGAGTGGGAAAGCGATTTGGGTGATGCACCACAAAAGAAAAAGAAAAATGGTCTGCGACCGAGTTAGTCGAGATCGGGTCCAGTAAGCAAATAGAAGATAATTAAGTGTTGCAACACACATTACTATCATTGTTGCATCTAGGAGCAGAGACCACCACTACCACATTCCCATAAAGGCTCCAACAAGAGCAAAGAGGCAGCGTGTTTAAGAAGTTCTTTGATATCTTCAAAAAGCATAAGTTCGGTTTACCAACGATGTTTTGCGAGGTATAAAATATTCAAATTACTTAAAGGATGTGGTGGCCAACAAAGTGAGTTGTAGGGTGGATGTCTAGACTGTGGTACTTACTGAGGAGTACAGTTATAGGGTAATGAGCAAAATACCGAAAAAGCTCAAAGACCAGGGAGTTTTAACCTCCTAAGTACAAATTAGTGAGACTAGAATAATGACGGCCTTGTGTGATTTAGGGGTAGCGAGTGAATTTTGGAAGTACTATCTCATTCGCTTACACTGGTTCGGAAACCAAGACCCCACAAGGGTGTTACAGCTGGCGAATAAGTCAGTGACTGAGGAGAGGAGTATTGAGGACTACTCCTCAAAAAGTGGTAAATTCACCATGCGATGAGTTTTACGTCATTTACTAAAGTTGATGAAAAGGTATCCCTAATCTTGGGATGACCATTCCTGGCTATTGGTGGAGCAATAATTGATGTAGTGGTACCACTGGCGGATAAATAAGGAAGAAGAGTGCTTTAGAGTAAGGAGATTAACCAACCCACACTACGGAAGATCTTTGCAAGATGGTGTGATTTCAGATACTAAGTGTCGGGTGGTAGATTCCACGGGTCCACTATTTTCAGATATCGACACTTAAGCTTTGAAGTCGATGGGGGACAGACGTTGAAGAAGGTGATAGAAGAAAGAGCAACGGGGTGGAGGTTGTTCCCTCAAAAAATAGAAGAAGAAGATGGTTCAGAGAATACTTGTTTGAGGATATCCTAAAGGATAGTTCATATAATGCCCATGACGTAAAATCAGCGCTGCTCGGAGGCAATACAAAATTTTCCCAGGTATAATTTTCTTTTTATTTTGTTTTTAATTTTGTTTCTTTTCAATCTTGTAGTTGTTTGGTGGCCTTAGAAACGGAAAAAAAGGGAAGTACGAGTACAGGAGAAGTAGAAACTAAGGAGTACGGAAAAGTGCAAGTGTGAGGGACGGTAATCATGTGGTTAACAAAGACAATACATGTTGCTGGCTAGGCCCCACCAGGGAGGCCTCAGGAAGTATCTCTCACCTATATTTTGATTCTAAGCTCTGATGCTTTGGGGATATAGCATATTTTATGTGTGGGGTGAAATTTTAAAATTTGTGCTAAGTAAATTTGGGTTAAGTTGGTGCTCGGTCACAAATATTTTTGATTTGAATTTTGAGTTGGGAACAACTTCCCCCACCTTTTTTTCTTTCGGTTCTTTTCAGAGAATTTTGAACTGAGAGAATAAATTTTTTTTGTGTCTATAAATATTAGTTTTAGTCATAGTTAGGGACTTCTCAGGCGATGGATGGATGGCGGCACGTCTTGAGGAAAATTAGTCATTAGGATGTGTGTTTGAACCCTTAGCTGATTGACAACTTGATGCTCGTGTTGAGTGTTATACATGATTGTAATGTGCAAGTGGTTTTAATTGAGAACATGTTTGAGTTGTATAACTTAGTTTGAGACACCTAGGCTCTTGAATGTGACTCACATAGGCTTTAAACTTAATTCGAGATTTTGAGGTAGTGGGTTAAAGTCCTGCAGTCTATCTTGAATTAAGCATGTGCACTAAATGTAAGGCTTTCTTGAAAATTCCATGCTATTGTGTAGTGTCTAGAACTTTTCTGGTGTGTATACAAAACAAAATGAGGGATGTTAATTGTTGGAGATGATTTAGGCATTTCTTTGAATGAGCCTAATTTTCATCCTTTGCTTTACCTACCTTAATTCATAATCTAGTTAGCTACTGTTGAGCGCTGGCTATTCTTTGATTAACCATATCAAAAGTTGAATCCCTTTTCTTTTATGCGTTTAAATTTAATCAAACTCTAAGTTGTCACAACCCGAGCGAGCCAGTTGTAGACACGGGATAAGAGACCCGAGAGAGACCCCAAGTCAACCCGCTGGCATAGCGTTCAACTTCTCATTCAACAAAACATGAAGAAAACATAATTATAAACTCAGCGGAAGTCAAACTTAATATAACACTTGGAATAAATATACGAGCCGAATACACGTCTAAGTCTAATAAGCCTCTAGCTCTGGACAAGTGTGGGACAACAACCTGACTAGCTCAACAATGCGAGCGGAAAGGTATAAAACATATGACTCTAGTCCTTGAAAGATGAGGAGCTCACAAATAAGCGGTGCTAACTGCGAGCAGTGACTATGAACGGGGGTGAACACGAGAACCCGATCATGCATCAGCAAAATGATGCGACATAAATATGCGGTGATGCGTGAAATGTACAGTATGCAAGGTAAGTAAAACGTTAAGTAAAATAAATCATTTTATAACATTTAACATATCATAAGCTTTTTAAATATAAGTAGACGACTACATCATTCATTAAATGGTAGTCTTATGATAACATGTTCATGCTGTAGCTTTGTTTCCCATCATGGCCGACTCGAATGACCCGAAGTTGAAACATAACATTTATATAAAAAGCCCGAACAATGAGTCAAATCTTTCTCTATTTTTGAACATGCATCGTAAGTAATCATCATGAGTAATGAATATGAAAAACCGAATGATATAGACGAGTGGGAGACTCGTCCTTGCCGACATACCACGATAGAGAACACATGGTCCCAACTATCACACTCGAATGGGTAGAGTCGTCCATAATCTTGCCAGGGAAATGGACGATACCATGATATCGATATCAAATTTGAAGGAAGGGCCAATAGGGCGGGGGGATGGCTCATAAGGGAGGTCCCACATAACGTATGGTATCAACCCCTACGTTGGCGCTTAGTTTTGGGACATAGAGGTAATGAGCCCTTAACCAGCTCGATGCTATCCCAAAACATGCAATACTCAACATCATATATAATGAAGCTCAACATCGTCTATTGTGAAGCTCAACATAGTATTAATGAAGCTCACACATTTTACCATAAATCACCTCTTTTATGAACTCTTCACCCATGTGCGTTTTAGATTCAAATTTTAGAAAAAAATGTTTTATGAAGAAATAATTTAGAATTCGCCCGACCTGGTAAATTCATCTATATAAATACAATCTAATCATAACCATGTATTGATATGGAAGAATCATACAATTGAGTAAACCATGCACTTGATGCATAAATAATTTATACATTTGTTAGGGATTGGGCATGGGTGTGGAAAGAATACACTCGCTCAGATACATGCACAGAAATGGTGAATTCCTAACACCCTCTAATTGCCTGGTTGAGATTCCAATTGGAAACCTTGAAATTTCACCTTGAACCTCCTCGTCAAACCTTCAAACTTGCATGCATGAGAGTAATGGCTTAGGATAGGTTTTCTCCTACTAAAAACCCACTAAAACTAGCCTTAAACGATGTAGTATAGGTCTTAGGAACTTAGGAATTACGAAAATACCCTTGCGGGTAGCAGGAAAACATAGGTGACCTAACGGGTGACTGACGATTCGTCGAGATGGGCAATGGCTTCGTCTAGTAGCCGGTCAAGTGCAGCGATCCAGCGATCTGCAGAGGCACATGGCAGGGGATAACGACTCGTTCCTCTATACTACGACTCGTGGTCACCTTACATCATGTCTGCCCTTACTAATATTTAACACCTTGCTCTGCGACTCACTTCCTGAGTTGTTGAGGCCAGCCGCGACTCGTGGGGTCCCTTTGACCGTGCCCAGTTTACTTCTATCAATTTAATTCAAACATCACCCATGAGTGACATGACGACTCGTGGTGGTGACCACACGAGTCATTCCCTCACTCGTGGGGACCTCGATCCTTCATTTTCCCGGGCCTCACAGTGAGCCACCTAACGATTGATGGGATCTCCTCCTGCCCAGTCGTCCAGCGAACTCGTCTGTGCCTACAACCAAATTTCACAATTTTCCCATTTGACTCCTGGTCTGATCTTTGGTCTTATGGGGGTATAACAATATCTCCCACTTGGAAACATTCGTCCTCGAATGTTAGAAACACACAAAAAATGCAAAAACACGCAAGCATCATATGAAAATACTCTCAACATACCGGTGACTACTTCTGGTGAGGCCTCATATACACGACAGTGGCTAAGGCATAAAATCTGTTCTTTCTGCACCAGAGTGTGCCCTATTAGATGCCACATTGTGTTATGCGTTGGGGTGGGGCTGCTGAACTAGAAGTGGGCCTCGGCCCCAAGGCGATCATGTCACGCTGAGGCTGGGACAATCTCTGAGCATGTATTAGGACTTTACACATCCAAAACAAGCTCTGACCACCGCAGTGCTTTGGCACTGTGTGTCTCGGCCATTACATAACATGGCGAAATCTTTGGAGTGCAACGCGTCTCTGCTAGCGGCCCTCGAAACCGACGATCGCCCTCTATGATCACGTCACAGGCCGAGATGGCACACTCGGCAGAAGATGCTGGGGGCGATGATTTTGGTAGATGCATTGTCGATGCCGCCTCGGACTCTGTTGAGAGGAATTTATGGTCCTCGTCACCTGGCCCTCTTGGCCTCCCTTTCCCTCGAGTGTGCCGCCTCCATCTGCTGGGCGTACAACACTATACGAGGTAAGTCCATGACCTGATGGAGCATAGCTATCCTGCATTCCTTGTCAAAATGTCCTGCTTTACCATGCACAAATCTGCTCACCCGCATACGCTGGTCAGCCACTAACTCCGGGGCGTACTCCTGAACAGTCATCCTTCCTTGCTTCAAATTCAAAAATTCAGTTACTTTCAACTCCCTCGTCTCTTGAGGGAAGAATCGATTGAGGAATACAACCTGAAACTCCTCCCATGTGATCGAGCCTGCTCCTGCGACCCTGCAGTCCTTCCACTGGTGGAACCAAATATGCGCAACCCCCTTCAACTGGTGGGAGGCCAACTTTGCGCACTCAACACTGCTCACCCCCATAACCTAGGTGATCTTGACAATCTCATCAATGAAGTCATGGGGGTCCTCATCTACCTTGGACCCCAAGAACTCCGTCGGTTTAATCCTCAAGAAGTCTCGAACTCTGGCCGCCACCGCATTGCCGTTTTGAGGAGCATGTGCAACGGCCTACTGATTGACCTAAGTGGTCAAGGCCTTCACAAGCATCTGAATGGCAGCTCGGAACTCAGCATGAGCTGCTAGCTCCGGTGCTTGAGGCTCCTGAACTGGTGGGGCTGGTTGATGCTCATGACCGTTTCCATCCTCGTGGCCTTCACCACCTCCATTCCTCCTTCCATTCATCCTTCTAGGAGCCATGATTCTGCAATCACGAATAGCATGAATTAGGAGGATAGAAAGGCTAATCACCGCATGACATAGATCATGAAAGAAGGAACATTTCCTAAAACGTCTAGTAGCCTCTTCGTCATATGTGTGGCGCGCTTCACACCTATGAAAAAGACTCTACTCAAAGTGGCTTTTAGACTCCCTAGGACACTTCAAACCTATGGCTCTGATACCAAGTTCATAATGACCTGAACAGAGGCCCGGATTGTAGACACGGGACAAGGGACCCCTAGAGCGTTCAACTACTCATCGGCCCATGGAATAAGCGTTCAACTACTCATTCAACAAACATGAAGAAAACATAATTATAAACTCAGCGGAAGTCAAACTTAATATAAAAATAGAATAAATATCTGAAGATGAATACACGTCTAAGTCTGATAAGCCTCTAATCTGGACGAGCTGATGGGACAACAACCCAACTAGCTCAACAATATTGAAACTGAAGGGACATCTAAAACATCTGAAGGTCTAGTCCTCGAAAGATGATAACTCACTAATAAAGCGGGTGCTAACTCTGAACAGCGACTTCGAACGGGGCTGAACCTGTCTGCATCATGAAATGATGCAGCATAGAAAGTATGCGGTCAGTACTTGGTATATACCGAGTATGCAAGGTAAGTAAAACCTCTTAAGTAAAATAAAATATTTATAACATTTCATAACATATCATAAGCTTTTAAATATAAGTAGAAGGCTACATGCATTCATTCTGAAATAGTAGTCTTATCATAATGTGTTCATGCATAGCTTTAGAACATCATGACTAACTCGAATTACTCAAAGATGAAACATAATATTTATATCAAAAACTAAACAATGATTCAAACCTTGCTCTTTTTATTGAACATGCATGCATAAGTAATCATCATGAGTAATGAAATATGCAAAATCGAATGATATAGACAGTGGGAGACTCGTCACTTAACTGACATACCACGATAGAGCTTACGTGGTCCCAACTATCACACTTAAGTAGGTAGAGTCGTCCTAACCTTGCTAGAGCGATGACGATACCATGATATCGATATCAAGTTGAAGGGTCAATTAGGCCGGGGATAACTCACAAGGGAGGTCCCAATAGTAATATAGTATCAACCTACGTTGGCGCTTAGTTCTGGGGCATAGGGTAATCGACCCTTAACCCGCTCAGTGCTAGACTCTTCTCCCAAAACATGCAATGCTCTACATTGTATAAATGAAGCTCAACATCGTCTATTGACGAAGCTCAACATAAAATCATGCATAACTCAACATTGTCTATTGACAAAGCTCATAATGAAATCATTCATAGACTAGACATCATATAGATATGAAGCTCAATATTTTCTATCGACAAAACTCAATAATGACTTACGTCTCAATTATGAAATCATGCATATGAGAAGCTTTATTTTGAAACATACCACAAGCTCAATCATAGGTGGGAGCATCTACTCCAAATCATGTGGTAATCCACGTATAGAAATATTTACTCAACATACCACAAGCTAGAATTTATAATAAAAATTGAAAAATTTCACTTCAAACAATGTGGTAAGCTTATGTCGGGAAAATCATCACTTTAAATCGACATATGGGCATCACCCTAAGCTCTATCATACTTGGATATAATCAATTCATTTTGAAAACAACAACATAGATCCTGGGTAGTTTTAGAAACATATTTTTCATCATCAACTTTATCATCATCACACATTTACCATAAATCACCTCTTTTATGAACTCTTCACCCATGGGCGTTTTAGATTTAAATTTTAGAAAATAATTTTTATAATGAAAAAACAATTTAGAATCCTCCCAAGCTTCATAAATCATCAATATAAATACAATCTAATCATACCCATGTGTAGAGATGGAAGAA
>JACEIK010000332.1:344477-359312 GCA_018107945.1 Datura stramonium
TCAAACCTTCAAACTTGCATGCATGAGAGTAATGGCTTAGGATAGGTTTTCTCCTACTAAAAACCCACTAAAACTAGCCTTAAACGATGTAGTATAGGTCTTAGGAACTTAGGAATTACGAAAATACCCTTACTGAATTCACAGGAAAACACTGCTAGGTGACCCTAACGGGTGACCTGACGATTCGTCAGGATGGGCAATGACTCGTCTAGTAGCCGGTCAAGTGCACTGATCAACTGATCTGCTGGGGCTTGTAACAGGGGACATAACGACTCGTTCCTCTATACTACGACTCGTGGTCACCTTACATCATGTACACTGCCCTACTATTTAATTTGCCTTCTCACGACTCACCTACGAGTCGTTGAGACTAGCCACGACTCGTGGGGTCCCATCCATTAGGTACACTGGTTACTTCTACCAATTTAATTCCAACATCACCCCACGAGTGACATGATGACTCGTGGTGGCTGACCACGAGTCGTTCCCTCACTCGTGGGGACCTCAATCCTTCACTTTTCCCAGGCATTCCCACGAGCCACCTAACGATTCGTGGGGTCTCTTCACGAGTCGTCCAACGAAATGTCCTGTGCCTGCAACCAAATTTGACAATTTTCCCGTTTCAACTCCCAGGTTCGATCTTTGAGCTTCCGGGTTATAACATAAGTGCTTAAGTGAAAATGCAAAAGAGTAAAGGAGTGAGAATCTTGAAAAAGAAGGAAAATACTGGTTGTGGTAGTTGAAGAAAAGACTAAAGGTTCACGTGTTTGAAAAATGTATAAGTGTTAGGCGGGAGTAAAAGACTAAAAGAATGAAAAAGTTTCAAATTCTCAAGTACTCCCTACTAACAATATAAGTGTGGTAAATGAAATGGGGAACCAAAAGAGGGAAGTGAGTCTTGAAAAGAGTCAAAGGTGAAGTAGAGGAAGAGAAAGAGCTTAACAAAGAGAAAATTGTGATGTATTAAAAGCGCTTAGGGAAGATAGTCACTATTCCTGGCCAAAATAGTTTCTACCCATCTCTTAGCTTACATTACAACCCGATAAGTCCTACTTGATCTTACTTTCGAACATTCCTAAATTAGTGCAGTAGAACACTAAGGTCAAGCTTATGGGTCATTACATGTTGCATGTGAATTCTTTGTGAGGGTGATCTTAATTCTAATTTATATACCCATACTTGCATAATTTGAAAAAAAATTGAGAGTGAAAATGGGTATCTCTCTTGTTTTAAGGTCACATATTTGAGAAAAGATAAAATTTATGTTGGACTTCTTAATTGGTTAATTTGCATGAGTTTGCTGAATTTGAGAGTCGATTCTTAAGGTTAAAAGGTCTTAACGTAGTTATATGTGATTTTAGTTGGTTATATCTTGCATGCTCCATTTTAAACTTTCTATTTGATCCAATTGTTGTAGCCTTAACTTGAATCATCTTGCTTCAATTGGTTATTTCCGAGTCCTTCGTATGCATGAGATGTAATGAAGTTGTGCGAGGACGAACAAGGCTTTAAGTATGGGGTAGTGATCTGAGGCATATTTACGTGCCCAAACTGCTATGTTAGGTTGTATTTTGAGTCATTCTTGTTGATTAAGATGATTATATTCTTATGTATTTATGTATTTTTGTGTGCGTAAATTAACAAAGTGATTAGCCCATGTTTTGTAGGTGATATATACTAAGGAGGGTTTTGATATGTTGTTCAATGCACGAGAAAAAAGTTGGGAAATGAAGTTTAAGAAGTTGCATAATGGAAGCTTGAAAACTTGGTAGTTGCACAATGCCAGCGTGCCACGCCGGCCATGCTGCGCGCTGAAGTTCATGCCACGCCATGCGTGCGCGCACATGAAGATGTCAACCACTGAGCCTGCACATTGGTGTCGTGCCACGCCAGGCAATGCTATGCGCTGAAGGTCGTGTCACATTAGGTGTTGCGCGTGATAGGAAGCGTGCCACGTGGGGCAACGCGCAACGCCTTCGCACATGACATGTCGATGCCATAAAACTAGTAGGCATGCGCAACCAGTTCATGTCACGCCAGTAAATTGCCGCGATGGGCAGCATGGTATAGAGTTGGTCCCTCTTCGGCCAATTTTTGCAAAAATCTCACTTACTATAAATTGAACCCTTATCTCGTAATTTAATTATCACGTATTTTATTTTGGAAAATAGAAAGGAGCGAAGGGAGAAACGAGGAACTCCACCTAGGGTGTCACGACCCGAGCATTGGCCCGAATTGAGACACGAGACAAAGAGCCCCAAGAGACTCCAAATCAACTCATGGCATGAACATACATCTAAATCAATCATTAAAATGGAAGATTCAATCATAATAAACATAGCGGAAGTCTAAACATAACATAACATCAGAATATACAACGCGAGTCTGAAGCTAAATACAATCTATGTCTAAAAAGCCTATAATTCTGATGCGTTGATGGGACAAGATCCCAACTAACTCTCTAAGTTTGAAACTGAAAATACGTAAACATAATTGAATAAAAAGGGGCCATCGACAGATGAGGATCACCAATAGAGGCTGGATGCTAACTCCGGAACTAGCTAGTGATGGGGCTGAGTCTCAAGATCGGATCTTGTATCATGAAATGATACAACATAGAGTATGCGGTCAGTACGTGGAATGTACTGAGTATGAAAGGTAACTAAAACCGCTTAAGTAAGTAAAATCATTTAAAACATGCATAATATGAAATATAGTCAAGATAAGAATCTGAGAGTAGGGCTTGCATGCTATTTTCTAAAATCATGATCTGAACATCATAACTTAATTGAATGACCCAAAGCTGAAATCTGATAATCATAAGTAAAACTGAACATTGGGTCAAACCTGCTTTAGAACATATATATATATATCATGAATGATAAACATGCATAACTGAAATCATGAGGAACAATGGGAGATTCTCCATGTAACCAACATTACCACGATAGAGCTTACGTGGTCCCGACTATGACACTCAAGTGGGTAGAATAGTCCAAAGCTTTGTCGGGGCTAAGGACGCTACCATGATATCGATATCAAGCTCAAGGCCCCTTGGGGCAGGGGAAAGCTCCAAATGAGGTACCAAATAATCTGATCATACCTACGTTGGCTCGTAGTTCTGAGGCATAGAGTTTACTGACCCTTAGCCTACTCGGTTCTAGACATTACTCCCAAAAACATGCATATGCTCTCCATCGTTTTTCAACAAAGCTGACCATCATCTAGTGACGAAGCTGAATAATCATATACATATAAAATCTAAAATCATACATGAGGAGTCTTGGCTCAAACCATACCACAAGCAGAATATCTTTGGGAGTCTTGACTCCAAAACCATGTGGTAAGCTAATTCATGAAATCATAAATCATACTTGAACATATGGGCTTGCCCGATACTTAAACATGCTTGAAAATACTTGATTCATTTGAAAACATGATCATAGACATGGGTAACTCTAAAATATGTTTTTCTCATAAATATTTCATCATACTCGAAGATACATCATAGATCTCAACTTTCATGAGCTTCTCATGGATGGGCATTATAATTTATAAAACTTAAAAATATGATTTATAATTGAAATATTTTAAAACTTGCCCATTAATCATAATTCAATAATAGAAACATGCTTAGGTCATACCTATGGTAGAAACTTAGGAAATTCATGCATTTGGGCTAAAACCCCATAGGATCAACATATAGATTTTCATGAATTAGAGAGGGATTGGGAATGGGTGTGGACAAATTCACCCATTCATAACCCTACATACCTGAGAGAATCTGATTCTATAACTCCTCTGATTGCCCAAGGAAGAATTGAGAAGAACTTGGAAGGAATTAAGCTTGATAACCTCTCTAGACTTCTAAGCTTGCATGCATGCATGAATAGGAATAGCTTAGAATGAACTTACTCTCCTTAAAACTTACTATTCATAGCTTAAAACGATGTAGTTTAGGTCTTAGGATCATATGAATTACGAAAAATCCCTTGATAAACTCACAGGGAAAAACTAACTTCCTGTCCCAACAAGGGACTAGATGAGTCGTTACCCCTTACCACGACTCATGGTCTCCTGTCATAACTTTCACAGCCCAAAAATATTAAATATTTAACCAATTGCTGACCACAACTCACCTAATGAATCGTGGCATTGACCACGACTCATGGTGTCTAGTCGTGAGGTACATTGTCGGCCTTTCCTTCGCCCTTCAACTGCCCTTGACCACGGGTGACCTAACGGCTCGTGGGGATGACCATGGCTCATGGGGCTGACCACGACTCATGGTCACACCCGTGGTCACCCCAACTTGAAAATTTCCAAACAAGTCAAAACTCATCACCACGAGTCACTTAATGACTCATGGTCATCCTGACGGGTCACAGGGCGACTCGTTCTGTGACCTAGTGCAGAAAATTCTATTTTCTCCTGGGTCTGGTCTTAGGGTATCCGGGGCATTACATAGGGTTCAAATTCTTTGCTTCTCTTTTAACCATTCTTGTAAGTACTCTAATTCAAACATGTTTTTGAATCATTGTATGAACATGGGTGGCTAAAACCCTTCTTTTAGGGTTGAGGCCACATGACATGATTGTAATTGTATGAGTTTCATCTTTGGTTCAAGTTTTCTTTGTTGTTTTATCTTGCATTCTTGTTAATTATCATTTTAATGCTAGATCACCATTGAAATGTACTTGTTAAGCTTAGGCAAAATCTTGAAAGAGTAACCCTAGGTTAGAACTAAGAATGTAGGGAGAAAGTTCTTGTCTTTAAGACTTGATTCATGGTTAGTATAGCAATATACCTAATTCACCTTTCTTGGTTAATAAAACGGGAAGATAGCTAGACACCTAGAATTAAATTTTCATATCACCACTCGCAGACATAGTTGTGAAGTTAATTTTAGGTTAAATGGTTAGAGGTACGAAAGTTCATAATCAAGGGCATAAATCCTGTGAACCACATCTAAATTATTAATTTCTCACAAATTAGGACGTCACATCCCCGCTCAACGATGTAGGTGTGAGACTAGTTTGTTGTGTTTAGAGGCTCGAAAGACTATGAACATTGCATATTAACTCTGTGAGACAACAAATAAATTTTCCTATACTTGAACCATTGTGAAATTTAGCATTGGATGATTGTTAGGCCTTGACTCTAGATGCTTCTTATTACTATTTTCTGAATTATTTGTGATCACCTATAGATTTAGATAAAACAATCAAAATCTCCAAAACCAACACTTGGGAAATTTGAATTATCACCTAAATTGAATATTCACTGAACTAGTCCAATCCCTATAGGTTTGACATCCGACTCTTCAGAGTTACTATACTACTTGTACGACCGCGTACGCTTGCACATGCGTTGGGGCACAACAATTCCTTGGATACATGTTTGAAAGCTTTCAAGACCCAAGTAGAAATGTCATCCTACCCTATGGGATGCTTGTGAGTCGAATTATATAGGCTACGGGTGTGGAAGTATCTAAGTTTCTTATAATGGAAATTTCTTCCACCTATAATGATCGAGCTTTTGTAAGTATGGGCTACCTCTTCGATGATGGTTGTTGGATCAAGAAGGCAAGCTACAAGCCCAAAGTCAAAACTACTTATGTTGGAGGCTCAAGAAAAAACATTCCAGATGGTGCTCAAAGTATTGCTTTCTCTTCCCTTATGTCTGATGTCCAGGATATTAAACAGTCACTTGGTGCGGCGGTTGGCGACCTGCACAAGTGCAATGAATCCATGGCAATTTTGATCTCTGACATGGCTAATTTGAAGAAGCAGATGACTCACATTCAGCATGAAGGGGTGGAGTCCTTCAATAAGGTTTTGTGACAAGTCAACTCAGGTGTTGCTGAAGTTGAAATCTCTAATAGTGAGTTAGAAGTTGCTGTTCAAAATTCTTACTCCTCTTTGTCCACTCGATTTGAGAAGTCCTATCACTCATTCTCTGAACGTATCATCAATATGCTTAAATATTTTCTTGGTCGTGCCTGAATCTCTCTGCCCTCTATTATTATCTCTGCCCTTGTGTAGGCTTATTTTTGTTGTTTACTTTTACCCTTTTTGTGATGCAGGGGAAGAACTATGTGGTGTTTTGGTTTGTGGATGGTTGGATGACCTCTATTAAATATTTTGGGTTGTGATGTTTTAAATTAACTATCTATGTCCCTATGTTTGAAGTTATTATTACTTTCCTGGTTTGAGCTTATTTTTGTTCAACTTAATCTTTGTCTGTGCATAGTACACTGTTTCTGCTTTCATATTTTTATCAAAGCGTTAAGACTGAATGCATCAAGTGAGGGGGGGAAGCATCAAATGAGGGGGAGGAATCCACAAAATCTTTCTATATAGGGAAGTGTCTCTCAGTTATATCCCTAAATTATGTCATCATCAAAAAGGAAGAGATTGTTAAACTAAAATATTTCAATGATAACTAATTTGATGCAAGACAGCTAATTAAGCAAATCATAAACCAAGCGGAATCCAGCAATAATTATGGAAAAACAGCTGACTTGACAGTGTAGACGGAATAAAATGAAGGAACTAACTATGGAAGGACTCGACACTCAGCAAAGGAAATCAAATAGACTCCATCAATATTTATGGAAGGAAAATTCCAGCTGACTTGAAATGCAAATGGAACGAAATGAAGGAACTAACTATAGGACTCGACACTCAGCAAAGGAAATCTTCAATAAAACGGACTCCAGAAATATTTATGGAAGGAAAATCAACGCTATCAAATGAAATATCAAATCCCAATATCTCTTGAAAGGAAGAAAGCTTCTGTCAAATCAAGATGCAAGATTTACGAAAGATACCAGCAGGGTAAGATCTCTGAACGAAAGAAATCGGCCCTAAATCAAGACATCAATTTCTGCTCAAATTACATCAAGGAGAATTAATTGGGAAAAAACCCCTTAGGTTATCCCTTAATGAGCTGTCAATCAAGATCAAAGGAATTGATCTTGCCATCTTCACAAAGCATACCACTTAGTCTTTAAAAAGGGGAATCAAAAGACTCCATAAGGTTGTACATCTTCACTTGATTAATCTGACTATTCTACCCTTCAAATACATTATAACACTTCCTTATTAGCATATTAAGTATTCTTATTCCTAACTCGAAGTAAGGGTTTATTGCTTAATTATACAAGGTATTACAGTTTGGACATGCGATTTATCTCATGATTTGAAATCATGAGATGAAATCAGTTTTTGGACATGCAAATTCATCTCATGAATTCAAATCATGAAATGAATCCACATTCTCAAAAAACTTTGATTTGAAATTTTAAAAAATGAGATGGACTTTTGTAAATACAAAATTTGAGCCACAAGTTTATATTTTGTAAAAAAGAAAATCACCATTTTATATACACCAACAAATGACACAAAGTAACAATGTTGATTCATCTTCTCGGTCATCAGATCGACAAATACATACTTAACATGAGGAGATTGTCTGTACTATGTAGGAGGATTATATTAAAGAGTAGTACACTACAACTCAAATTCAATTTTACTCTTTATTGAACTAAAGTTCGATCAATAAATCTTATTTTTTTAGGATGGCTTTATGATAGTGTATTATACTTTATTATGAACTTTTACTAATTTGATAAGATTGTAAGACGTGGGAAATTTTTTATAGTGAACACAACTTATAGGTTTTTATGTTCATGACAAAAAATACAATTTGAGAATTCCAAATTATATGTCCAAATAAAACTTCAACTTCATCTCATATGATTTCATCAAAATGATGGCAGAGAAGAAAATTATTTGTCAAAGGTATAGAAAGAAAGAGAAGTATTTACCATGATTGAACTGAACTCTTACTCCTTAATTTAAGCGAATCTGATGGTTAGATTATTAATTGGGTACAATTTGGACTGGAAAGAAGAAGGTGAGCTGTACATGCCGACTTTTATTTGTTTTTTTCTAAATCCATTTGTTCATTTGCTTTCATAATTCAGATTAGTTTAATCCTTTATTGTAGACTTCAAGTCAATCTGCTACAAGACCCCGTTTCAATTATTTATTTATTTATATATTTTTAACTTTTAGCTTTTCATATGTTGCATTCCAATAATTTGAGGAGTGCTCAATAAGATTACATATATTCAGATGGAAAAGAGTAGCTGAACTTTATAGAAGAGAATCTTTTCCAGCTAGAGTGAACTCAAATTCTTACTACTTTTGCTGCAATGGAAGCTTCAAATTTCAGGTCGCGTTGTATGTACGATGTGTTCTTGAGTTTTAGAGGTGAGGATACTCGTAAGACATTCACTGATGAGCTTTACAAAGCTTTGGTGGATGAGGGTCATCGAACATTCAGAGATGACAATGAAATTGAAAGAGGGGAAAATATTAAATCTGAATTGGATAAAGCAATTCATAGCTCAAAGTGTTCAATTATCATCTTGTCAAAAAATTATGCAACATCCAGTTGGTGCCTTGATGAGCTTGTCATGATTCTTCAAAACAAGAGGAAAAGAGGACATGCTATATTACCAGTTTTCTATTATGTGGAGCCACTCGATGTCGGAAAGCAAATGGACAGCTTTGCTACTGCATTTGCCAGGCATGAACAAAGAATAATGGAACAATCTGATGATGAAGGTAAAGCCGAGTGGATAGCCAAGATCAAACGGTGGAGGGCTGCACTCAGGGAAGTGGCTGATCAACGTGGGAGTGGGATGGTTTTACAGAATTCAGCTCAAGAGTAATTTCTTTCATCTTTTCTATTTTTTCTGAGCTACCTTATCCATGTTGGTATAACGCAGAGTAGTGGTAGAATCCCCATATTACCTTTTTGATACTAAAAGCATTTTATAGAGCACATTTGGAAAGTATTTTTCACCTGTGTGGTCAATCAACAAAATTATGATCTTTTGTTAAACTGTACATGGCTTTCAATTGAACTTTCATTTTTTAGGCTTTTCATTTCAATTGATCTTTATTGTAGGACCGAGTCGAGATTTGTAGAGAAACTCGTGAAAGTTACTGAAAATAAAGTAAGCCGTTCAATCCTCAATGTTGCTCCTTACCTAATTGGTATACACTTTCGGGTTAAAGATATTTGCTTGTGGTTGCAACGTAAAGCAGATGATGTTGGTATTTGGGGCATTTGTGGTATGGGTGGTATAGGGAAGACAACTATCGCCAAATATGCATTTAATTTGAACTTTGAAAGTTTTGAAGGAAGCAGCTTCCTCCACAATGTTAGAGATTTTTCTGGGTCTACCGATGGACTAATTTATCTGCAGAAACAATTTCTTTTTGATATTCTTGATGGGAGGAATATTGACATTCAGAGTGTTGAAGATGGAATCAATCAGATCAAAAGTGCTGTTTATGGTAAAAGAGTTCTCGTTGTGCTGGATGATGTTGATGAAGTAGACCAATTAGCTGCTATAGTTGGAATGCGAGATTGCTTTTACCCAGGTAGTAAAATTATAGTGACAACTAGGCACATAGAGTTACTGAGGGCTTGTGAAATTGAATTGATTGATCATGTTCAGAAACTGAACAAAGACGAATCAATTGAACTATTTAGTTGGCATGCATTCGGACAAGACCATCCAGTTGAGGATTATACGAAGTTCTTGAGAAGGATTATAGAACATTGTATTGGATGTCCTCTAGCTTTACAAGTTTTGGGTTCTTCTCTCTCTGGTAATAGACTAGATGTATGGGAAAGTGCACTGAAGAAACTAGAAGCAATTCCTAATAGTCAAGTATCCAAGAAACTGCAAATTAGTTTTAACTTTATACAAGATAATCATGACAAAAACCTATTCCTTGAGATTGCCTGCTTCTTTCTTGGAAAGAATGTAGACCACACTGTCACTATCCTTGATGCATGTGGATACTATTCAATGGTTGGGATTCAGAATCTCCAAGATAGATTCTTGTTAAAAATTGATGATGATGGAAAACTGATGATGCATCCATTAGTTAGAGATATGGGACGAGAAATTATACGCCAAGAATCACCTAAGCATCCTGAAAGACGGAGTAGATTGTGGCATCACGAGGACTCATTTAAAGTTCTGAAAGAAAAACTTGTAAGATCCATTATTTTTGCTGTTACATTTACTTTCGCAAATCTAGTTGTAAGTTCTTTCTTTCATAAATCAGTTATCTTTTCATCAGGGTTCAGATGTGATTCAAGGCCTCAACCTTAGGTCTTGTGCAGACAAAGATAAGCCACCAAGAATCTTCCATCATCCGACAACAAAAGACTACTTGCAGGAATGTGCCGACATAATGAGGAAAATAAGGCTGTCACGCCAAAATGATCCACTAAGGCAACCACAAACTCGTAAAGTTCTCCTTTATGGTTCTAATAAAAATTCTTCCTCAATAGAATCATGTGGCAAATCAAAGAAGGTAGACAGCATCAACACTGATGCATTTTCTGGCATGTGCAAATTAAGACTGCTGCGACTTGACAATGTAGCAGTTAAAGGAAATTACAAGGAGTTCCCAAGGTCATTGAGGTGGTTGTGCTGGCACAAATTTCCATATAAATGTTTACCTGATGGCTTACCTATGGAGGAAGTGGTGGCACTGGAAATGCGCTACAGTAGGTTGCATCATCTTTTTGAAGGAAACAAGGTAAATATGGCCCTCGCTCTTAAGCTTTGATTTTCTAGAACCAAAATATATTTAGCAAACAATATTAAATTAAGCACAAACTCGATAGCAGACCTTATTTAGCAGGTATATATTCAAGAAGTAGAAGTTGTTATATTGTATTAATAATCCCACCTACTAGTTATGCAGAACGTATCTGACTGAACATCTGGTTTCTGAAGTGACATTCAAGTGTGCAGAGTTAATGGACATGTCTGCTTTTAGGAGATAATAATGGACATTGTTGTTTCTTTTTTTTAGATTGTCAATTTGACCAGAATACTACAAACACACAATGTATATTCCCTCTGCCTTGAAAACTTGTTCCTTGTGCAAATCTTTTTATATAATATCGCCTTGTTTTTATAGATATCAAAATTTAAGAGTTTGTAGTTTCTTTGAGTAACAAGCTATTGTAATTATTTAGTCACTACCATCTATAAGATGCAACACTCTTATGAATTATTTTTCCATTTTCCCTGACTTCTTTCCTTGGTTGATTGTTTAAAGATAAGATCAGTCAGATTATGATTTTTCTTTTAAGTATGATTTTTATCTGTTTTTTTTCTCTTACAGCTTCTCAGTGCGTTAAAGATTCTGAATCTCAGTCACTCAGAAGGTCTGTCCTGCACTCCTGACTTTTCAAAGCTCCCAAATCTTGAGAGGATAATTCTCAAGTACTGCACAAGGTTGACTGAGATTGATAAATCGATTGGAGAACTAAAGAGACTCCTCATTTTGAATCTAAGAGGCTGTCAAAGTCTACGGAAGCTTCCCAGATGTATTAGTAATCTTCATTCCCTTGAGAAGATTATTCTGTATGGCTGCTCGAAACTTGTATGGTCTTCATTAGAGCTGGGTAAGATGCATTCATTGCTAGAGCTTGATGCCGGTGGAACTGCTAATGATCAAGTTTCTGCTTCTGTAAGTAAGAAGCATTTACTGAGTTTGGCTCTGTGCTCTTCAGTCTCAAGCCCAAGAAGATCTCCTGAAATTGTTAACTTGTTCACTACAGTATCTCAGACATTAGTAACCTTAAGTCTTACTGGATGTGGTCTATCTAGTGATTTGATTCCAGTGGAGCTTGGTGATTTCTCCACGCTGCGGAATTTGTTTTTAAGTGACAATCCAATTCACAGCCTACCAGAAAGCTTCAGGGGGCTTACCAATCTCCGGATACTTGAGTTAGATAGATGTGAAGAACTTAAATATCTTCCAGAGATCCCAGCCAGTGTGACAACCTTGAGTATCTGGAAATGCAGGTCACTCGAGCGGCTACCAAATTTACCAAACTTATTGACAACATTGGATTTTCTTGCATTATATTGCAACAAACTAATTGAGATTCAGGGAATGTTCCAGCTAAAATGCATTTCTTTATTTGATGCTGACTTAATCAGTGTTCTGGGATTACCCAACTTGATGTTCTTGAGTGACACTAAGGTGTATCTCTACAACAACCTGACTCTTACAAAATGGGAAGGTCCTGTACAGGTTTGCTCCCTAACCCCCTTTCCTACAAGTCCCTATTTATAAGTGGTCAACTAGGAAACTTTTTGGTTAAGAAATATGAGTTTCTTGCTCCTATAACACTAATAGGGGAAGCAAGATATAAATGGTACCAAGATTTGGTTGGATAAAATACAACCTCCTTTCGTCTCCAAATGATGTATATTTGTGATTGATATGCAGGGCCTCTATGAATTTGGTATATTCAGCACTTCTCTCCATGGAAGCTCACTTCCAGACTGGTTAAGCTACAATTCTACAGGGTCCTCAATCAGTTTTGATGTGCCTTCACGGCCTAATCATGACATTCAGGGTTTGAACTTATACATTATCTATGGAAATGCCGGCAGATCTTATTGTACAAGGAGAAATAAATTTTGGAATGAGTATCATGTTAGAGTGGCAAATAAGACCAAGGATCTGAGATGGACATATAGTCCAACATTTCAAGGTCTTCCACATAATGGTGAAGATATCACATGGCTATGCCATTGGGAAATAGGAGATCACCTGGATACTGGAGACTCTATGAGCATTTCAGTGTCTCTATATACTGGTGTTCGGTTGAAGGAATTTGGCGTCCACATTGTGTATAAGAAAAATGAGAACAATTTGAGATGTAATGAATCTCCTCCTGCACGCCATCTCATTAATGGGGTTGATATCTCTGCATATCAGGTTCAAGGCTCCTACTTCCTCTGTCATCATGACTTTGATATTCAGCAAAATTGTTCCACTCATGGGTGGAATTCAACAGGCTGGTATGACTTCCTGTTTGGTGATAATTATGAAGATTTTCCTGAGGAAATGGCTCCCCATCACAATGCACCTACGACTAGCCAGAATGTCTATGGACTTCTTCTATCTGGAGTGGAGGATGATATATAGAACTTGGCCATTGCCATGATGCTGGTGTGGAGCTTAGGTTTTCTAAATCATATATACGATTCACCATTCATTATATTGTCAAAAATGAGCGAGTGCAGGTTTCCGAAAGTTCCATGTCTTGCTCCATAGGCTTCATCTACTTTATTATACCATCTCAGTAAAATATCCATTTTAAGGTACTTGCTCCCCCTCAAACTTGAAGCAGTTCTTTTGTAGCTTCTATTCATCAACAGTGTAAAATCCTACTTACACAGAGATGCATATTGATATCTCATTCACTTATTTGGGTGTCGCTTCCCATTAGCCATAGTATTATAGTTCTCCCCACTTATATGAATGTAATGAGTGGTGTGCACTAAACCATCAACCGGCATAGAATAATATCAGAATACAGACTCAATCAACCTGAAAATTAATTTTTGATGCATCTAATCTTGCAAATGGGCAGAAAAGAAGTCTAATCAAGAAAAAGACAATGATCATTCATTCAAGCTACTATACTGTTCTGGGTTTTGATGCATGGGGAATCAACAATTTCAACAAACCTCTAAGTTCAAGTCTAGATGCAATTTATTTATTTTTAAACATAATATTATTTGTATTAGTGATATGCTTCTTGCATAGTTAAAGACTAATATAATATAGTTTGTCCCTTGCAAGTCTTCAATAAAAGTTTCTTAGGAGAAAGAGGGTGGGCAAGATAAAACAAAATGTCTTCATATGCATCCATCATTCTGCTCCTTTCCTCCCTGATTGTGTGCCCTACAGAGGGTCGTCGAAGCTGTTTAAGTAAAAACCTGTATTCAGAGATTAAGTATGAGTGTTATTTCTAGCCTCGTCATCCGTATTAGAGTAAATTTCACGGATGGTCATTCAATTTTATTAATCAAAAGTCACTTTTCTTTAATTTGTTGCACAAAAATCATTTAACTTTGTCTCATCTTTCACAAAAGTAACTTTGACAAAATTTAATTAAAATCCTACCTAAAATGAGCCCTTATGTTTGAATGTAGGTTCAAAATGGTCTCTTAAATATACTTTTGAGCAGTTTTGAAACTTTAAACTTTCCAGATGTGAGCACATTTGGTCTCCATCAAATACTTGAGTTAATCTTATAGAACTATGAAAAACATATTTAATATGGACTCACATTTAGATGCGTTTTCTTTGCACTCTCAATTCTTTTAGTTTATTGTAGGATTTGGTGTAACTTTTAGGTGTAATTTACGCTACTTTCAAAATAATTTTATAGACATCTCCCCAAGTTTCGCTTAATAACGTTGACCTTCCATATAACATATGATACCAATTCTTTGTAACGTATTTATTACTAATGAAAAATTATATACTTAAATTTATTTTTTCATACTAATACTATTTTGTTTAATTAATTTTATAAACATGTTTTATTAGTTTTTGCTCTTTTGTTTATTTTATTCAGTATTACTGCTCAATAAAAATGAAGAGTAGGTGCTTCCTCTCTTTATTGTCGTTGGAACAATTTAAAGGTATCGATTATTTAAATCCTAGTAAAAATAAGGTTTAGTTAGAATCAATTTATTTATGAAATAATTGAAATATCAAAAGTGAAACATTGTGTATACATTTTTTTTAAATTTTCAGCATGCTATCATTTTTAATTTTTAACAAACTTTTCAGTTTTGTCATCGGCCCCTCCAAAAAATCTCTCATCCAAAACCTTTTAGATTTTTTAATTTAATAATAAATAATTTTATTTATTTTAAAATTTTGTATAAATTTTATTTACTAAAAATAATATAGT
>JACEIK010000332.1:359639-371610 GCA_018107945.1 Datura stramonium
TTAGTAACATAGTGGACCAAAAATGCTCAAAAAGTATATTTAAGAGACCATTTTATATCTAACTTAAACATAAGGGATATTTTTCTTATTTTCTCTCACATTTTGGTTAAAATTTTAACTAAATTTTGGGAAAGTTACTTTTGTGAAATATGAGGCAAAGTTAAGTGATTTTTATGTAATAAAACAAAGAATAATGACTTTTAAGTAATAAACACAAAGTTGGATGACCACCCATGAAATTTACTCTCTGTATTACTTCTTTGGAGTCTATTTGACTACAAGAGGTACTAATTTCCTTTCAAGTGCATTAATTCTTTTCTGGAGTGGTGTTATCTCTATTTCTGTGGACTAGTAAAGTGTTTGTAGGTGGTCTATTGTGACAAACTAGCCATGTAAAGTGTTTAAGCTTGTTTAACATATGAACTTTTCAGATCCAGTTTAGCTTACTATTATGGTAAAAAAAATAATTCGGTGCACAAAACATCTCGTGTTAGTAGAGTACGAGGAAGGGACACACCCCAGGGTGTGTGATGTAGACAGCCTATAGATCACATGGAGACAACTTTATCATTGCTCTTGGCTCCCCTTCAAGTAAGGTCGTAGTTGTAGGAATCCATTTTATTGTGATGTTGATTTAAATACGTGATATAGAGTTTGTTTTTTAAAATTTGATCCAACTGAATTCTTGATGTGTTTGTGTTCCAGTTATTGTTATGGATAATATTTGCTGCACTTGGCATTATTTCTTATCTAGGTATAATCATGCTTCAAAGTGCTTGTTCGTTGTTTATCCAGGTATTGGTCCCAGATATTAGCTTGTTGGCCATTTCCAGTACTCCAGTAAATGCAATGCTTCTAGCACAGTTCTTCCCCACCAGGAAAAGGTTTTTCCGGATGAAAGATGCATGATATTTTTTGTTAATGTTTTCTGGGTTTGGGCTGTCCCAGGTTTTAGGAAAATATTTTCTAAATAGAACTTTGGTCCAAGGTCTAGATGTATTTAGTTATAAAGTTTTTCTTGAGTTTTAGGGGTAAAGCCACTTGCAGAGCCTTCACTTATTAGTTCTACAAGTGTTTGGTAGATGCTCTCTTCTTTAGAGGATAATATTATCCATAAGTCAAGAGGTTTACTTTGTTAGGAAATTAAGATTTCTCTAGAAACTCCAAAATCAGTAGATGTTTTTGAGTTTTGTAATAGACAAGTCTTTTGGATTAAAATAAGTGGTGGTTAGTGAGTCACATATGTACATAATTTGGTGTGAGATATTTTGTTTATTATAGGTTTGTAATTCTCACACTTCATATATTTGAAAAACCTCTGAAATGAAACATGGAGAGAGAAAATAGAGTTCTAAAATTCCAGTCTTCTCCTTCGTCTTCAAATTGTTCTAGTTATTTATAGCTGCAATTTCTCTACCGATCCTCCTAGTAGCTTTACAATTCTTATTTATTTTCTTTCTAATATGATATNTGATATCAGAGTTTATTTCCTAAGGGACCTGAATCAAATCTTGTTGATTGGCTCATCTAATTTCTAGATTTTCTTGAATTTATTTATTGGGTAAAGTCATAACATCCGAAAATCAGCCAACAAGGGTCCTCCGATTTACACTGGCAAGAATTATCACATTTGGGCCATTAAGATGAAAGGTTATCTAAAGGCTCTCAAGTTATGGGAAGTTATTATTGAGAGAGGAAAACCTGCAGTCCAACCTTTGAGAAGTAATGCAACTCTCAATGAAATTAAAAAGTATGATGAGTTAGATCTTCAAGAGCTCTCACTTGCATACATTCAAGTCTTATGGAAGTGATGTTACAAGAACTATGGCTTGTGAAACAGCTAAACATTCTTGGGATAAATTAAAGGAGAAGTTTGAAGGAAGCAACAGAGTAAATTCGGCTAGGGTATTAACTTTGAAGAGGCTGAGAGTTTGAGCTTTTGAAGATGAAGGACTCAAATAGTGTGAAAGAATACTCCTCCAAGATAATGGAGATTATATTGTGAACCGGATAAGAATACTTGGTGAAAACTTTTCAGATCAGAAAGTTGTAGAGAAGATCTTGATCAACGTTTCAGACAAGTTTAAATAGAAAACCTCAGCTATTGAAGAGTTCCATGACTTGACAACTCTTACAATAGATGAACTAATAACCAAATTATAAGTCTAAGAGCAAAGGGTGACTTTGAGAAGTGAAGGAATAGTTAAGGATACCTTTCAAGTGAGGCATAAATTCAAGCAACGGAAGAAAGGTAGAAAAGTCTCCTTAGATAACTTCGGAGAGGTAAAATCTGGTGAAACTAGGGTGATTCATTGAGAAGAGGAAAATTTTCACCTTGTGGTATTTGTAAAGACAAACCACTTAGACAAGAATTATTGGCTAAAGTCAAAGAGGTCTCCAATTCAATGTAGATATTGTAAGAAGTATGGTTACATTGAGAGGAATTGCATGCAAAATATTAAAGTGATCATTCTTCGCAACAAGTAAATTTTGTTAATGATCACCAAGTTGAAAAATTAGAGGAGGCGGTTTTCATTGCCTCACATGCATCACATGTTGATGGATGTAATTGGTATGTTGAAAGCGTGTGCACAAGGCACATGGCAATTGATGAAAATTTGTTTGTTACCTTGGATAGATCTGATAGAACTAAAGTGAAGCTTGAAAATGGTGCATTGGTGCAAGCTCAAGGCAGAGGGTCTGTAAAATTTTCTACTAACAATAAACTCATTAATGATGTGCTTTATGTGCCAAAATTGATTCAAAACTTGTTGAGTGTTGCTTAGTTGCTTCATAAAAATTATTCTCTTAATTTTAAAGATAAAAAATATGTCATTTATGATCTTAAAGGATGTGAAGTAGCTAGAATTAACATGATTGACAATTTCTTTCCGATTTCATATTATTCTATTGATAATTTCTCTTTCAATGTTGAACTGAATGATGCTTATCTTTGACACAAAAGATTTGGTCATTACAATCTTAGTTCATTGGTGTATATGCAATCAAAAAGTATGGTGCTTGATGTACCTAAAATTGACATGTGCAGAGATGTTGTGAGTCGTGTCAATTTGGTAAAATGCATAGATGGGCTAAGAAAAAGCTAAAGTTGGTTCATACAGATTTATGAGGATACTTAATGAGGATGACTTCTTTGAGTGAAAACAAATACTTTATTCTCTCTGTGAATGATCTAACTAGAATGACATGAGCCTACTTTCTTAGCAGCAAATTTCAATTGTTTTCTATTTTCAAAGAATTCAAAGCTTTGATAGAAAGGGAGAGTGGTTGTCCATTGAAATCAGTTCAGATAATAAAATTGAATACACTTCGTATCGATTCAACAAGTATTATAANCTTATGTAAGTATAATTTCGGATATTATTCTGATGTACTATTGTATGAGACTTCCGTTGAGTTATAATTATGTTTCCTTCATGTTTATTGAATGAGTTAGGTTGTCCATTGAAATCAGTTCAGATAATAAAATTGAATACACTTCGTATCGATTCAACAAGTATTATAAAGATTTGGGTATTCAACAACAATTCGCTATTAGCTACACTCCAGAACAGAACGGGGTTTCTGAGAGTAAGAATAGAATAGTGATAGAGATGAAAAGATGCATGTTGGTAGAAAAGACTATACGTAATTACTTTTGGGCTAAAGTAGTCAATACCCAGTGTATTTGCTAAATAGATTATCGACTAGAGCAGTCCAAGACATAATACCATTTGAAGGATGGAAGGGTATAAATACATCCGCAATACACTTAAAAGTATCTAGTTCAATGTGCTATGCACATGTTCTTAATGCTAAAAAAGGCAAATTAGATAGCAAGGAAGAGTTTTGTATTCTTATGGGCGTTAGCATAGTTGCAAAAAGGTACAGTGTGTACAATATTAGCAGCAAAAGAGTATTTATTAGTAGAGATCTTGTAGTAAAAGAGTCTTAGCTGTTATAATTGGGATCGAGACAATGTTGTAAAGAAATAAGGTGGGAGTACATTAGTTTCAGCCCCAAATCCATAGAAAAGTGATACTTCCTCTACTCCTATTGCTGGAAAAAATCACAATTCAGATGTTGAATTGATTAACGAATTCTCCTGTGTTAAAGACCATATCACTAGCTGAAGTTTATGAGTAATGCAATTTTGTTGTTGTTGAACCACCCTCCTTTGAAGAAGCAACAAGTCAGAAAATTTTAATTTCAGCAATGGAGAAGGATCTTCTCATTATTAATAAAAATGACACTTGAGAGTTGGTTGATAAGTCAAAACAAAAGAATGTTATAAATATCAAATGGGTCTATAGAACAAAGTTCAATCTATAATCCATTTTCAAGCATAAAACTAGACTTGTAGTTAAAGTTTATTCTCAGCAGCATGGAGTGGACTTTGGAGGTGCATTTTCTCTTGTTGCGTGGCATGAGAAAGTAAGATTTCTAATCGCTCTTGCAACACAGTACAAGTAGAAAATCTTTTATTTGGATGTCAAATCTGCATTTCTCAATGGATTTCTTGAAGACATTTATGTTGAACAACCTGAAGGTCTTACAATTGCAGGTGAAGAAGATAGGGCATATAAGCTTAAAAATCTCTCTATGATCTTAAACAAGATCCAAGAGCTTGGTATAGTAGGTTGGATAGTTATTTTCTGTCTCAAGGCTTTAGCAGAAGCCTAAATGAGCCTATTTTGTACTTCAACAGTCAAGCTGATTGGAGGTTGATTGTGATATCAGTTTATGTTGATGATTTGATGATCACAGGTGAAAATCCTCTTGTGGTTCAAGAAGTTAAAAATGAAATGTTAAAAGCTTTTGAGATATCTGATCTAGGAGATATGAAGTTTTCTTGGGAATGAAGATTGCACATCTTGTAAAGAAATTTTCTTGTCTCAGAAAAGATATGCCTTGAATTTGTTAAAAAGATTCAAGCTTGACAAGTGCAAACCTGCTGCAACTCCACTTATTGTAAATGAAAAATTGATGATGGATAGTGGCGAAGAGAGGGAAGATCCAAAATTTTATAGAAGTCTTATTGGAAGCTTATTGTATCTGATTGCTTATAGGCCAGATGAAATATTCGCTGCCATTTTATTATCCCAATACATGTGAAGTCCCGGCATTAAGCATTTGGAGTTGCTAAAAGGATATTAAGGTACATTAGAGGGACAATTGATTATAAATCTGGTATGCAAATGTGGATAATGGAGCTCTGATTGGCTATTCAGATAATGATTGGGGCGGATGTTTGGATGATTACAAAAGCACATATAGTTACTCATTTTCTCTTGGTTTAAGCATTTTTTTTGGAGCATGAAGAAGCAATATATTGTAGCTCAATCTTCAGTGGAAGTCGAGTATGTAGTTGCTGCATCTGCTACAGATCAAGTAATTTGATTTAAAAATATCTTATTTGAATTGGATCTGTTGTTAAAAGAACCAACAATAATCTATGTAGACAATGAATCAACCATTGTAATGGCTGAAAATTCGGTGCAGCATGGAAGAACGAAGCATATCAACATCAAATTTCATGCTTTAAGAGATGCAGAGAAGAATGATGAAGTTAAGCTAGTGTACTGCTGCAGTGAAGAACAACAAGCTGATATTCTAACCATTGCTCTTCCCACCAGCAAGTTTGAGTTTCAAAGAATGTTGCAAGGAGTTTCAATGAAAAATCTTAAGGAGGAATATTAGAAAATTAAGGTTTCTCTAGAAACTCCAAGATCAATAGATATTTTTGAGTTTTGTAGTAAACAAGTCATTTGGATTAAAATGAGTGGTGGCTAGTGAGCCACATATATACATAATTTAGTATTAGATATTTTATTTATTATGCCATTGTAATTCTCGCACTTGAAAAGCCTCTAAAATGAAACATAGAGAGAGAAAAATAGAGTTTTAAATTTCAGCCTTCACCTTCTTCATTTTCAAATTGTTGTAGCAATTTCTCTACTATTCTTTCCTGTAGCTTTAATTCTTAGTTCTTTTCTTTCTAACATACTTTTCGCGCTGTCAGATAGATATATTTCTTCTAGCTAGTGCCTTGATGAAGTTGTTGTGATCCTGGAGAATGACAAGAATAACAAAGGTTCTGTTTTCAACTGTATTGAGCCATCTAATGTCAAAGCAATTAAGGAACTGCGACCATAACCAAGCATGGACTTGTGCCTATGCAGATATTGCTACGATTGGGATTTGGGAGATGATTTTACTGGTTCAAAATGAAAGGCATATTCCATGATGTGCACACTTTATATCTTAAGAGTTTCATGTGAATGACATTATTGCTCCTTTTCCACGACAAGTTTTGTTGTTCTCACTGGTGCATTCATGTGTGTTATAAAATTGGCATAATACATAAATAGACATTCAAATTTGGTCTCAACTGACAATTAAACACTCAAACTTTGAGAGTGCACATCTAGACACTTTAACTTTGTCTCAATTGGAAACTAAACACTCCAACAAGTCATCATTGTGTCTCATGGAAACTTGATGTTGATGTGACATTATTATTTTAAAAGTGTTTAGATGATCACTTTGTAAGTTGGAGTGCTCAACTTAAAATTGAGATATTTAGATGTGCATATTCAGAGTTAAAATATTTACTTGTCAGTTAAAATCAAATTTGAATATCTATTTATTTGTCATGTGTTGGAATTAGTTTTTAAATAATTTTAATGATGACTTAACAAAATGTGCTTGACACATAAAAGCAGTAAAAATGATACGGCCCAATGGATAATCGCGTCCATGAGTTACTAATGTGTTTGTAGAATTCTAGTACTTTGATATTTGCAGGAAATATTTGGTAAGAGATTGTTGAAGTCAACAAAGATTCTACAAGGAAAGAAATTCCTTTTAATAAGAAAAGAAATAAATCATGTGTTGAAAAGAAAAGAAAATATTTGGTAAGAGATTATTGAAGTCTACAAGGAAAGAAATTTTTTTTAATAAGGAAAAAAATAAATCATGGACTGAAAAGGAAAGAAAATATTTGATAAGAGATTATGAAATTCAAGAAGGAGTCAACAAGATTTTTCAAATAAGTAAAAGGACTCTTAAGTTAAGATTCTCATTCCTAGTAGAAGAAAATTAGTGGTGTGCACTCTGGAGACTATAAATAAAGAAGTCACTACGTCAAGTTGGTGCATTCACTCACGAAATACTCTTCAGCAAAATCCATCATTCTTGGGCATTCAAGTTGAAGAGAGTTGACCGGTGCTAGAGACAGTCCCCTAGTTTTGTTCCATTGCAGTCTAGGTCTAGGTGTCAACTTGTAGTGAATCAGTGGACTTGTTTTTGTTTCAATTCTATTTTCATTCAATTGTAACTGTGTTAAAGTTCATCTTGTAAAACAAAGGGTGATTTATACAGGTTAGAAACTTTGTAAGGGCTTAAGAATAGGTCCTTGGATTGCGGAGGTTGCAATTTGAATTTGGCTCCGTATTTAGTGGAGTTAAGTTGAAATCCTACTAGGGAGTAGGTCGTAGTTTTTACACCCATTCGATCCTGAGTGGTTTTCCACGTAAAAATTCTTGTCTCTCCCTTTATTTTCTGCACTTTATTATTTCTGCTTGAATTAGGTTACTGCTCAAAGGAACAGAGTTCAAATCTATTCCCGTCGTAAAAGAAAATTCAAGAAAAGTTTTAATTTGTGAAAAAAAATTGTTAGNATTCTAAATTCATTGTAATAACAATTGGTATCAAAGCAGGTTGCGCATTTATAGGTTAACACCTTAGAGAAAGATCCATCAAAATGACTTATGAAATAACTCTGCCTGAGCGACAATATAGAACTCGATCTCCTCTCTTTAATGGACAACATTACCGTCTTTGGAAAAATTGAATGGAAATCTATATTAAAGCTGAGGACTATCCACTATGACTGATTACCTTGAACGGACATCTTATTTATACCAAAGTAAAATATGACAGAACAAAGGTGCCTAAGATTGAAGATGAGTTTGATGCTAATGATTTTAGGATGATGGAGAAAAATGCAAAGGCAATAAAGATTCTATATTTTGGATTGGGCATTGATGAATACAATCGCATCTCTGGATGCTCCAGTGCCAAGGAGATTTGGGAGTCTCTTGCTCTTGCACATGAAGATACGAATCAGGTAAAATAATCTAGGATTAACATGCTTATAAAGAAGTATAAACTTTTTTCCATGGGCAAAAAGGAGTTGGTCAAAGATATGTTTACCCGATTAACACACATCACGAATGAACTCAAATCTCTTGGAATGAAATTTTCGACTGAAGAAAATTTTAGAAAGATTCTGAGGATTATGCTAGCTTCTTGGGAACCCAAAGTTACATCAATTGAAGAAGCAAAGCAAATGAGTACAATGCAAATGGACGAGCTCATTAGCAACTTACAAACATATGAGCTTAAAAAGATTGAAAAGGTTGTTGAAGAACCTAAGAAGGAACGCAATGTGGTTCTCAAGGATGCCCAACATGATTCAGAATCATATGATGAGGAAATGATGATGTTCATTCGAAGGTTTAAGAAATTATTCAAGAAGGAAAATTCTGAAAAAGGGGAGTCCGAAATAAAGGTAAATCCTCTCAAAAGGGACAGTTCCAGGGATATTTCAAGTGTGGAAAATGGACCACTTGATAAAGTACTATTCTCTCTTAAAGGAAGAACAAAGAAGAAACTCGAAAAAACAGCAGCAACTGGCCTCAAAAGCTTTCAAGAAGGCCATGAAAGCTACTTGAGGTGAAACTTCTGAAGAGGAATCAGAAAGAGAAGATGATGAAAATGACAATCTGGCCCTCATGGCTAGAAGTGACATAGACTCAGATAGCGATTCCATCGAGGTAAGTTTATCTTATCTAAAAACTCAAGTTCACAATTTATCAAAAAGAAGAGTGGTTAAACTGTTACTTTCCTTGATGGATGAATGTCAGCAAATGAGTGTTGAAAAATTGAAATGTCTAAAATTTTCTCAAATTTGAAATCTGATTACAAAGTTTTAAGAGGGAGAAAATTGAATCTAAAAATGCAAACAAAACATTCAATGTTGAAATTAGCAAATTAAAGGAGACTATCTCTGTTCAGAAAACTGAAAACAGTAAGCTGATGGAAACAATCTCGTCTCTAAAAGCTGAACTAATCACCATCAAGGAAGAGAAAACATCGAGCAGTGAAATAATTGACAATGATCAAGGTTCTCTTGAAGCTGAAATTACTTCCTTAAAAAGGGATCTGTGCAAAGAGAAAAAAGAAAAGTTCTGAGCTTCAAGAAACCTTGAATCAAGCAAATTATGACATCATTTTGATAAAAAAGTGGAACAAATCATCTGAAGCTTTAACCTAGCTAAATAAGAATTATAACAGAACTTGAACCGGACTTGACTATATAAACGAAACTGTCAAATGGGATCGTAAAAGAAAATATATTAGTTTGGTAGAATATAAACTTTGTAGCCACTGTGGACATACCGGGCATGTTAGATATGAATGTTTAGCCAGGATAAAACCTCTTGAAAAAAATGAAAATATTGTTAGATGGATTAGAAAAGATTTGATTTCTCAAATTATCAAAAGAAAGGGAACCAAACTGGTGTGGGTTCTCAAATCCAACCTTTAATTATTTTGCAGGCTGAAGTGAGAGGGAGCAACAAAAATGGTATCTTGACAGTGGTTGCTCCAGAAATATGAAAGGTAATGAAAATTTTTTCTCTTACTGACAGCCTTCAGGGGAGGATCTATATTCTTCAGATGTGGAAAGAAAGGCATGATTGTTTGCATTAGTAAGATAAATTTGCAGAAAAGTTAGGATGTAACTAAGTATGGCACTTATGGTTCTTTTTATGTGTCTTATTCTGCTTATCTTTTAAGGATGGGCAATATCATTAGATTGTCGTTTTATTTTTTCTGAAGTTGTGTTTGCTGTGATGTTACCCCAGTGGTGGTGAACTATGTATCTTTGTTTCCGTTACTCTAACTGTTTTTACTTTTTGATGTGACAAAAGGGGAAAGTTGCATGTGCTTGATTTCTTTGCGAAATGATCCATACCAAGGTTTGGCTGGTTTTCTACAAACTTGTTAGGATGCTAGTTCTGTCAGGTCTAGTAACAAGGGAGGAAGCACATTTTGTTTGCCATCATCAAAAAGGGGGAATATGTTGGAATTAGTTAAAATAATTTTAATAATGACTTAACAAATGTGCTTGACACATAAAAGCAGTAAAAAGGATACGACCCAAAAAATAATCGCGTTCATGAGTTACTAATGTGTTTGTGAAATTCTAATACTTCGATATTTGCAGGAAAAAGGAAGAAAAAGCTTGAAGTTAACAAGGATTCTACAAGGAAAGAAATTTCTTTTAATAAGGAAAGAAATAAATCATGGGCTAAAGGAAAGAAAATATTTGGTAAGAGATTGTTGAAGTCAACAAGAATTCTACAAGGAAAGAAATTCCTTTTAATAAGGAAAGAAATAAGTCATGGGCTGAAAAGGAAAGGAAATATTTGGTAAGAGATTGTGGAATTCAACAAGGAGTCAACAAGATCTTTCAAATAAGAAAAAGGACTCTTAAGTTAAAGGTTCCCTTTACTAGTAGAAGAAAATTAGTGGCGTGCATTCTGATGACTATAAATAAAGAAGTCACCACGTCAAGTTGGTGCATTCACTCACGAAATACTTTTCAGCAAAATCCATCATTCTTGGGAATTCAAGTTGAAGAGAGTTGACCGGTGCTAGAGACAGTCCCCTAGTTCTGTTTCGTTGCAGTCTAGGTCTAGGTGTCAATTTGTAGTGAATCAGTGGTATTGTTTTTATTTCAATTCTATTTTCATTCAATTGTAACTGTGTTAAAGTTTGTCTTGTTAAACTAATGGTAGTTTATACAGGTTAGAAACTTTGTAAGAGCTTAGGGGTAGGTCCTTGGATTGCGGGGGTTGCAATTCGAATTTGGCTTGGTGTGTAGTGGAGTTAAGTTAAAATTCTACTAGGGAGTAGGTCGTGGTTTTTACACCCATTCGAGTCTGAGTGATTTACTGTTATAGTAATGACTCCTGGATTAGACCTAAGATGGGGAGTGAATTGGATCTAACAGATTTTTCCACAAATTAAAACTTAACTTGAATTTTCTTTTACGACGGGAATATACTTGAACTCTGTTCCTTTGAGCAGTAGCCTAATTCAAGCAGAAATAATAAAGTGCAGAAAATAAAGTGAGAGACAAGAATTTTTACATGAAAAACTACCCAAGCTCGAATGGGTGTAAAAACACGATCTATTCCCTAGTAGTATTTCAACTTAACTCCACTCGACACCGAGCCAAATTTGGATTGCAACCCCCACAATCCGAGGACCTACCTCTAATCCCTTACAAAGTTCCGAACCTGTATAAACTACCCTTAGTTTAACAAGACGAACTTTAACACAGTTACAATTGAATGAAAATAGAATTGAAATAAAAACAAGTCCACTGATTCACTACTAGTTGACACCTAGATCTAGACTGCAACGGAACAGAACTAAGGGACTCTTTCTCGCACCGGTCAACTCTATTCAAATTGAATGTCAATTGAATACCCAAGAATGATGGATTTTGCTGAAGAGTATTTCGTGAGTGAATGCACCAACTTGACGTGGTGACTTTTTTATTATAGTCACCAGAATGCACGCCACTGATTTTCTTATACTAGGAAAGGGAATCTTTAACTTAAGAGTCCTTTTCCTTATTTGAAAGATCTCGTTGACTCCTTGTTGAATTTCACAATCTCTTACCAAATATTTCTTTTCCTTTTCAGCCCATGATTTATTTCTTTCCTTATTAAAAGAAATTTCTTTCCTTGTAGAATCCTTGTTGACTTCAACAATCTCTTACTAAATATTTCCTGCAAATATCGAAATACTAAAATTCCACAAACACATTAGTAACTCATGAACGCGATTATCCTTTGGGTCGTATCCTTTTTACTGCTTTTATGTGTCAAAC
>JACEIK010000332.1:411257-426309 GCA_018107945.1 Datura stramonium
CTAGAAACACTTTTACAAGATCATCAAATAAGTGATTTAGGATTTTCTGAATTTGCATCAATTAAGCCCCCATATCATTATATCTAAGTTCTATTCAGAGTTTGTGCCAGTGGTATTCAAAAACAAAAGGACAAATAAAGTCACGTGAATGATTTTTTTTTTCCAGGTATGAAAACAGAGGCTTTAACATGCATATGCATAGATAATTTGTAGAAAAACCAAAAACGACAAGAAGCAGCAGAAAGTAGAACCACAAAACTAGTGTCCACCTTGGTCCTGCAGGGAATTATGAAGTCCCCAAAACATATGGGAGAGTAATCATCCTCAGGTGGCTTTTCACTTTGATCCCTTCTTCTTCTCTCTTCTTCCATATCCCTATTTTTATCCGTCTCTATTTCTTCAAGAAATACAACAAAATCCTTGGATTTCTCCCTTTCCTCACTCTTCCCAAAAGAAAAAATCTTAAATTTCCTGATCATTATTTGTTGTTTTTTCCATTCCCCCAAAATATCAGAAGTCTTGTAACCCCAAATCATCTATTATTACCACTATTTGATGCACACCCACAATCATGAAAAAACTTTCAATCAACGATCTTGCAGTTATCCTCTCACACAGACATACACACAGGACCAGGGGCTTATTTAGGCCCAAATTGTGGTGCCCGTAAACTCATGGTTTCTCCGCAAAATTAGGTATTTTAGGTACGTATTTTCTAGAATTGATCTAATATTATCTATTGACACTCATGCTTCAAAAAGATTAGAATGGTGCACTTGGTTGACTATTGAGTTATTTACTTAGAGGAATAGAGATCAATTCTCACTTAATACTTCTTTTTTTTTAGTGGTGCACCCATGTTTTATAAATCCTACATCCTGCACAGTACACATTCCTCTTTTCAAGATCTAACTAAAAAACAGAGCATCTTTAACAAGGGAAGATGGAAAGCGAGCAGTTTAATGGAAGATATTTTAATGAGAGAAAAAGAATAATGGATGGGAGATGAAATGACAATTCACCACTACAGTACAGCAGTTGACACGTTCGCGATTGTGCATTAGTGACCGCCATCACTGTACATCATCTAACAACAAAACTTTTCCATGAGTCCAAGTGATTTGAAACTCACCCGAGCCCCTCGGGTCTCAAGTCAAACCACCCCAACAAGTCTCAAATGGTAAAACCAACTTGTACAAATTCTTAACACATAAATTGACACATAAATACTCGAGACAGGGATTATATAGGTCGTAATAATGCTTTACCTTAATAGTGGTTGACATGTCAATTCAGGTGAAAAGTTATTCGAAAATATAGGATTTGAATTGGTATGCTTTCATTGCTTCCTCCTAAATTGCATCAATTTATCATGAAGATCTCGTTTCAACTGAATTTGGTTGTTCACCATGTACAAGTACTTGCTATTCCATCTTCTCTTAGATAGGTTATCTTTACATTCAATTCCATCAAGCTCTACTTAGCATGCCTACCCTTCTTACGAGTTCAAATAGCCCTAACTAATGAAATGCAGATGATGTTATTTAAAACCCATCCCCTTTCCTGTGTCCACTACTAATGACTAATCATTTGAAAAGTAAATATTTTCTTTCATGCAAATGCTAGATGTCCACACTCTCCCCCACAATACTTTTTAACAAAAACTCCTTTTCTGTTCTCTAGTTACCATAGAATAGAAGCTTAATCAAAACGGCAGTTCTAAATTTTAAAGCTTTAATGGGATAAAACCATCTCCCATCCACTTGACTTTTGTTAAGAACTCCTCTTTCATTTCCCCGTCCTTTATTGAACGTTGAGAAATTAATATTTTACATTCTTTTTCTATTTTTAAGCTTCTTCCTCCTGTTCTTCGGGAAGGAGTATGAAGCTTATCTTGAACATTCCTTTTCCATTCTGGATTAACAGAAAAAACCAAATAAGCAGAAAATCCTCTGAAAATCTATGGATTGTTCAAAAAGAACGACAAATGAAAGATAAACTTCTGGAGAAAAAGTCAAAAGATAAAGTAGAACAAATAATTACACTGCAAGATAGATATTTCAAGACAATCCAAAAATGTCTCTTGCATGATCAGATATTTGAGAAAAGTTCTGCTTGGTTTGGCTCTTTCACGCATAATTGTTGTCCAAACCTCTAGCAAGAAGATATATGTTGTGTACCTTATAAGATATGCATAAGAAGCTTTATCACCTAATAGTTTATCAATCATGCAATAGCCAACTGAACCAATATTCAAGATTGCCTCACCCTCGTTGCTCCATTCCTCACCCTTTACCAAGGCCATTCCAAGTCGTCTTCTAGTTCTGCCAAGGCAGCCTCCTCAGCATATTTCTCATGATAGATATCAATGTCACTATCATCTTCTGTTCCTGCATCTACTGGACCTTCAAGAAAGCATGTTACTGATCAGTAACAAGAAAGATATTTAGGATTATGGGAAACAGAAAGCTTATAAACCTTAAACCTGTAGTACTTACTCTGCACAAAATCTTCGAATAATTTTTGGTACAAAATCAACCTCATTGCTGCTTGTTTCCTTTGGTGGCCATTAAACAAAAAGTAGTCTGGGTGAGAAAAGCAGTAATGATTCCATGCTAGCTGATACACAGGCATATAACTTTCCATGACAGAGTGTGCAGATAGATAAGCACTAGGATCACTACTTTTAGTTGCTAGCTCGTTTGATTCACCACTTGATGCTATGGATAGATATGTTTCTACTGTGTCATGCTCAAGGCTAACTCCAAAATCTTTCATCTGAAAAGTATAACTCCAACCTATTATTGAGACATTAATCTCGTCACCAGCTTCTAGGTACTTCCCCAATTTCCAGTGGCATAAAAATGTCAAGTTTTCATTTGGTCCTGGAAGACCTATGAATGTTGGGGCATAAATCCATTTGACACCCTTGGACACATTATTCAGTTTGACGAAAAATGAATACCAGTTCCCAAGTTGGTTTTCAACCCAGCATCGAGATTTCTGAAGATTGGAACATGAATATATAATGCAGATATTAAGTCCTATTATCTTTGTATTAGTATGAGAATCCACTTTCACAGTCACAAAGCTCTCTTCACCCTTCCTGCTGAACCAACTTGGGATCTCACTTCCAGGAAAGTAAGTGCTGAAGATGCCAAACTCATACAGTCCCTAAGGGAAAAAGAAATATTTAGCATGAAAAATTTGCCATAAGAGATTTCTCATTCCTTTTCAATAAAAAAATCATTTTTTAATTGTAGGGGTGGTTTTAGTAGGAAAGAAAGCTTACAAGACAAATGAAAATCATTTGACAAATAAAGCTTACCTGCACTGAATATTTCCTTTTTGTGTTGGTGAGCCTGTTAAATAGTTCCACCTCTGCATTTTGTATATCATCCAGGTTGATATGGTTCAGAGTGTTCACCATTTCCTCTCTAAAGTTTCTTATTGGCTCCAGCTTGAACAGCCCAGGAATCTCAGTTAGATTTTCACTGCCTCTAACATCCAAGAATAATGTATGAGTCTCCAATAAGCTTGGCAGATTTGTAACTCTTTCTAGTGATGGGCATTCTGTGGCCTTCAGCTTGATGAGCCGTGAAGGAAGATTGGGGAGCGATTGGAGGCTTGGGCATGCGTCTAGCCAAAGGTCCTGAAGCATACTTAGATTTGTGATACTCTGTGGGAGGTTAGAAATCAGGTTTCCACTTAGATTCAAGTGTCGTAATGAGAAAAGGTTGTTAACACCAAGTGAAAGAGCGTCATCTGTTAGCTTGCATTTTGCCAGACTTAAGCTAACCAGGGAACTTGATAAAGAATATAATGAGAAGTTGTCATAATCTGGGGATTTTCTTAATTTGGATGACCAAGATTGCCAGAGTGCAACCCATGATTTCTCGTGATCATAATTAATTTCATCTGCATGGAGGATTTTCAAAGATTCCAGCTTTCCTAGATCAATTGTTGATAGAGAAAGTCCAGAACAGCCAGAAATGATGAGTGTTTCCAAGGACTTGAGCTTACAAAAGCTTCTTGGAAGATTCGTCAGATTCTTGCAGTCTCTCAGGTTCAAGAGAACAAGTGCCTCTAGATCTCCAATCGACTCATGAATATGGAACAATCTTATGCAATCCTTCAAAATGAGTTTTTTCAGATTAGGAAGCCCAGAAAAATCAGGAGTTCTTCTTAGGAAATGGGAATGACTGAGATTTAAAATTTTTAATAACTTGAGCATCTGCAATAGCCAATAACAAGTACATCAGGTCGATTCAACATACGATCAACTTTCCTACTGTCAATGCTTAAACTGAAGATAAAATATTTACCCTAGTTCCCTCCCAGGCTTGTTGTAATCTGCTCCTCCTCATATCAAGAGCAACTAGGCTCTCCAAAGGAAAATCCTTTGGAATGGACTTCAAAAAGAATCCGCGCCAATGAAGCAATTTTAAACTCTTAGGAAACCATTGGTAGCTCCCAGTTAACTTGGCTTCTGTAAGCTGTAGAATTCTCAGTTTCTGCATTCTTGAAAATGCTTCAATTTCAAACTGTACATCATTTGAAGTTTCTGAAAAGGCATTTCTGAACAGCTCAAGAACAGTTAAACTCTGTCTCCCTTGTGAATTAGCATCAGTCATTCTCAGTAATCTCTCACCTGCAGGATATTTAAATTGGCGGTGCCCAACATGTCCGTTGAAATTTTGTCCGACATATTTCACTTCCTTCAGCATCCGTATGTCCAGAACTAGACCTTGGATTCTTTCAGTACCCTAAAGGAAAACAACAAATCATACATTGAGGCACATAGATATGGATGATTGTGTGTTAAAAATCAAAGAGTCAGATCTCTTACTGTTTTCCCCTGCAATATGTTAAAGGCATCTTTGTGTTTCCAAATTCTGCTTCGTTTCCTAGGATCCCAAGGGGATTCTTCCCGAATAATTTCTCTTCCCATGTCTTGAAGTAACTGATGCACCATCAGTTTGTTATGGTCAATTGCTAATAGGCATCTGTCAACAAGAATCTGAATGCCAACTACTGAAAAGAACCCACACCCATCAAGTATTGTTACTGCATAGTCTTTGTCCTTACCAGCAAAGAAACAGACAATATCAAGGAATAAGTTTTGAACATTATCATCTGGTAGACATTCATAACTTATCCTTAGTTTTTCAAGGATTTTACTGTCTGGAATAGCTTTCAACTTCTTTAATGCACTTTCCCAAACCTCTATACTTATGTCACCAAGAGAGGAACCCAAAACTTTAAGAGCTAATGGAATTCCTTTACAATGATGTACAACATCTATTGTAAGATCCATATATTCTAACGGGGGGCTTTCTTCCATGAATGCATGCAAACAGAATAGTTGAAGTGATTCTTTGGCATCCAAAGACTTTAGCTTGTACATCCTACATCTACATGCTTCAGTGGAACTTAATAAGTGGCCATTTCTTGTTGTTATGATAATTTTGCTACCTGGATAAAACCATTGTCTCATACCAAGTACAGCATTTAGCTGATCTATGTTGTCTATGTCATCAAGAACAAGAAGAACTCTTTTGCAACTGATGGCTTCTTGAATCTTGATGGACGCTTCATTGACATTATATATCTTTTCAACATTCTTCCCAAGAATATTTGAAAGAAGTTGTCTTTGTAGCCGAGCTAAACCATCATACTTTTCTAAAACTTTTCTCACATCTGCAAGGAAGCTGCTGCCTTCAAATCTATCAAAATTCAGGTTATAAGCTGTTTTGGCTACTGTAGTCTTGCCAATTCCTCCCATACCATGTATTGCCAGAATATCTACACTATTTGATACCTCTTGTAACCACAAATTAATGTCTTTGACTCGAGAATCTATTCCAATTGGGTGGGGAGCAACACTTAAAACAGTGCGTCTCAGTTTTCCTGCAACCACCTTGACAATTTCTTGTATAAACCTCGACTGAAACCTGAAAATTTTTTGATGGCATGTTGCTGGGTAACAATTTAGTAACAAGAATTGAATGAGATAAATAGAAAATTTGTTAACAAAATAAATAAATAAATATTACCCATCAGCTTGATTCTGTAAGACCATTCCTCCCAAATCAGCAACTTCTTTTAAAGAGGCCCTCCATTGGTCCACCTTCTCCATCCACTGCTTTCTCCTTTCATCATTCACTGATCTATATCTCTCTTCAAACTTAAAGAAAGGTTCTTCAAAGCTACCTTTCTGCTTCCTCACATCTGATGGATCCACATCATAAAACACAGGCAGAAGAAAATTTCCAAAAGCTCTCTTGCTTTCAGTCATATAGATGAGTTCATCAAGGCATCTCTGTGAAGAAGCATAGTCTTTTGAAATGACAGCTATAAGAATTCTGGATTCTTGAATTGCATTCTGCAGCTTTTTCTGGTGTTTATCTTCTTCATTTGGCCTGAATGTGGGGATACCAGCATTTAGCAAGGCTGTATGAAGATGATCTCCAAAAGTCTTGCTTATGAAACTTAAAAATGCATGATGAACAAACTGAGACATCTTCTTGGATCAAGTATGACTCATGTGAAGAAAAGCAATGGAGGCTACTTAACAGTCAAAATTAATCATGTTGAGCAGTCTATCTTGAAGTGGACTTTGTCCTTTTTCTTTTACTACTAGTCCTCCATTTCGACAAAATGATCAAAATGGTCCTTAATGTATGGGAGTGAGACTATTTTGGTCCTTTGTATATATCCAATCTATGCAATAAGTGATGTTTTTAGTCCTAACAGATTTCCTAAAAAAAATTGTTAAACTTAACAGCATCCTGGTAGCACCCAAAAAACTATACTCAACCCCAGCAATTTCTTAAATTTGTTCTCATTTTTCATTTTGACATTTTATCTTAGTGTTATTTCATTTTTAATCTTTCAACTCTATTTTTCATATTTTATTTAAACACAAAATATTAATTTTTATTTATATTCTTCAATTACAATTTTACATTTTAAAATTCGACGTTTGTCCTTAGTTTTCATTTTAAAAATAGACGCATATGTGTCGATTTTCTTTAAAAAAAATTATAGTTTTTGCTCATTTCCGCAGAAAAAATAATTGACAAAAGTACGTTGGTTTTTTTAAAGTCCGTCAATTACTTTTTTTTAAAAAATCATTGACAACTCGATGAAGTCTGTTGAATCTTAGTAATTTTTTTAGTAGTGTTATTAGCATTGAACCAATTTTTTTTTTTACTCGTATTGAAGATGAATTTTTTTTACCCATATTGGAGTGAGTTAAATATTAGAAAGTGGGTATTTGGGTTAAACTCAAATGATTCAGATGATGCGAAAAAAAATGCATGACGTTATTTAATAGAATATTTCATACCTTTTTTAAAAAAAATGTTTATCAACACGCGCTGAATAGTTTATACCAAATAATATTTTTGTATTTAAATGGTACATGAAAAATAGAATTGGAAGGTTAAAATTGAACAATATTGAGATGAAGTACTAAAATGAAAAATAGGGGCATGTTTGAGGGGTTGTGCATGTATTTGGCCTTGAATTTACTTATCAATAATCGGGGTCAGTGAATTAAGGGTGACCAAAATATTTTAAAATTTTTAAAAAGTGACACAAGTTTTAGTTCTTGAGTTAGGTGATAAGTTTATGATTAGTAACTAATGACTTTTGATTCATTTTCAGACTATTCTCCAAATATTATTTTAACACTTTGATGCAAGTTATATAAAACTCTAAATTATCTTTAAAAAAGAAAAGAGATGACAACTACTTGTGCTGCTACTTCTTCTTCTTCTTCATTTCATTCTTCCTTTTTTCTTCTTCATTTGGAGAAATTCTTTTTAAAAAAAAATCACCCGCTTTATATATTTTTTGGACTGAAATTTGTTCGTGTAGTACTGGACATTACTTTAGAAGTGATTTTTGATCACTTGATAAGTGAACAATGTTTTGTTGTGTTAATCGTTCATCTGGGTAAAACTGCTACTTTTCAAATAACTTCAGTAGCAGTTACAGTTGTTGTAATAATTGAGGACGTTGTTGTATCAAAAACTTTTAAATTTTTAACAATAACTAATAAGAAAGTTGTAACAATTGTTGTTGTTGCTTTGCAATAGTGCATTTCTTGCATCGGCTATTGCAACTTCTTTATTAGTTGTTGTAAATACTAAGTAAATTATTGTATAAAAACTTCTTAATTTATTGCAATAATTAGCCAAAGTTACAATATATGTAGTGGTTGTTGCAACTTCTTTATTAGTTTTGTAATAAATTTAAAATTATTTACATCTTGTGCCCCAAAGAATCTTGAAAACTCCTCTGAGATTTTGGGAAATATTTATTCCCTATGTTGGGGACAATGACGGGAAGAGAGAGCGGAAAAAGAGAAAATTTGGAGTCGAAACAATTCTTTTCATAGAAGAAAAAATAAATATTTTATATGCAAAAGGGTTGACCTACAAAAGAATCACATGCCCAAAGTGAAGAATACTCCATAGGAACAAATCTTACTTGTAGATAATAATCTCATTATTATTTTTAAACTTGTTTTATATTTTATGTTAATCTTGTTCCAAGCGCAAATAAATTGTTCAATAGTTTTCAACAAGTAATAGCACTTGTAGCAACAACTGCTCGCTTATTGAGGGTTTTTCGACAAGTAACAAAACTTATTGTGATAAATCTCAAACACGTTGTAAACATCAACAAATAAAACAATTAAATATCATTAAATATACTTCAATTATATAAAATTTATGAATTTATTGCAACAATTATAAAGAAGTTACAAACATATGTAGTAGTTGATATAGTTATTGCAACAACTATAGCATTATTGTAGCTTCTTTATTAGTTATTACAATAAATTTGAATTTTATACAATAATTTACTAAAATATTTGCAACAACTAACAAAAAAGTTGCAAATAGCTAATGGAAGTTGCTGCAACTTCTTTATTAGTTATAAGTTATAGCGAAAAATTCAGAAATGTTTTATGCAATAGCTTCCTTAGTTGTTGCAACAACTATAAATACTACTGAAACTGTTTGAATAATAGCCATCGCAGATGAATAATTGATACAACACAATATTGTTTACTTATTAAATGATTAGAAATCACTTCTAAAGTAACGCCCAGTGCTATATGAACAAAATTCAATCCAAAAAATTGCATAAATTGAATTCTTTTAATTAACTTTTTTTCTAAATGGAGAAGAAGAAGAAGAAGGAGAAACGCAGGTGATGGAGAAGATGAGCAACAATAATGGCCAACAGCTGCAGTAACAAAAATAAAGAAAAAATCGCAAAGAAAAGAGAAGAAGAAGAAGAGCCGCAGAGAAGAAGAGAGAAGAGTTTAGAGTTAAAAGAGTGTGAATTTTTTATAGTTTATAAAAGTTATGCAAATTTTAAATATTATACTTTGATTCTATTTAACAAAATCACCATTTAAGTGAGACTTTGACCTTAGTTGGTTAAAGTTATTACCTTTTTAAATTTTAAAGACTTCATTGATACATTTCCTCTTTTTTCACCAATAACTCCCCTCCACAAAAGAATTCCCAAATTACCACCTACTCTCTTTATTTTCTTTTAATTGTTAGGATAAGATTTACACATCTTTTAAGAAAAATTATTAGGGGTGTCAAATTGACTAATATAACCCTATAAACTAGTTTGCTTTGTAACTTTAAATTGACAGATACTTTTTAGAAACATACAATAATCATTCTTTTCACATTCTAGAATGACTTAAGTACTAAGGGTAGAGTTGAAAAAACTGGTCAATTATTTCTTCAGTTTTTAAATTGACAATTATTTTGGAATAAGTACTTTTGGTATACCTATCAAGTAAAAGGAAACAGAGAAAGTGTTACTTAAGTCTGATATGGTGAACAACATAAAAAATCCTATTAAAGTATCATATTCCAGTTGTCTAACTTCAATATTAATATTCTCCATGTATGGAGTAAAATCGGATTGGAGACACGTGGCACTATCGACAAGTCCAAAATGAAATTCTGAGACCATGAAATCTAAGGATCCCGGGAAGCGGATTTCACCGAGATAACGTTGGTAGAGACGCTAAGTCGTATGGGATAAGTACTATGGAATCATTTCCTTCAATTACATAGCATATAAGAGAAATAGTAGATAAGAGTGCCAGAAAACTCAGATGCACAAATGAGCTCGTATGGGTCTGAGCCATGCAGGGATATTAGCTAGCGTCTTCCAACGGATTGAACATGTAACCCATTAACATAGGGAATAGTACTTTAGGGCTCTAGTGACATTTTCTTATTGGCCAAGGCCTTAACTTTGTAGCATATAAATAGTTGATCCTCCTCACTTGTAAGGGGATTGGGACCCTGTTTTCTCTCAAGCAAAATACATTGTCAATATACTGCTTTTTTACGCTCCAAGCATTTTTATATTGTCTTGAATACAATAGTTATGTAAATAGTTGATCTCTAGCCGGAGGTAGGGATCTCGAACTCATTCGTGGTTGCTCTGGATACACATAGATTTGTTCTCTTTACTTTATGTAGCTTATCTTTGTTATACTTTATCTGTTTTAATTGTCTATTGATAACCAAACTTCTAGAAAGTTAGACTTAGAATAGGATTAAATCGTAAAGCGTGTTCTTAACCCCCTACAAATTAAACTTTACTAATTTTAGTAAACAGTTTGTCATCCATCGTGCGACCAAAGTAATTGTATAGGTTTAACTTTATTTTTTCTTGCAAGTTTGGTTGTATCTTATTTTTGTAGGCATTAGGTTATGAATAACGATAAAGATTGAATTGTGGATCTAGTTGCTGAAAATGCCACGGTTGAGGAAGCGATAGGAAATCTACTATCTGGTATGATGGATTCTAATGGACAAACTCATTGGAATGAGGCGGGCCAACTCCTCAATGTGGACAAAACTAATGTGAACACGTAAAGGAGGTTCGTACGCCCCTCACTGAAGCAAAGGAAGTAGAGGAAAGGGTGGATAATATGGAAGACCTCCGACAGATCCTCAAGAGTTTCACGGATTTCCAAAAGAAGTTGATGGCTAGGATGGAGGCCCAGAATAAGAGGATGAATGAGCTCCAGAATATATGGACTAAGTGACCTCGAACGCTTCGAGGGGAGATATGCAATATTCCCATTTGGAACCTAAAAATAGGATGGAAGAAACCATAGCTACAGAGACCGAGAACGGGTGATCTTGGGCGTATTTGTACGCTCGTTTTCTGCATTTTACCCATGTTTTTCCCTGTTTTGAAAATGATATTCACTTATAGTTGTATGTTTTGATTGAATAACTCTTGATTGTGAATTAATGAATGTTATTAGATATTTTATAAGAAAATATGGTGGAACTCGATCCGAAATAAGCTAATAAGGAAGGTTCAGAGCATTAGAGAAATGTTGAATCTGTTTACAGGAAAAATTAAGCTAGTTCTATGGCTAGAGCCTAGCCCTAAAGGTCAAACTTCAGAAAAATGCAAGTGTAGCAGGTATGGACTTTGAGAGGTGCCCTGTGCCAGGCCCCGAACTCTAGAAGAAAAAAATCCATCAGAGTGGCACTTTAGGAGATGCATCGTGCCAAAGTAGAATTTTCAGCCAAGCAGGCTAACGCCTTGGTAGGCATGCCACGCCTGAGGCTGTCGAGAATCACAATTTCTAATTTTTATACATAAGTAGGGATAGCGGGGTATTTTTCATTACTATATATAATGAACCCTAAACCTTTTTAGAGGAGAATCACTATTCTAACAAGATGCAAGAGGCAAGAAAGGTTTCAAGATTAGGTTTCTCTTCTTTTTACTTTTCCAATTCATTACTTTGTATGAATATGTTAATTTCTTAGGTTTTTGCGTGAACATAAGAATTTAGTTGATAATTGAATTGACAAAGTTATTTTATTGTATTGGTTATTCTTATATTCTTGCTCTTACTATTTTGATGCTTGATCACTATTAAAATAAATTTATATTCTTGTTATAAACTTGGAAGAAGAATCAATAAGATAGAATGAAGAATATAGGGAGAAATATCTCTTATTTAAGTAAAATCTAAAATTGATTTGCGACTAGGATATTAATATACCTAGAAAGCCTTTCTTAGTTTGTACATGGGAGAAGTAACTTTGTTCACATGTATTATTCTTGATCATAGAAATATAGATTAGAATTGCATGTGAATAGGTGATTAGAGGCTCGGAAGACCATAATCATATAATTGACCTCATAAATCAACGACCAGATGAACTAACTAATCAAGAAAATTAGATACTAGATATGATTGTTTAATAAAGTCATAATACTGGAATTCATACACATAGTGATCACAATATTTAACTGCTTTCTTTTTTATTTTTATTTTTTATTCAACTACTTTCTTAGTTTTAATTTTGTCTTAAAATAAACAACAATAAAACCATTCTTAAGTTGCTTTTCACACTTGATAAAAATCACGGAAATTGAATGAACTAGAGGTTTTTAAATCACAAGTCCTTGTGGGATTGATATCTGGACTTCACCATTCTATACTACTTGTCGTCCACATACACTTGCATGTGTATAAGGAAACAATAAGTTTTTGGCGTAATTGCCAAGGATTAAGAAATTAGAAAATTTTTAGTTTTTCGTTTACTGTTTTATTGTTCGAGTGTTGACGACTTGATCTTAGTTTTTATTTATATAGGTACAATCTTGTTATGACAAATATGTTGGCATGAGAAAGAGAAATTGTTGAACCACATCCTGAACGTAAACGATTACTTCATTAGAAAAGGAAGGAAGCTTGCTCATTATCCAATCCAATAGGTTCAGGATAGTGAGACTATTTCGATAGACATGGTAGCACAGAGACCTGTAGGCGAAGTGGCAATCCCACTCGCTGGTAATGTCATCTCCAACATCTATAGACCATAAGTAGGAGGTGGATTTGAGCTAAAACAAAATATGGTGCAATTGTTACATACTAAAAGGCAATTCACAAGCCTGTTACATGAAGATCCTTAATAGTATATTCAAAATTTCTTGGAGATTAGTGACACTTACATATCAACTGGAGCCTCAGCCGATTATGTGAGACTCACTTTATTCCTATTTTCGCTATTGGAGGAAGCAAAGCGATAGTTAAAAATAGAGTCGTCGAACTCAATCACCTCATGGAATGATCTGGCACGAAATTTTTTGATTCGTTTCTTTCCATCAGGGAAAATTGCAAGGTTGAGGAGTAAGATATTGAGATTTAAATAGAGAGAAGGTGAAAAATTATATTAGATGTGGGAAAGATTTAAATCCCTTTTGAGAGATTGTCCCCATCACCATCGGATGAATGACGTTTTGGTGCATACATTCATAGAGAACCTGGAGTCACACATGAAGATTTTGTTGGATTTAACAGCAGGTGATCAGGCACTAGAGAAGACGTATGATGAGCTATACAATCTCCTCAACCATATCTCACAGGGAAATCTAGAATGGAATAGAGATAGCTCCAAAGCAGTGGTGAAGAGAATAGCAGGTGTCTTAGAAATCGATAGCTTCAAATCATTATACGCACAGTTAGCCACCCTGCAAAATTAGATGAATACGTACTTCAACAACCTGAGTGAAGGTAAGCCATAAGCCTAAATTAATGCTTTGCAATAGCTTTAGGCTTGGTGTGAAATTTGCGGTGCAAGTGATCATTCAGCAAGACTGTGTGGAGCAAATTTAGACTCGATAAATTTTATAGGTAATACGCAGGGAGGCGTAAATCAAAACTTTAGAAACACCTACAACCTAAATTGGCGAAATCACTGAACGTTTCTAGGGTGAAAACCAAAATTAGTACAGGAATTAACAGAACTATCAGTAGCAGTCCCATGGAATTCAGTCAAATGTGTAGCCCAACAATGTTGAGGAGATGTTGAAGAAGATTATGAATGATCAAGCAAAGATGGCTGCAGATATGAGGAATCAAGAGATTGTAGTTAGAAATCTGGAAAAACGAATGGGTCAACTAGTAGGAGCATAGAGTAAAAGGCCTCAAGGAGGCCTATCCAGTGCTACTAACCCAAACCCTAAGCAGGTGAATACAGTTATGACCCGCAGTGGTAGGAACTTTAGGAGATTGTTCTTAAGAAGGGATTGCAGAAAAATGTTGAACTTGAAGAAGAGCGAGCGTAGCCCAAAAAAGAGGTAAAAATTCAAGAGAAAGCATCTAGGGTGATTTACTACCTCCTTTTCCTCAGAGATTAAGGAAGCAGAAAGAAGAGGCAGGGTATAAGAAGCAGATGCTGGGGGTACGAGTGGGTACAACTCATAGTAGGTAGTTACGGGTCATAAGATGTGTTCGTGGAAATATTAAGAGGAGTTGAAATTTTTGAACTTGGTCAGTACCGGAGGATACCATGAGTCATATGAGGATTGTACGACTCGTGGTATGAGTCGTGGCAGCTAATGGAAGCAGTTTTTCTATGAATTCATTAAGGGTATTTTTGTAAATCCTAAGCCCCTAAGACCTAGACTACATCATTTTAAGCTCTGTTAGGAGAGTTTTAAGAGGGTTTAACATATTCTAGATTATTCCACTCCCATGCATGCAAGACTTAGACTTTCCTATTGAAGATCAAGCCTAAAATTCTCCAATTCCTCTCCAAATCTCTTGAGCTTTCAAAAATAAGCTTAGAATCAGTTTACCCAGGTATGTAGGGCTTCAAATGAAAGTTCCTTTCACTCTCATTGCCCAAATTTCTCAAGTTCATGAATTTAAGTGTTAATTCAAGTGATTGATCTTACGAGATTTTACCCCAAATTTATAAAATTCTCTATAAATTATTTATGGGTCAATACCCTCTATGTTTCAAAGTATGTTTGAAGATTCATGGAAAAATTTTAAACCTATTTTAATTATAAATTTATAATTTCGAGTTCTAAGAAAATTATTCCCAAATGTGCAAGTTCATGAAAAAGTCAAGTTTATGATTTATGATTTTAAGTATGATGAGATATCTAGCATGAATGAATAATTACAAATTACCCATGTATGAATCCATGATTTTTTTCATGAAGTCTATTT